>JABUIW010000018.1:3720592-3748027 GCA_013363375.1 Menidia beryllina | reverse complement strand
TTGATCGGGGTCGTGTTTGCTCTGTCAGGAGGAGGATATTCCTGTGAGATATTTGTTTCAGAAACGTTGTGTAGTCTTCCCAGTAGTCTGCTGTTACCCTTACTGTTCCTACAAAGAAAAGGAAAGCTGCTCTGCTGCAGCAACAGCATACAATCAGGATAGTTACTCAGTTGGCACGATTGAAAACATCAAAAGAGCAAAATAATTTTGGAATTGACAGAAACACATGATACAGCTGTTTCACAAAATTCTGCTATATTGAGAATGCACAGCAACTGTTTTTAACATCTACATGATCAATTAATTTAATATCTGGTATGGTCTTGGATATTGTATGGGAAGACGCCTGTCAGTCACACCAATTTGCAGACTCTGGCTGGAAAGTTGATCAGTTTAGTTTTGCTTCCTCCTACACTTTATCATTACTACCCCTTCTGTATCTTTGGAATTGTCTTGTCATCAGATGAAGTTCAAAGTAAACTCTTACTGTACCATTTGATGTTTAAGTGAGAATGTATTGATATCATTCAGTCGCTTTTGTCTATGTGATTCTATGTGTAGTTGTAAATGTAATTTTAATGGATGATGGTGTAATTTATGTTATTTATTATTCTATTCACTCTATAGATACTAAAGAGGAATTCTCAAAGTGACAAAGTATTTATTGTAAATTTACATAAACAGAAATTAACTGAAATAGCGCTTTTATCTTTCCTTCCAAACAGAGGAAACTGGGCTTTTTAAAAAAAGACTGAAAATGCATTACTATACTATTTGAATATAAACATGTATATTTTCTTTATTATGAATATATATGAATTGAAGATAAGTGCATATAGCTGTAAATGCTGTGTTTAGCCATCAATGGTCATGTTTGGATGTGAGATTAATCTGAATGTGATAGAAAAAAAAATGTTTCTTGTGTATTACGGTATTTGATGTCTGTGATATTATTTAGGGAGCATTACTGCCAGTTCATCATTGTTCACTGCTGGCTAAAGACTCAATATTTAGACTTATTTTACTAGTTAACTTGATGGTTTATGAAAAATAAAGAAATATGTGATAAGGGTAAAAGCTGTTTTTTTCTGTTTATTTGGACCTGATAAGAATCTAAGAAGAGTATTTATTCATATGGTCGGAGAAAATGTCCATCAAACACTTGAAATAATTTGAAAAGTCATTTTTACGGCACTGTTTTCCTGCATTCATCCCGTGCCCATCTTCTTAATCACAGCCTCCTGACACTGAATTAGCATCAACAAGAAAATGGAGAGGTAAGCAGCTGAATAAGTTACATTAATATGTACAAGGGAACCCTGCTATGGACTGGCCGACCGTCCAGGGTGTAACCTGCCTCGCGCCCACTGACCACTGGGATAGGGCTCCAGTTCCCCCCGCGACCCCATGAGGGAATAAGCCTCTATGATAATGGCTGGATGGATGTACAAGGCATTGTTTTAGAAATCCAAATACCAAGGTGTCAACAAAGAAGGCTGACCAGCAAGTTTCAGCTCTGCAGCCTTTAGGTGAAAAAGGAAGACCAGCCTCTAACAAAAACGTGTGTGTATAGAAAGATGACAGAAACCATGTTTTATTAGTTTTATCAACATGAGTATGGGAGCAGAACAGACTTTGCAAAGCAGGAGTAACATGACAGTGCCCTGTACAGATCAGTTTCCTGTTTCTTGATCTTTAGAACATTATGTCATTCTAAAAAAAAAAAGAAAGGTGCTTGAAAATGAGGAGGTCTGAGCGGTAAAAACTCATTTGGTTCTATACATTTTTCAGTTGTGGTAAAAATTGTGTCATTGTCTTAATAAGACAGAGCCCACAACAAGAAAGGGAGTTGTAAATTAAACAAAACATTTTTGCTAGTTAAGTCACTTTCTGCTGTTCTTACAGCACATTGTTCTGTGCACAAACAGTACAGGTAACACCAAACTGCTGGGCAGATAAAACAAGAAGCCACTTGTCATGATGACACACTTATTGTCCCTGTTCGACAGAAACGTTGTCACTCTAGCCAGACCCCAAACAAACCTCAACACTAGCACGCCCAGTATGACAAGAATTATATAGAAGGCCTTTTTTTTAGATTGGTCAACGCTCTCCTTGTCGCCTCCCTGCTCCCCAGGACCTGGACGAATCAAAACACAAAGCACAGAAAGGCTGCAAAAAGCCACAATTATTATGGCCGTAATCAGAAAGCACAAATCTATAATGCTGTAGAGCTCTTCAATCATCAACAAACCCATCCCCATGAAACAAAGCAGCCAGGAACAGCCAATGCTGGTGTTTCTGATTCTGACCCATTTTTTGGTCCTCAAGCTCAGATAAGTGACGGGATGAACAACAGCCAGGTACCACTCCACACATGTCAGGACCTGAAAGAAGGCCTCTCCGTTCAATGTGAACGATGATAAAAGTGTCCCCCACATCAAAAGGTCTATGTTATCTATGCAGACAGCACAGCAGCTGAGGAGAACCCCAAAGACACCGATCAGCCCCATTATTGCCATGTTGTAGGTAAAGCTGTCGGTGTGGGTTGCTGATGGTGCCGTGGAGGCGGAGGGCTTTTTACACCATTCTCGGAAACCATGGTAGAGGACAAAGACACAAAGAGGAAAGAGGAGGACGGCGTAGGTGATGCAGAACGTAACGATGATGAGGGAGCTCGGTGCGATGAAGAAGCAAGAAAAGAACTGAGGCAGGGAGGAGTTGGTGATGGAAATGTGAAGATCAAGTGAAGAATCAGTCAATGGGTTTCCCAGCATATCTGAAAGAGAAAAGATATGGGAATTAAGTATTTTCAGGAGATAAGCTGCAGAATTTTGAAACCTGAAAATATATATATCAAAGTTGGACTGGACATACTGCTAATGTTATTCACTAGGACTAGGACGCAGTAATACCCAGTGCTGTTAAACAGGCTATGAGGGCCCATGTGGCACAGGGGGAAAAAAATGTAATAATTTGGAAGATTAAAAAAGTATTGTTCATATTTTCAAATAAAATCATAAACAACATAAACTCACCTGCAAATCAAATAAAGGACAAGTCAGGGACCGATCTCTCAACTGCTTTTACATCCAAGGCTCCTTCTAACAAGAAAAAAATAGAGTTCATTTAAGAGAAAACAAAAAGGAGTCATAGGTAATGGCTGTTAATGAAGATTGTAAGAAACAGCTCTGAATTCTGAGCTTTTAAGTTTTTTTTTTCAACAATGACAATAAGAAACACAAAAGATTATTTTTTACACCTAGGTTTCAATTTTCCTCTTGCATATTTGCGATTATATGCAACATTCCTGCTGATTGAAGAACAGTGTGATCAATATGAGAGTATAAACAGCAATACTTTTGAACAATTTACAACCAGTTACATGGAAGATGAAGTTACTTTAATGCACTTTGATTTTTTTTTACTGATACCATTAGAAAACATTTTCAAATCCCTACATTAGCAAATAATATTTTCATCTACTTTTCCTTGCCAGTAATATTGAGTAAAATATTAAATATGTTTGAGTTTTACAGGACACAACAAGTCAATGCTGTTTGAGCAAGGAACTGTTTTCATTTTTCAATGTAGGCTTACAAAATGAACAAGATCACCAACATCAATACGTCGCTGGAATTTAAAGGACACCAACCTTTCGAGTGAGGATTATCTTTGGTCTTCTCTCTGCTGCATTACCATGTCAGACACCGGTCGAAACTAAAAACAATTCCGAGGTTCAGCACTTAAGGCCGTCAGTGTGCGTGTATGGCAGCTTTGCATCTTGCAAATCAAATCCATTTTTGCTTTTTATACGGTTCATTTCTGTAGGCAAATTCTTTCACTGCCCTGTCTCTGCTGTGTCTGTTTATAAGCAAAGTTATGAGCGCAGTATCTAACAGTGTCATTTAACAAAATACTTTAAGAAAACTCATGAATATGGTATCTTATAATCCTGGCTTAGTCTAATTAGATCTTTTGCAGTTCATTTACTTCTAAAGTTCATCAGTACTTCATAGACTTCTCAAGTCATCTTTTATTTTATGATGGGATACAGTTACACTTAGTAATTTCCATTTTTTTACTGCTTCCATTTTCCACTAATTAGGGAACAGGGCTCATTTAAAAAGGCAATGTGAGAGCGTTCATTCACAGCTGATCATAAGGTGATGCTTTCACAACCTCCCCCCACCCCCTCCCCATGTTCAGTGATCTGTCAACATCACATTTAATCAACTTATGATGCTGCATTAGCAATGAAGATGAAGTGGGGAATCTTTTCTAAAATGAATAACTCAGAGTAGGCCTAGTTCCTGCCTTTTTCTAATGAGCTTTACATTATGTTTGTAGATGGAACATCCCACATGTGACATGGGTAACAGGTGGATCAAAAGCTTTGGAAGTTTTGCATGCTGCAAAACAGGCTCATGGATTGTCATTCTCTTTTTGGGTCATTTATATATTTCATCATTACTCACTTCATTACTTACTTCATTTTCAAAGCAGTCAGAGCACAGACTGAGGGTTCCGGTCCTCAGTCTGTATGAGACTGACATACAAATTAGATGGGAACCGAGTGCTTTGTCACAGCGCTTTAAACCATCTTCCCTTTGAAACGTATTTTTATATCCATTAATGATGCATTTCACCTTTCACCTTAATGAGTTTGATTCCAACCAATTTTGGAGGAAATACAACAGACTCTGTGCAAGCTTACTTTTAAAACTGAAAAGTGTGCCTCTGTGGAAGAATATCACAATTACATTTCTTTGGGATCCAGTTGGCACCCATGTGAATTAATAATATAGTCGAAGTCTTGCTGATTTATGTAACTACAATCAGTCAGATAGACAGAACACAAAGGTTTTCAATGTGGACCACTGAGGGAAAATAAGTTTGCATTACCAGGAGAGCAACAGAAATGTTTTTCAATATTTACATCCCAAACCCCTCTTTCATAAGACAGGTATTCTAACATAGTAAGACTATTACAGAGATCATAACAGGCAAGTCACCAAATGATAAGACACCTCTTTATTTCAGATGTCTAATTGATGGAGAAGGACATTGGCAAACAGATTAAAATAGCTTTTGCTTCGGCCAAATGCCCTAACTCTTTATTTAGGAGTACCACAGAAAATAGTTTGTAAAAAGGTTTGTGCGTGAAGGTGGAAATATGAACCAGATGTTTAAATACCTATAAGCAGACATTAGCTGACTTGCATAGGTTAAATAAGTTTAACATTCAATCTATCTTTCTCTGCATACTCACATCTTATACAAAAGTTTATTCTGTCAACTTCAATTAATACATTTCTCCACATTTTAAACAACCTCAGCTTTTACTTGTGTTTCAGTGAAAGACTAAATATAGAAGTTTCAATTAGACAATTTTATCTAAATGAAACATAAGAAATCCACTCAAGACCTGAATTGATTTTCCTGATATTTTTCATTTACAGCTTCAGTAACATCATCTGGACAGATTTTCTTGTGTGTTAATTTACTTTTTTGAACAAATTCATGACTTCATTGGATGTTTTTTTATTGAGACATGGTCATTTTCTTGCCCTTTGTAGAAACAACAGAGGTAACACCAGGCTGCTTGGTAAATTAAACCAGACACAAGTCGCCATTATCACACAATCAGTATGTTCCCCCCACCAAAACAGAACCTCCCAAGTCACATTCCAGATAAACCTCACAATTAACACTCCCAGAATGATCACAATGGTGTAAAATGCCCTCAGCTTGGACTGGTCAACCCTTTCCCTGCTAGCGTCCTTTTCCCCTGGGCCTGGACGAATGAGAACGCAGAGAGCAGAAAGACTGCAGAATGTGATAAGTGTTAAGGATAATATCAATAGGCTGATATCCACGATGGAAAAAATGTTGGTCATCATCATCAAACCCATTCCAGCTAGGCTGAGCAGCCAGGCACAGCCGATGCTGGCGTTTCTGATTCTGACCCCTTTTTCATTCCTCAGCCTCAGGTAGGTTATGGGACACGCAACCGCCAGGTAGCGCTCCGCACATGTCAGAATGTGAAAGAATATTTGTCCGTACCAGGTGAGGGAAGTAAAAAAGCCTGCCACAAATAACAGCTGGAAGTCATGTCTGCAGATACCGGCAAAGTTGAGGATGTACCCAAAGACACCGATCAGCTCCATGATGACCATGTTGTAGGTGAAGCAGTCCGAGTGGCTCACTGTTGGCGAGGGGTGCTTGTGCAGTGACTGCTGGAGCCCTCGGTAAAGGATGACAACGCACAGAGGGAGAAGGAGGAGCAGGGTGGTGATGTCGATGGACATGAAGATAAAAGAGCTTGGTCTGGAAACGAGGCACAGCGTGTATAAGGACAGGGAAGAGTTGGCTGCTGACCGGTATGAAGGGGAGAGGGAGTCAGTGGAAGATGACGAGGTGTTCGCTGACATTTCTGCAAAAGAAATGAAAAAATTAAGTTTTCTTAGATTTGTCTCTTAAAAAAAGATAAATAGAAAGCAGGTCTTTCGGGCTGGACTCTCAATGATTTGGGCTCCCCCAATATTTGCAACACCAGTTAAAAAAATAATTAAAGAAAAACACTTTATCAAAAGAAAGATAAATAAATAAATGATTGACTGGTCTGGTACTCCAAATTGCCAACAGTTATAAATCATTTAACAATGACAAGTATCTATTTAATCACAAAAAGCCTTGGAATAACTAATTATTCTGTAATGTTTTCCCTCCAGCAGATTTGTGGCATTGTCAAGTGAATTGAATTCATTTGAGATATTTTAAACAGTAAAGATTTTCACAATTGGTACAGAATATTGTTTTCTTCTTTCTTTTCAAACCTTCCACAAGACAAATGAACATATGCAGAACAGAGAACACCCACCTTGCCAATAGACTTTCCTCCAGTCCATCCTCCTGCTGTATTACAGAAACAGAGGCTGGTCTTCAATGAAATATGGCCCCATTCCACAACTTATATATATATAACAGCATTTGGGTTAGACATCATTTATGTAAAACATTGTGTGCATGTTTGTTTTTGTTTGCACGAACTAAAACAAATTCAGTCATATTTTCGTTCCTACATGGTTCATTTCACAAGGCAAATTTTCTCTTGGCTTCCTCTGTTTCTTAGTGGACCAGCACGCAAGCTGCCCGTTCAGCACATTGAGTGGATCAAGAGCCGAAAGCAGGGAGAAGTTTTTGCCCACAGCATGACCATTCCTATCCAGACATGTGTTCAGACTCTCCCTTTTTATCTCAAACTGAAAAATGTCGGACACATAGCTGCTGTTATTCTTTTGAATGTAAATGCTGTCAGTTTGAAACCTAGTTTGGAATGAATAACTCTGCTTATAGTTTGATACTTATTTGAGATCTTGACAACATGATTGTGGTGGACTTTGCTTTCTGAAAAATAAGACCACAATTTGCCATCAGTTTCTGATTGCACCTGGTTTCTGAAGACGAAAACTCAAATCAAAATTTAAGACCGTTTGATTTTAGGTTGTGATTTGTACTTTTATACCAAATGTACAAAAAAAAAAAACTATTGCCATTTTTCTTTGAATGGGTGCAAATTCGTACAGCAGGTGTCAGTATTTGTCTGACCTCATCAATGTATTTTCAACCTACTTCCCAGTTTATGAGAGATGTTTCAAGATCTGGTTCAAGAATTCAACATAAATTTAATTAATTAAAAATCATCTCTCTTGTCACACCTTTAAACAAATATTTTTGGAAAACCTTTTACTAAAAAACAGGGTTCGGAAACTGAGGGACAGACCTGACTTGTTCTTGTTGTTCTGAAGTTTAGTTTGTTTTTATTAATCTTCTTTTTAACATTTATGTTTTCTTTGAATTTGATCTTTTGACATTCAACCTTTATATTTCTAATGTAATTGAAAAATGTATTTATTTATGAATGTATATCATCAATTTTTTTCTGGTTTCCAACACTCCAGAAAAGCCAATACGTGAAAAAAGAGTTAAAAAATTTGCATTAATGTTTACCCTTTCTTTTCCCCTTATTACAATTTGCTCCTCTAGATCTTTTACAGGCACTTTGTTCCTTTCTTACATTTTCTATACAGCTTTAAACTTAATAATTTTTTTCCAAAACACACGAGAACAGCAACAAAAACAAAAAAACACCATATCTGGCTCAGCATGATAACACTTCCAGTCCCTCTCATACACATAAAGATCCACAGGGGGAATTTCCTGTCTGACAGAGCCCAGGCAGAATGGGAGGAGTGAGGAGGAAGAGGAGGAGGAGGGAAAAAGAGGGAGGAGAGGAGGGAAGGAATGTCCGAGCAGAGGCATTGTGTTTGTTATCGCGCCGCCAAAGAGAGGAGGGAGGAGTGACTCTGCTGGGAAGTAGAAACTCGCTCTGAGGGAGGTGTGACTCACTTACTCAGCCTTCGATGGACACGCAGCTCCTCTGCCATGTGTGCACAGAAAGCGCTGAGCCTTGCTGACTGATGACAGCAGGTTTTTTACCACAGACAGAGAGCCATTGCCTGGAAGTCAACAGACGTTAAATCATGGGGAAGTTTTCAATTCCCGGCAGTCAGGTTCAACTCCTCTGACTGAACACTGGATCCGAGTGGAGAGTGTAGTCTTTATCGGCTCATCTGAATCCACCACACCTGCTTTCATTGAAACTTTTTGGACTGAACGTCAAAGGTGGGTTTGAAGTCAACAGAGGCCTTGTTTTCTCACAAGGTGAACAGACTTTGGCACCTCAGTGACTGACTTGAAACCTCATTGGTCTACCCTGACAGCTGGAAATACCACCTGACAGAGTGGAAGTCCATCAGTTTCCCTGACGCCCGATCACCTGCTCGAAGGCCCTTTTTAATGACTCTGTGACTGATTCAAGGAGCTGTTTTGACCGGGGTCAGGATGAGCGGAGCGGAGGAAGTGGTGTGTGAAGGATGGCTTCGGAAATCACCGCCAGAGAAAAAGCTACGGCGCTACGTGAGTAATTCTCTCTATAAAAGCACCAACTAAGGTCGGTGTGTGACATAGATGATATCTATCACCTTCAGTGTGTAGATTTACAGTTGAAGTCCTCAGTCATTCAAAGGCACTCCTGCAAAAAGGGCCGGCTGGATGCCCTCCTGAGTATCTTTCTAATTAGGTTTGAAGTTTATCATTGTGTGTCATCACTGTTGATACAAGAAGTCATTTCCTAAAGCTGTACAGGCTGGATTACAAAGCAATAAAACACGCAGCAGGACACAGCTGTCAGCTGTTACACAGAAAATAACCCTGGGATCTAGCCCGGCTTTGGTTTGTCAAGCCTAAGACAACAGGTGTGATACGAAAAGTCTTTTGGTAGTTTGGCATAAAAAATGACTTTTTCCTCAACCCGACGGCTGCCTTTGCACCTGGAACTGAGGCCAGAGACCTGGCTTTTATCGGCTGCTGGACCGATTGTTCCACAAAAAGCAAGAGCCTATATTAAAAAACAGCACATGGTTGTTCGTCTAGGGGCTCCTTCCTCTTCCAGTCAAGCGGTGGCTCAGTTAACACACACATACACACACCGCATTTCTTACATGCCATGCCCGTGAGCTGGGCTAATCTCATCTCTCCTTTCTGTATTTCCTCTTAATCTTTCCGTTTGCACTGGATGCTTAGCTCTTTTTTTTTTGTTTTGTTTTCCAACTAGGCCTCTTGGTGTCATTCCTCTTTCATTCATTGTCCTTTCTTCCACATGTTATATCAGTTGGCTCAGAAGAGTTTGTGTGTAAGTACAGGGAAGGAGGAATAAGCAAGGCAAGGGGAACTTCTTTTTATATATTTTTTTCAATATTATCAGACTTTAAAGATCTTTCTCGCCCCCCTTGGTAACCTTTTAACCTTTTTTTTTTAGAAAATAGGGGTGGGATAGGGGGCCAGGGGGGGTTTGTTGACATTATGGAAAAAAAGTTTCTCTGCATGTCTTGATTAAGTACAGTGAAGCCACCCAAAGTTTGATAGGTTTAACTTGGCGGCCATCATTAACTGTGATCATTTTGGCTGTTATCAGTGAATCAAATCCACTCCTTGGAGGGACGGTTTTTCTAGAGGCTGCAAAGAAAACCTGCTCACGTCCCACTTTCCTCATCCATCCGCTAGAAAACTGACCTCTCAGATGAAAGTGAAGAGAGGTTCAAATGAAGAGCCCGCTGTTGAGACTGTAAATACATTCGATCATGATGGTATATACAACCCGTGTGTACACACACTGTCTGGCCAGCTGTGTTTCTATTGTCAACTCACACTCATAAACACACACGCACACACACACACGAACGGGGCTGTAATGGCAGCAGCAGACGGCACATGTTCAGCGTACCTCACCATACACTCCCTGCTCTGTTGTAGGGTGTGTGTGTGTTATGTAATGAACTAATCGCTCTCAGCTGGGCCTGCATGGAAGAGGGGGGCCTCCCTGAAGATTTAGAAGATTTGGAAACACACACACACACTCACAGATGGAGCAGAACCACGGAGCAGAATGATGTCAATTCTGTAACCCCGAGTACAATAACAGGTCAATCACAGTTAAAGACAAGCTGGAACTGCAAAGGTCTCCAGTCACATGTACGGCTTTGGCTTCGTCATGGAGTCATGTTTTCCATCGGACTAATGCTCCACTGTTCATGAGCTGATCCCTTCTGGCCTCCATCTTGGACATTTTCACTGGATTCGAAGCTTAAACTTCTCAAGCTGATTTCATATAACAAATTTAGGAAGAAGCGGATTTTCTGACGACATTTACTTTGGTCAGCTCTGTAAAAGCCTCTCGAAATATGTAGCATCACTGAGCTCGATATTTCCCGTTTTTTGTTCTCCTGTTCTTAAAGATGGAATTTGCCTATTGATCGAGAGTTGTTGAATTTGTTTTTGTTTCTTTTAATTGATTTTTTATTTAAATAGTTGGAAAGATTCCCAGTTGTGTAGCTCAGGAGCAAAGACTGTTTACAGTGACCCCTGGCTAACTGATGGCGTTGAGTGATGAAGCGTTAGTGGTGACTAAAGCCGTAATAATTGTAGTAAATAAGGAACTGATTGAAGGGGGAAATTTATTATTCGGGTCTTGTGTTAATTTTGGTTTTGAGACAGGATGGAGGAAGTGTTATTTTAGAGCCATTGTGCCAACTTCCTGCAGGGGTCAAAGGTCAATGAGGGAGCATAATGAAATGTAAGGAGTAAGAGACTATGGCAGGAAAAGACATGGTTATTACTTTTCAATACGCAGCTCCAACCGATGTATCAATTCATAACAAGCTAATATGTTAAGCTAAAAACTGCTCCTCATCCGCAGTGTTTAGGTGTCTGTAGGAACATTAGTAGTGAGCATGATTTTCATAATAGTTGAAGTCTTACATTGCCAAAGAAAACCCTTTGCTGGCAATTGCTTCTGTAAAAGTTTAGCTCTGGTCCCACTTTTTGGGTTTTCTTTGTTGCAGCGTCAACAAAGACGCTGACTAAAAAGAAAACCGAAACACCGGCCCTCAAAATGAAAAACTCCTGGTTCCTGTTTTCTCACAGTTTCTCAGTGAGGTTTTTATTACATTCTTCTGTTTTTCTGTGATTTAACTATTGAAGTAATCTTGTCATCGGATCTCTGAAGTGTCTGCTTTCTCATTCAACAAATTTAACAATGGTGAGAAGCAGAAACGGACCTGAGGAATCTTTCCACCCATTCCTCTGCCACTTATTATCCACAGTAACGCCAGTTGAACCTTATGCTCTCCCACATCACTCCCCTTTCACCTCATTTTGGAACATCACCCAAAACAATTTAAGTGTCATAGTAAAGAAGCTATTGTTAATTTCTGTGATGAATAATTATTACCAAAAGAGTTTAGGTCTGGCAAGACAAATAACTATTGAATAAATGCAAAACGTACAAAGGCACGTTTACATTTCTTTCTTCAACCCACCTAACATTCAAGGCATCTAAGCCACAACACTCAGGACACCCAAACTCACTTTAATCAGAGTAAAGAAGCATCAACTTTTGGCATAATGAGAGAAAGCAACAATTTTGTTGAGGAGTTGTATATTTCTTTATCACAGTGTTTTGTCCTGTTTGAGAGTTTTCTCTGCTCAAGAGTGCAGCTTGATAATAATAACAAGTTTTAAAGAAGCTGTGCTGTTCTCAAATGCGGGAGCCGGCATGAAAAGCCAAATCTAAAAATAACTGTCAAATAGTTTCTTTATTTAGAAAGTGCAGAAAAATATTTTCATATGTGCTGTGGCCACCCTGCTGCTTTCATCTGCCCAGAGGCCTGAAGACAACTGATCATCAAACCGACCCAGGGGGATAGAGAATAAACGCACACTTCCATTGCCATCTCTGACCAGCATTTCCTGTTCAGCTACTTCCTCTTCCTGTCAGTGTTTGGAGAGACAAAAAAGGGGGATATTTGCTCCACAGTACTTAATTGCTGCACGCTTTGATTACGCACACACACACATACACGCACTCACATGCACAAGCACACTAATAGAGTCTAGAGCCTGTAGAGTCCTGTTGACTGTGTTAGGAAACACTCATCTGCAAGGATCAGGAGAGATGGATTTATAGGGCAGGTGGAAAATTTCTCTCCCCTGCCACACATGAACCCAGTAGCATACAAGCCATTAAAGAAGGACAATGTTTTCAGTCTCTTTTCCAGACTATTCACTCTCTCCTTTTGACAGTTATGAAGCAACATTCGATGAATCCTTGAAACAACAGCCAAAGTCCTCGTCCTCTTACTACCGATACATGCCGATAATGAAATGAAAACCCTGCTCCACTCTCCACTTCACACCTGTAAATAACCGTGGTGTGTCTTCTGCAGTCTACCTACACACCAACAGTCCACGCAGGTGTCGAGTCATGTTTGAAAGATGACGTGTCGGCCTGTGGATCGCTGGTGGGAGGCGGACTCTGCCATAACGCAGTGTAGCAAGAGCGAGAGTTCAGCAGAATTCTGCAGATCTCTGAATCCACATTTAACTGACGTCGGTGTTCACTGGAGTGTGACACCTTCGACATGGGAGAAGGACAACAACAGCAATTTCAGGAGTTTGAGTGTGGGAGGAAAAGGTTAAATGCATTACTTCATCTGACCCAACAAACACCAACCGAGTTTCAGAACCACAGATTCTGATCATCATAAAAACAGTTGGAGGATCTAATGTTTTGTGCTCAGATATGCTTTTTTAAATTATTCATCAAAACCCGATTTAAGAGCCTCTTCAACCTTCAGTGAAAACTGTGTCTGTGCGTTCAGGCGTGGAAGAGACGCTGGTTCGTGCTGCGAAGTGGGCGACTGAGTGGCGAGCCGGATGTCCTGCAGTACTACAAGAACCAGCAGTCCCGCCAGCCAATCAGGACCATCAACCTGAACCTGTGTGAGCAGGTAAGTCCGTGATGAAACTCCTCTTTCAAGGGTGGGTTAAAAAGTTGGGTTAAGCATATGAACGCTCTGACAAAGCCCCCCCCCCCATCCTGCAGGTGGATGCTGGCCTGTCATTCACAAAGAAGGAGCTGGAGAGCAGCTACGTTTTCGACCTGAGGACAGAGGAGAGGACGTGGTACCTGGTAGCAGACTCGGAAGAGGACATGAACCGCTGGGTGACATCCATATGCCTGCTCTGTGGCTTCAACCCCACGGATGAAAGTACGAACAGGATGAGATGAGCGATCATACGTAACATATTACATTCTAGTTATGCGTGTTGAACGGTTAAGAGTGAGCCGGCGTGTGGGCCGGGATTGAGTCAGTGTGAAAACCAGTGGGAGGAGAGAAAAAGATGGACAAAACGACTTGAGATGCCAGTCAATGAGTCATTAGAATTAAAAGATAAATAAACATCGCACTTTGTGTTACAGCTTTGCCCCATTCCCAACCAATCGAAAGTTTGGACACATCCGCTCATTCGAGATGGATGGAAAAGGATGTTTCCAGTCTTTTGACTGATGGTGTGCACTGATTTTAGCTGTTAATACAACTGTAATACAAATAAGATCCTTTAAAAACTCGATTTGTAGTATCTGTATTTGCCTCAAGATTACTTGTAATATTTATTAATATTTAATAATGACAAGTAAAGTAAAGGGACACTGTTATTGTTAAATAACGATTTGTCGCTGGAAAAACCTGCAAACCTGCAGGTATGCAGGTTTTATATTTCTACCATTGAATGTAATATGACTATGACTATGACTACAGAAAAAAGTATGCTGTGCATATCAAAACTCACTTAAGATTTTGGGACCGCTAGTTCGTTATCTATACAACTTAACTCAACTTTAAAAAATGGCACTTACCTTGTGATTTCCCCTGATAATGACAAATGCAAAGCAAACTTTTCAGAGGAAATCAGCACGACGTTGCTCATGGCAGAAAATGCAACTTATTTAGGGATCTGCTGCACTGACCATGTTGGAAGGAAGGAACCATGCCTGCTAATGGAAGTGTTTTAGTGTGCTAACAGTATTAAAAAATAATTGTAATAATGAAATAATAATAACACACGCAGATAAAAGTGAACGTCCGTGCTCACAGTGTGTTCGTCAAAATTCATAATACATGTCTACTGACGTCACTGTCCGATAAAAATAAAAATGTTGCAAGTATCACCTTTAATTCACACAAGTTTGAATTGAGGACAACCTAAAAAGAAAACAACCTTAAGATAAACTTAGCTAAACTTATCAACGAAATCAGAAATACCATATTTTGGTTTTGATATATTAACTCTCCAAGAACACAAAACAATTGCAAATCTCCCCTTGAAGCTTTTAACCTGTTTATTTCATTTTCTTTTTTTTTGTCTAATAGCTCCAGAGAGACATTCAACCTCCAGCTCTGCCTCCACAACAAGTGGAACCCCTACTAGCTCCACCGTGTCAGGGTCTGTCCCCCCGCCGTATGACCCGGTTAGTGTGCGGCACCTGGGTCATGACAGCAGCACAGAGGAGGATTATCTGTGGTTAGCAAACTGCCAGAGTCACACCAGGTAAACAAACACCTCCACCAAGCAAAACCCTTTGGCAACAAAACAAATGAACACAGTCAAATGAGTGAGCCCTTTGAGCATGTTAAATGAGTTTGTGACCCGTAAACTTGGAAAAGGTGTTGAAAATCACCTGTGTTTCTGAGAAGTGTTTAATTTTTTAAAGCAAATATGCCGAAACTAATATTGAAACAAGCGCCGCTAACAGGTTCACAGGTTTAGACAAGTGGGTACCTCATCGAGAGGATTAGAGGTTTATATTGGATCACACCCACAGATTTCTCACTCCACAGGGCCTTTCATAAGAAAACCACACAAAAACATCAGTTTTCTACAAAAAGATTCAGATCTTTCAGGTTAATTTGCTTTTCACTTGGCAGCAAATAAAATAGTAGTAAAATAGTCATACAGTGACAACACCATTTTTAATGACAGCTTATGTTAATTATGTCTTGTATAACATATATGTCTTTAGTCCACCTAATCCCTCCTTGTGTTTTCCTCTCCGTCTCCAGGCCTTCCTTAGGCTCCTCCGCCTCTCTTGAGACAGACTACAATGACAACCTCTACCCTCCTCCTGCCACCTCCTCCTCCTCGTCCTCTTCCTCCTCTCCTTCCCTCATCCCCGGCAGCCTGCCGCCTCTGTCCTCCTCCAGCTTTAAGGCCGCCCCCTGGACGGTGGCTGCTTCCGCGAGCCCTCTGAGCCAGTCTCTGGATGCCAGCACGACCCCGGACATCCAGAGGCGGGCCGGCAGAGCTCGCTGCCACCCCTCCCCCCATCCCAGAAAGCACTCTCTGGATTTCCACCTGCGTCCGGTGACCATACCTCTGATCGATGACACGCACTCGCAGGTGAATCCAGGTGCACAACCACAGACCACCAGCAGCTACCAGATACCCCGTTTGGCCTCCACTCCCCAGCAGCCTCTCCCTCGCCGTCCCTCTTCCACCCCAAGCGTGGACTCCCTAACGCAGGCGGAGCTCAGCACTTCTATCCCAACTCCTCCTCCTCGACCACCCAAGCCCCCTGCCCTGGCAGCCCAGGGAGAGGGCTGGGGCACGGGGCCTGCATCCCTGCCCCGGACAAACTCAGATCCAGAGCGGAGGGTCGAGTACATGGATGGGGAGGGATACTTTCTAAGGAGCAACACAATCACCACCCCGGGACGCACAGGGACCGGTAAGAAAAACGCACTCAGAATTGTCAGTCAGTTCTTTGTTTTCTCCCGGCGTCTGAGAGTATGACTATGACTTACAAAGGTCAGAAGCCTGTCAACAACAGCAACACAGAATGTAAGCCATGTTTTATGACATACTCAAATAAGATCATATTACATTGGACTCAAATCAAGTGTAAAATATCCTAATTTCTAAACAAAGATTGTTTTTTCTTCACAACAGTAAACCTAAAACTGGCTAAAACCCACCAATGAAAAAAATAAGGCTTGATGAACACACTCTTGAGCTCAAATCGCCTTAATAAAAGGTTGTTGTTCATATTTAGACGGTTCATGCCATTTGCAGAAAGGGTCAGGAGGGTGCCGCCGATCGTCCCCCTCAGAAGCATCCGTTATGTTGTTTCATTTCACATACATAGGTTACAAAAGGACAAAAGGCTGAGGCGTATGAGACTTAGCACACCAAATGTGTACAAAGAACATATGATGTTTTTTTTTATATTTAACTGCTGTGGCTGCATCATCAACAAATGTGTGGAGAGCTTGAACCTTGGTACCTCAAAGGAGATCAGGACTAGTTAAGAACAGTTAAGAGGCTTTATTGGGCTGACGTGTTCGCATTGATGGATTATTTCCTTGCAGCTGAAACACTCTGAGCTTGTTTGCGCCATAATTGAATCGGTATTAGAGCCCATAAAAGGATGAGACCTTTTCTCCCGCTCCCTCCTGTTGCTATAAGATATCTTTCAGCAGGAACTCTTTAAAAGTCCTTTGTGAAAAACGTTCTTGACGGAGACGCAGTGAGTTACGAAGATTAGGACGGTGTTTAGAGGCTCAACTGCCTCTATCTGAACATGCTCAGGCAGGATGTTTTGCCTCTGCCACACTCACTGCCCATCGACATTCAAATCTAGTCAAGCTCTGATTAGAAAAGAACTAGTTCTCAAGATGCTTTATGTGGCATTTGCACACATGAGCTCAGTGGGAATTCTTGGGGAATTCTTATGCTGAACTCAGGAGTGAAGTGTGGAACTCAGGAGTGAAGTGTGGCATGCCTTATATGATCACCATCAACAAATGTGAAAACAGGCCCTCAAAGTACATACAGAGGCCTGCTAGTTGTCAATGGCTTCATTTCCTAACTATGACACATGTGTACATTGTACATTCTAGATGCACAGACTGCCTTTTAAAGACAGATCAGGAGTCAGCTGAGTAAAGAGAGGACCTGTGGGATTTAAAGTTAGCTCTGAGCCAGCGTAGTTTACCTCTCTGTTCTCTGTGTTTCAGGTTGTGAGTCTTTTCACATTCCTCGGTCTCTGTCTGACCGAGCCAGCTCGTTTGAGTTCAGCGAGAGCTTCAGCAGTTACTTTGT
Source organism: Menidia beryllina (assembly GCA_013363375.1). NCBI lineage: Eukaryota > Metazoa > Chordata > Actinopteri > Atheriniformes > Atherinopsidae > Menidia > Menidia beryllina. Next base: position 3,730,462 of record JABUIW010000018.1, on the reverse strand, counting down.
AAGTTGTTGTTTTTTATGATCCAGCCAGTTACCTGTATGTTTTTACCCTTTTTTTGAGCTGCATTCAAAATGAACTGTATTGTTTTTGTCTCTACCAGTTTAACAAAGGCATGGTACCTCTGGGCAGTGTTTGCTCTGAGGATGATGAAGTCAGTGAAAACTATGTCCCCATGAGTGCTGCCACTGCTGAGCCACCAGTTGCACCGAGGTGAGTAAAAAGCCTTTCCTTTTACAGAAAGGTCCTCTTTAAATGCTTCATGACTAAAACTTGTTACCGTCTCTAATGTCTGGTATGCCAGTGGGTATACCAGGTATTACGCTCGATAAAGTTAATTTCTTGTCATAATCAACCATCTCTGCCGTTAAGGCTTTTTAAGTTTTCCTAGACTGTGGGTACACTGATTATGTATCGTTTTCTTTTGCTCCAGGATGCCTCCTGGTGCTCCCTCACATCCCTCTGACCAGCCTCAAGAGGGCAACTATGTGCCGATGACCCCTCTGACTTCCCTTCCCACTCACCCCATTCCCCTGACCAGCAACCTGGCATTGCTGGGGAGGCAAGTACCTCCACCTGCCCACATGGGATTCCGCAACTCCCCGCTGACTCCAGTCGTTCCTTCGCCCCACCGAAGGAATACGGTCGGAGGGGAATCTGAGGCCACGCCCCCTCCGATCCACCGCAACCTGAAGCCGCAACGGAAAGGTGAGAGGGAACTGTTTGGGTAGAAGAAGGGTTGCCCCTCACCCTCACCCTCAATGCTTACAACAGATCAGTGACAGGTGCAACACTTCCCTTATTCTGGCTGAATAGAGTTTTACTCCCAAATACTAAGTCTGTCTTTATTCAACAACCACTGGAGGGCTTTTTCTGTAGATTCAGTCGTAGAAAAATGTAACTTTATATTAGAGATAAAGTAATAAAATGCTTTTAGGATGCATCATGTTTGTCCAAGAATCATTCTGTAACTGGCTATAATCTTCTTTTAACATGTCATTAGTTCACTGCTGCTGTGCCTCCATTCCGCTCATATCAAGCTTAATCAGTCTTGCGTGAGATCTACATTTGTTTAATGTATCAATCAAATGGACCCCACCAACGACATGCCCATGGAAGGATTTCACTTCAATTTCAACTACTTTTGTTCATGTCGTGAGAGCACAGGGTTGATGCTTCCTCATGCTTTGCACATTTACAGGAGGTTGTGCCAACCAGGGTGTGGAAAAAAATGACAGCCCCACAGCCAGAGATCAGCCACGTAAAACAAAAGGTATAGACCATGATCTTTATTCTTTTAACATCAAGATGATCATTTCTTCAACATAATGCCACGGTATTCCAAACTATTCTCTTTTAAAGTCCAATATGTTAAAAGTGTAAACCATTTTGGGTGATGAATTCTGTTATATGGTGACTTTATTTAACTAAAACTTTAGGATAAACTACTCTTTCTTCAAAGCAGGCAGCTGTCAGAGTTCTCTCAGTTTTGAGATTCGGGGGAACAGATTAACCCATTTTAGAGCTCTTTGTGAACTCTCAGTCAGAAACCAGACATCACCATCAGAAGGAAACTGTCGCTTGTAATTTTGCCATAAGAAGTTTGCAACAATTCCATCAATTCCAATCACAAGTAAGCTGTTTGTTCTCAAACTGTGAGCCCTTCAAGGGCAGCGTGGAAATTTGAGATTTGATCCTCAAGCATTTCCTTTAACAGGCCACAATCCCCTATTGTGGAGGAAGAGGAGCGGTGGGAGTGGTGCAAATGCATTTGGCCCTTAGACACGAGTGTTTTCACATGTTTGTGTGTTGGTTCGTTTTAGAAAACTGTCATTACCTTTAGATGGAAAGGATTGCATCAATGGATATGATTTTACTTGGTGGCATCTTCATACTGCGACCAATGAGAAAAGCCTCCAGGTTGGACTTAGGTAACACCAGCACTTGCAGATCAGAAAGCCTCACTCCAAGCACTTTAAAAATTTACATCGAGGGTCATGAATATCTATCCATGCACTGAGAGATGGAATTAATTTAGTACATTTAGTATATTTTTCTACATGTGAGGTCTTGATATTAGGTGACATGCTGGAAGGAAAAGTACTTCAACTCTGACTTTGATGTTCAGCCGTATACCTAATTGACCAACGTTGTTATGGATACCTGAGCAGGATTTGAGAAATTGAATGAATTCGTCTTTTAAAACATCCAAGAAATGAAAAAGAAAAAAAGAGACTGTAAGCTGTCACAACTAAAATGCCCCATGTCACATTGAGCAGTAATATTTTAAACATGGATAGACTCTCTAAAGCTCATAAAACTCCCGCTGTCAGGCTCATGAGTAAACGTCCCTGCAGCACTTTATGATGGAAAATAATTTTTTAATAAAGTGACACAAACAAAAGATTAATGAGATAAAATGATACATCAATACATAAATCTGCAATCAGAAAATGATCACATCTTAAAGTTGTAAATTGATGCGCAGTCTAAATGTTTCCAACTAAGACGTCTTGGTGGTACTTCTTTATTACTTATCTGTTTTTTCTACAGATGTTAACTGTAAAACCTCTTCTTTAAGGAGCATGATAAAGCATGAAATGTCAGTTTCTGTTCCTGAATTAGTTCCTAGTATGTGTCTCTCTCTTTGCATTCCTCCCTGCAGTTCCTGCTTTTCCCTCTTTCACTTTTAATTATTTAACTGGTCCCACTTTGCTTTACAGCAGCATTAGAGCATGCACGGAAATCAATATCAAAACATATGAAGAAGCTACTTATAGAAACCCTCAAATGAAATATTAACGAGGGTTGAGTGACAGTTCCTTTAAAACTCAGCTCTTCTCTTACACTCTGTCCTGACTTGGTATTTATCTCTGGGTTTATAAGTTCTCAGCATCCTTCCAAAAGGTTTTATAGAGACAAACTAAATAAATGAGGCTGTTTACCTGTTAAGGATGATACCGCTGTAGCATCTCTGGTTCCCCTTAGGTGTGTCGTATCAAGCCCCTGAAGTAGAGAACTGAAAGTGTTCTATTTTACCTTCTCCCACCAACATCAAACGCGTATTATGAGAATAAGTTAATTTAGTGTGAATAAAGCAGACAATGTTGGTCATAATAATGGAAAGGACTGTAGCAAAAGTTACAGGCAGATTTTTAAAAAAGGATGCCATCTCTCCTCTCTCTCTTAGTGAGACCTGCCCCTTTGGAGATTGTACCCATGCCCCAGGACTGGCAGGAAGTCCCGCCCCCGATCCGCTCCCCTGTCACTCGAACCTTTACACGAGGGTAAGTTTGTGGATGTCTGTGGTTGTGAGAGGCTATAACTTTTACAGCATTATAAAAAAAAACACAACCTACGCTGTCACGTGTCATCTTGAGAAGGCCCGTGTAAGGTACAGATATGAGATGTGTGGACGAGTGATGCTTTGCTCTGCTGCCATCTTGTGGTGATGGGCAGAACGTGCAGAGATGATGAAGGAATACTAAAGTGAAACTGTAGCCTGAAAGTTTTTGGATATCAATAGCACAAAGACTACAAACAGTATTCCAATATGTTATTGGAAGGGGTTGTTTAAAACCATGTGAAATGACTGATCATTATTCTTATGTTAACGAATTTCGTGTGGGACTTTGTGTTTACAGTCCGCCCAGTTGTCGGTCAGCCAGACCCAGCTCCACTCAAAGCTCTTCCCCGTCTTCTGATTCTGATGATCCAGATGACAGTTACGTCGCCATGACAACCTCCGGCCTCAGTTTCAGTGCTGGGGAAACGGTAAAGCCCTCTTCTTCCTTCCCCACTTCTCAGTTCCCCTCCTCTTGTCCCAACAATCCTCACGTCCTTGTTTTACTTTCCTCATTCCTTCCTCCCATCACACTTTACTTCCTTAACCCCTCCCACTTGGGGCACGCACACCCAAACTGTTTTCAGTTTCGCATCCATTTAACCGAGCTCTCAATGTGTGTTTCCTGCAGTCTCTGAGAATGATGCTGCACAGGGGCTCAGAGAGTGGAGTGAAGAGCCCAGTACTACAGCGAGCCAAAGGTGAAAAACAGGTTGAGTACCTGGACCTGGACCTCCACACTGGTAGAAATACACCAACAAGACAGGTAACAAAGTTCTGTCGCAAAAACGGTCCTGTCCCACATTCTGCATTATGCTGTATTATTCAAGACATTCCCAAAGCCTGGATCATGCTTGCCATTTTTTAATGACTCAACATGAAAATAGCTTCATTTGAAATCAGCGTTGAACTTTTCATTGTGTGTGAACCAGAAACGCTGCACAGCAGACGGAGGACCCAGCAGCAACGAACCGGCCGGAACAGGGGAGGGGCGCGCACGGGGCGAGCGCACGCGTGTGGACTATGTGGTGGTGGACCCCAAAAGGACCAAGGCCCTGAAAAACACCCGAGAAGCTTGGCACGATGGAAGAATGTCCACAGAGAAGGAAAAAAGCTAAAGACACTCAGGATACAATACAAATACAATACAAATACAAAACTCCATTCAAGATTAAAAACCTGCTTATTCCCAGGCCTATCCCCAAAAACATTCAGATAAAATCCCACCAATCATTTTCAGTAATTTTGATGCCACTTGTAGTCATTAATTGAATTTATTCTAAGGTTTTATTTTGTTTTAAAGTCATTATTAGCGCAAGAATGTTTCTCCAGGGATAATTTTGTTTTTTATTTTCAATGTCATAAAATCCTGTAGGACACCAAAAACAAAGTAGATAGATTTTGTTTGTTATTTGACATTATCTGACTTCAATCAGAAAACTTCTAAATTAATTATGTTTTTTTATCCAAAAAAAAAGCCCACTGTAAATGAAGGACACACATGGAAAGAATTAGAGATTTGCTTCAATAGCTTGCTGTGATGTGTTTGTTACAATAATCACACATTTGATTGTTTAACCTCACAGCCCAGCAACCTGAGAGTTCCTTATTTATTTGCTCACTTTTCATGTTTTTTCCCCAAAAGTGGACATTTTGTTTGTCCTGTAAACATTTTCTCAAACTTTTCCCATCACAGAAAGACTATCTTTACTCCGTACATTGTGATTTCACTACTTTCACGGTTTTATTATGGGAAATGTTTCTCCTGGAAAGATCCACAATTGTCTTCAACAGCATATGCTATGAGATCAGATTTTTCCAGGTAATTCCAAAAAAGCAAACCAAATTTCATCCAGAACCGTGTAGACTCTTGGTGTTAGCTTTCTGCTGGGATCATAATGTTGATATAAAAAAAAAGACGTACTGTTTTTTTTTTGTTTTTTTTATGCTGACTATCTTCTTCTGTGATCATCCCAGAGTGAAATGTTTCAAACCTTTAAAAATGATCCTTTAAAAACACTGTGACTGTTAAATGATATAATCACAGTAGGAATAAATAAACAGTGCACTCACTGGTCCTCCTCTGTGGGTCCATTCTTTTCAATACCAATGTCAAACAAAATCCAATGTGTTTGCAGCATAATGCAAATCTTTTAAATTACATGATGTGTGAGTGTGAGTAACAGTGCTGCATAGACAAGTTTATGGCAACAACAGCAAAATCAAAGTCCCTATACATTTTTTTAAAAAGGTTAACAAACCATATAATTTTTTTTTTTAAATCAGTCAATCTTGACCATGAAAGAATGTGCTTTGAAAGACATCTATGAAATGAAAAACATTTAAAAATTAAATGAGTCGCAATTCTTGACATTGTCATTTTTGTATCAGCTTATCATGGTTCATGAAAGCACGTATAGAGAGGAAGATTAGCTCAGTATCTGATACCGGCTCGGGCTGAAATGCAACATGAACAAGATAGAGAGTTTAATCTGAAAGCCTCAGAAGCAAACGGTTGCCCTGATCTCTGATTAACAGAAAGTTGCACACATTTGATCTTAAGAATGGAGCAGCTGCACAGTGCTTCTCTTCCACTGCAGGCTTTCTATAGCGTGACACTGATAGTCTACTGATGTCAGCAACACGTTTTATCATTCAAAATATTTACGTCAATATGCCGACATATCAGCGGGCCAGCAGTCTAAATCTCATTTAAGGGCATTAAAGAATTGGACATTTATTTCTCTGTGAAGTTGGATTCTAAAGCCCTTCTCATGTGTCTTTTTAAACTGTGAATGACATCTGTCAATTGGCTGCTGCTGATGCCACCTGACCTGTGGATGGATACAGTGATTTGGCATGCAAATTGTGAGGAAGAACAGCAGCAATGCAACAATATTGTGCCTTTTTATGCCATTCATGCATAAAAGAGGCTAGAAAGTCAGTCTGAATGGAAAATTCAAAATAAGGGACTTAATCTTTTATTGATCTTAATATCAGCAATAAAAACACTGAATGAAAAGAAATAATAGATCATCAGAAAAATGTATTGAAATCCGAGCCCGATCAATTCTTAAAAACAACATCAGCAGAAACGACTCTCACTCAAAGCTTCTTCTAATTTACTGAAGTCAATAAGTTAGTAAGTTAGTTGAATAAAGAAGTGCATTTCTGCCAACGAAATTGTTAACTTTTTAACCAGCTTGGATAAATTTGAAATGTATGAATTTTCAAAATATCCCCAAAGAATTCAGAGTTTGAAGGGATGTTGGAGTGGAATATAAAAATGCATTTCAAAGCAAAAGTTTAAAACAGGATTCAAACTAAATATATGAACAAAATATTAATTTTAAAATATTTCTAAACTTTAGTGTTAAAGCATTTTCTAATAAGTAGTTCAAGGACTGACCTTCTACCTAAAAGATAGTAAACTGGCACTGATTTTTTTATCCATCCATTTGTATTACGAAAACATGGGTGATTAACTTAGAAGTGTTATTAGATTACCTTCTGATAACTCCAACTCCACCCTCTCCCGATGCATTTTTCCGGGTGTGGAAAACAGAAACACTGGACATAAAAGGAACAGTGACAGAAGGACACGCAGAGCAGCGCCCTCCACAGAGACTCCATCAGACAAATCGCTCAAACTACTGCAAGTTAAGCAAAGAACACTTAAACAGAGACGGATTTCAACCACTCAGGGTAAGAAAAGTGAGATTGTTGTGCTGTTATTCTATTCTCATTCTAACTTAAACTCCAATGTCTCATTTACAAAAAACTAAAAAAAAAAAAAACTTTGCAGCTTTTGTTGTTCAGAATAGACTTGGACGGTTTCAATGATGACGAATTAAATAACACATTTCATAACTGGACACAATGTGTCTAATGTAAGGTATTCTCTGATCCAAATTATCCTAATTAAAGTTGGATTGCATAAAGTTTTTCCAAAAAAATGAATTGAGGATGACCTCAGATGGGACTCCACAGTCTGATTTTATTTTGTACTTAAAAAAAAAAAGTTAATGAACATTTCTGAAACTGGAACTATATGTCGAACCAACAGTGTGAGAGCTGATTGGTCCCCTCTCCAACATGCTGTGCCTTGTGCTCTACCTGTGTGCTCTCATCACACTGACAGGTAAGTAACGCACAAAGCAGCCGGTGGTAGAAAACCTTCCCTATAATTTGCCTGTTTCAAGACACGAAACCACAAATGGACCATTCATGTCAAATTAGGAGTAAACATACTGATACATTTACATTATTTGATGCTTTCAAAAGTATGTTTTGTAATTCTCCTAAAAAAATCTAATCCTACAAACATCTCATGCATCTCCAACCCTGCAGGTGCTGCTCCATTGTCATTTAGTGCAAGCAGAGAGTTTGACATCAGCTCCTGTCCCATTGAATATTATCAGCAGGTCTACAACCAACTCTTTGTGAGTAGCATGAAAACACTTGATGGTTGATAATGCTTGTGGGTCATTCCACCCAAAGTGCGCTTATGATAGTTGTATGCTGCCCTATCTCAGCCCACTTCTGTTCTAAGGTGTTTTTTTAGCCTGGGTATGTGTAAGACTACATCCAATTTTAGTTCTCCCATAAGATGACTTAGTCTTATATGGATTTAGCTCAGAGGATGAAACTTCTGTAATGTTGATTGAAAACACTGTTTCTGCCTGAGATACTTGTGCATAAATTTGGCAAGACAATCATGAATATTTATTATATTTCATGTCATGATAATAGTTTATTTTATGCATTTATGACTGAAAATATAGCTGTACATGGCTCTGAAGTGAAACAGTGGTAACTGTTGTTTAATGCGTCTTTCCTTCTCAACAGGTGAACTTTACCATCACCAACTTTGTGATCTGTTTCAATGGCTTTTATGAAAACCAAACCTCCGGCGACTGTATTTTGGCGCCTAAACCCGAGTCTGACCTGGCTAGTTTTGAGATAAAACCATCAAACGCTACATATGAAACACTGATCAAAGATAATGTGCAAACCATTACAGGAAATATGGATTGCTTCATAGAAATTATCATTGTGACACAAGGGGAAGATGTAAGTTGCATTCACTTTCAGCAATATGACTATGCTCGGTGTCCGCTTATAAAAAAAGAAAAAAATGTTTTCATTCAAAACTTGTGACAGTGTCTGTCTCTTTTCTGTGTAACAGACTGACATAAAACTGTTCAGATTCGGGACACAGACGGCTCTGGAAATATTTACAGAAGCTGATATGCAACAGGTGATAATCTTCTGGTTGGTTAATCAACACCTGTGAGATACACGACATGAAGATGAAGTGACCTTTTTATTCTTCTTTTACTGCCCCGTAACAAAATAGCGTGAGAATTTATGTCATTAGTTGATGTTTTTTCATATTTTGTTCGTCTTTGTTGTGGCCTAGGTGGCTAATGTCGTGGTTGATGGAAGATTTGTTGAAGATCTTAAAGTTGATTCTGCTCGACCAGTCAATTACACAGACATCAGTGGATGCAGAAGCTCAGGTTTGTCACTCACGGGTTTCAAACCGGTTGTTGAGTGAGGAGAAACAGTGTAGGTCTCGTTCAGCTTTTACTTCTCTAAGAGTTTTTGATCTAATGAAAGTTCTTCTTCACTTGTCAGGGTTTGCCATTAAAGCCAATTCCAGCCTGATCATTCCAGAATCTTGCACCAGCTTGTTTTGCAGTGCATCGAGATCTGTAACCACCACAGGCTGCATCGACAACAACCGTTGTGACGGCAACGGCATGTAAATACATTTAATACTTAGTTGGTACAGTGTAGTTATGATGACTTGAGCAGGTAGCCAAATTAACAAAGGCAGATACTGGTCAGAAAATGCTTTGTTTTCCAACGACAACAGCGACAAGGACCGTTGTGATGGCAACGGCGTGTAAATACATTTTGTCCTTAGTTGGAAAAACATAATACATTTGTGAAGTATGCATTCCTCAGTGCAGTTATGATGATTTGAGCAGGGAGCCAATTAAAAAAAAAAAAGCCAACAACACTTTTTCATTATAATCAGATGCTGGTGAAATACTCTGTTAAACATTTATTAACAATTTACACTTTGTGATCAGTGGTTTTCCCTGAAATAACCTGATTTTGTCATCCTATCTTCCTCTGCCAGCTGCTGGGCGTCCACTACCTGTACTGTGACTGCACCCACTGTCATTGACTTCTACGGCCGACTAAACACAGTACAGGATCGTTGTCACTACACTTTGCTGTCAGACTCCTGGGGTTCCGGCTTTAAAGTTATTTCCAGCTTCCGGGAAAGGCGTCTTGAAAGTGTGAGCTTTGTGGACAGCGTCTCCCTGTGGCTGAATGCCACTGGCACAGAAATTCGACTGGAACAAGGAGGGAAAGTTTTGGTGAGCTGTCTACATCCACGGTCCATGAGGAGGGGGGACTGAGCTGAAAACTTCTCCATCTCACTCTGCTTTTTCCACATTGCCTTTCCACTGTGACTCAGGTAAACAACTCACATCTGACCCTCGGCACCTCAGCT
>JABUIW010000018.1:3684198-3720582 GCA_013363375.1 Menidia beryllina | reverse complement strand
TTTGTGAGCAGCTGTCCAAACCCGAATGACCCAACAGTGCAGATGGAAGAAAACGGGGAGAAAACCTCCAACTACTTTTCCTTCAAAATGTTCAAGTTTGTGGGGAACCCCAACGAAGTCTACCTGCACTGCAGACTGGAGCTGTGTATCAAACAGGAGAACAACTGCATCCCGGTATTTGCACCCAACTAATTGCCGTCAACCATTTCTTTTTTTCCAGTTTGAAGAGTCCTTACTTTCACTTGTAACAGATGGACTCAATCTCTTAATCTCCCTCTTTTTTCTAAATTCCAGGTTTGCTCTAGTGGGGGAGCAAGAAGACGCAGATTTGTGTTGTCCAAATAGGAACATGGAGCTTTAGCATGAGCTGGTTTAAGTAGGTAAGTCTCTCTCTACCAACACATAATCCATAAAATTTATAAGCATATATTTTGAGGTTTCAGTGGCTGACCCATCGGGAGTCTGGAAGCTGAAAAACTTCTACCCATTGTCCTGGCATTAAGCTTTGTTCCAAGTCTGCTTCATTTTCGGCAGAACTACGCACACACCTTAAAAGCCACGAGAGAGTGAGCCTCCAGCCAAAAAAAAAACACCAAATCACGGTTTGGCTCTGAATGAGGTGCAAAAACGGATGGCAGGCATCTACAGAGATTTTAATCAGAGGAAGATTTGGAAACTGAAGGGCTGATACAGTGTTAAAAACATGTGACACAGAGGACAAGACATTTAATAAGAGAGGCTTTTGTTTACTCTGCTCATCTTCACAGGTGGTTTTTGAACAGGACACGGACTGACGGCTTTCATGATGATCTCCAAATTCTCCTGCTGCAAAGTCTGGACATGTGAAGGGCCGAGTTTGGTTGCTGCTTGTGAGAGAAAGCTAGAATGTACCGTGTAACAACCTACTGTAGCAGACTCTCCAGCTTGTCATTTTTTCCTGTTTCATTCAAAATACAATAAAAAAGGTATTTCTCCCATTGGAATTACTGCATTGAGTGCACCGAGTTTCAGTTAGCAGACTTTATTCAAGCATACAAAAGCCATACAAAGTCTAAGCTGGCTTTAGTTTGGAACGAAGAGGGCATTTTTATCTCATATGACTTTAGGACACTTTGGCACATAGAGGGGTTCATGGTCAACTAATGTCTAGGACCTGTGGCTGTAAAACCAGCCCAAAACGTCGGCCCGTCACCTGCAGGCCTGGTTTTCATCTACCATATAGCCGTGCATTACAAGCAAATATCAACTTTTTAAAAAAGAAAACCATCCTGAAATCTCTGTGAAAAATGAAACATATTTTTAAAAAAGTACTTCTTCTTTTGTCTTTTTCCCTGGTTGTATTGTCGGGCGGCATTGTGCGTCTCCTTGCCAAGCTGAAATGACTCAATTTGGCCACATGATGGTGGTGTCAGATTATTAATCAATGTCCTCTGAAAAACTGTCAACAAAAGTCAACCACCTTACCAGATCTGAAATCAACCTGTTGGTTCAGGTTGGCTTTGAAGGATCCTTAACAACATTTCAAAGGTTTTTCTACCTCTGAAAAGGTCAAAGCGCCTGATGAGCTGAACTTGTGTGCACATAGGTGACGGTTGCAGTTTCTTGAGCAGTATGATCAATTTTTAGGTAATGAACTTGATTAGAATTTTTCTTTTTAAAGTAATGTTTTAAAGATGTTTTGGCTGTGAGGTGTGAAGGACTCAAATAACAAAGTGCCTCGGGTTTGCTGCTGGACTTTATTAAGCTTTCAATGAAGAAGCTTTATTCAATCTAATTCAGGTCTGCTACATGCCAGGCAGACAAAGACCCAGCTGGACTGACAACGTTCCCAATTATTGATTTAAAAAGCAATGTTCGGATGGAAGTCTTGATGTCTGTTTTTACAAAAATGATAAAAACACTGTCAAACACATGCCCTTCATTCCCAGTGAATGTCATGCGGAAACTGTGGTACAAAAGAAAACATTTCACAAACAAAGGCAAAGGCTTTAAAAAAGTTGCAAAGTGAAAGTGATAAAGTATTTCACAAAGATTGAACCGTAAAGAAGTCCAAGCTGTGTTGAGGTGCATTGTATCCCTTCCCAGTTGAGTTAAATCCACTTGAGATGTGACTTCTTCTTCAACAGAGCAAATTAAAATAAAAAAATCTCTCGGGATTTCAGCAAATTTGGCAAATTCATTGTCTGTACAGTTGTGAAAAGCCACTCCTATAAAAACGGACCTTTACGCTGCATTTGTGCAGTCCCGACAAAGACGAAGAAGCCATCAAGAGCCAAAAGATCAGAATGCAAAAACAGCAGGCTCAGACTGTCAGTGTTCTTCAAAGTGAGTCAGACACCACAGTAAAGTTGGCCAACTTGTGTCGTCTAGTGTTAGAATGAAGCCTAAAAAGCTCAGAGCAGGACAAAGGCAGCGTGGAAAAAGCTCTTCTCATTCCACCAAACAGTCTACGGATAACTGTTTAGCCAGGACAATGTTCGTGCTGCCAAATGTCCCGTTCATCTGAAACTTTCATTGGGTTCAGCTCTATTACTCCATGTGATGATGCTCATTGTGTTGCTCATGAATAACAGATGTTGGTAGATGGCCCTGTTGACCTCATGTCGCTCTGCAGGAGTCACGTGACAGACAATTAGTTGCATCAAAATATATTAAATAGCTCTATTTAGAACAAATAAGTAAAGCTTACCTTTGTTTTTTCTATAATGGGAGAGACTGCGGAAAGCGACACCTCCAACAAAACCAAAAATTAAGAAGAACGCAAAACCAGTGAAACATATCACAATTGCTGTTTGTCTGTCCACTCCTTGTTTTCCACCTACAAGAAGACATAAAAGTTGTTTCTAAAGCATCTCTTTAGGTTGGTTAATGCAGATGTTCCACTCACTGTTTGGTGGTGATCTGACAGCTGGTCCCTGAATTTCAGCCTCATGTGCAGCTTCTGTAATAAAGAGATTTTTTTATGTACATTGTTCATTGCATAGATAATAAACCATCTTAAAAGTTCCATCCAGCAGGAGCCAAACTACTTCGTATCCTTTAACAATCCAATGAGAGAACCTTACTTACAAACAAACAAAAAGAAAAAAGGGGAAATTCAGCTTCTAAATGAACTTACCAGTTACGTGAAGCTGACAGCTGTCAAAGCCCTGTCCATGCTCCGTCTTCACTTTACACTTGTACACACCAGAGTCCTCGGTTGTAACACCGGACAGATGGAGTCTGATTCTTCCGTTTCTGAGAGCATCTTTGTCAATCTGGACTCGTCCCACAAACTGTTTATCCTGATACAGCGAGGCCTCAACACCCTGAGATATTTCAAATACCATTACAGGCCTCTTATGAGTCAAATGTTCACAGTAGATGAAAAGAGTCTTGTTGGAGCTGCTCGGTTGGGCTGTGAACGTCCACTCCAGTGTCACATTGTGGTTCTCCTCTGCCTGATAGAAGTTCTTTGCCACATTCACCACAAATGTTGATTCTGAGGAGACAAAGTCAGCACATGCTATGATTTTTGCAGGATAATAACTGAGTACATTTGAATTAGCTGAGAATTTAAATAATAAAACTATTAGTCCACAAATTAGTGATCCAGAAGTATTCTTTTCTCTTTTCTGATTTCAAGTAAATACAACACTCCAACTGTAAAGCAACTTTTTTGCTGTCTGAACTCTTTTTAAGAGCCTGTTTTCAAAAAAGAGCCTGAAAGACGCTGACAGACTTAACAAACTCATCCGAAAGGCCAGTCACGTTGTTGGAGAGGACTCTGGACTCTCTGGACTCTCTGACAGCAGTGTCAGAGAGAAGAATGTTGGCCAGGATCAAATCCATGCTGGACAATTCTGCACATCCGTTTAATGATGTGCTGGTCACCCCCAGAAGCACCTTCAGTCAGAGACTCATCTCACCACGCTGCCCCACAGAGCCACACAGGAAGTATGATGGCCTGTGGCCATTGAGCTGTATAATTCATCTCTCTGACAGTAATTTCATTTAATTACTTATTATTTATTCATTTTCATGAGCAACAATAGTCATTTAGACACTGAGCAGCTTTTTAATTGCTGTTGATTGTAAAATGTATTAAATATTTTTCTCTTTTGCAAACGGGTGCACTGCAAATAAAGAATTTCCCGCGAGAGATTAATGAAATCATTCTGAAATAAAAAAGCTAAACTGACCACACACAGATGAGGTGAGGATGAGGAGCAGCTGGATGGTAAAGGCCATCTTCCCTCTGTTAGAAGACACAACAGAGGAAGGTTATAAACACCTGGGGTCAAAGGTCAGCATGGGCAGAAGAAGTATTGCAAACAACAGTTAGCTAACACAATTGACCAGGAAACTTTCTTCCTGAACTATCTGAACTACAAAAACTGTGCCAGAAGCAGGCACAAGGAAAAGCTGCTGTTTTGTCTTCAGTGAAAATATTTCACACATCAACAACTTTAAGTGTTTTTGCAGAAAGACATCAGGAGCTTTAGATGTAGAGTTTAGAGTTTAGATGGTTCATCAAAAGATGAAAAACTTAAATCTTCTTTCTCTGTTACATTATATTTATTATTTAAGTATAACAGCAACACCACAAAATACTATATAAATATAAAGGTTCAAATTCTTTGTTCTACTTTTTAATTTTATTTATATTATTTGCTGTGTTTTTCTTCGTTACCATGTTATGTGAGTCAAACACTTGAAAGGTTGCAAAGTAATCAGACTGATTCTATTTACTGTCATGTGGGTTGACATGTCATTTTTTCTCAGTGTGCGTTACTGCTGAGGAGACAAAAATCAGTTTCAATAAATGGGAAAACAGAAAAACCTATAATGTTTCATATGAGCCAAGTAAGAGGTGTATCTAAAACACTGGACAAGAGTGATGGAAGGACTGTCAGGGAATACATAATTACACCCTATTGTTCCTTGAAATGCAGACTTTAGTCACTTTTTTTTCTTCTAAAGTTTTCCCTAAGTTTTTCCTTCCAGATAGGTTATGATGTTAGTTTTTGTTTCATTCACCTACCAAACGTAAACTATAACTAACTAACTTAACAAACACAAGAGTGAAAACAAAGTGATGCTTGAACTGATCTGCGACCGAAGAGAAAAGAGACACACCTCAAGCTCTTGTCAAGCCGGTTAGACTGTAACTTTTCATGCTATCTTCACAATCAGTTCATGAGAGCATTGTTTTATTTTAGATTGTTCTTAATTGTCTTCTTTTGTTTCACTATTTCTCAAAAGTAAATTAATCCACCACTCTCTGATGAGTAAGTCATCTCATGTAAATACTTTGAAAAAGCAAAACCATTTAAAGATCCATGACAGAAAATGTCTTCTCTTTATATATATGTGATTTCTCTCTGAAATAATTTGACTTTTAGCATCTGAACTGCATGTGAGATTTTTGGCTTTTCTCGCCTCTTTTTGCATTCACCGAAACATAAAATGGATTACAATCGAAGCTTCCATGTTTTAGCAAACCAAACGTTGATCATAATTCTTAAAATTAACAAAACTGTTCAAATCAAACACAAATATAATGGAAGAAGACCAAAACAAGAAAAGAACCTAAAAGTACTTACCATTGATTTGTGTTTCCTCCTGTGCTCTGGTGTCACAGATTTCTATCCAAGCTTTCCCCCGAAAACATGACTAAGATATTAGTATTTCAGATGTCTTTTGCCCACCTGCTGAACGTGTTTGTAACCGAAGGATGCAAAAAAGTCAGAAAGAAAATCTCACAACACAAAGCTGACAGCAGCTCGGTTTTATGATAGTCATATGTTCTGAGGAGGAATCAAACAACAGAGCAGCAGTCCAAAAGCAACAGGACTAGTTCCTGCTGTCAATAGCTTGTCAAATTTTTTTTAAATGTATTTGTGCTGATACGGCGTACCTTCTTATTTTTCCCTCCTGATTGGTGGATTGCTCGTGGTGAGATGCGTGTTGTACAGTCAAGTATGTGTTGGTGTTGTTGTGAGTCAGAAAGAGGGAGGAACAAGCCTAACTAGAACAGAATAACATTTTTTTTTATCAATGAAGTGAGAGTAACTTGAGCCCAAAAGGCTTTTGGTAACAGAATCAATGACATGAGATACTTTTACATTTTCATCCTTGACCACGTCGACCTTTGACACATTTTCTTCAACACAAAAGTATTTGGAATGTTGCGGGAAAAACTGCCTCAGCAAAACCAGACAGTGTTATGTCAAAAGCTATTGTTATGATTTTGTGTTGTTTCAAGTTTTTCAGTTTTTATTCATTGGGACTGTAGAAGTATTAAATGTTCATAAGGCCAGGGGAGGATGTAAATTTGTGGCTTTATACCCACAGGTATACCCACAGGTGACAAAAAATGGAGTAAACAAGACCTCTATCACTGTCTTATTAACACAGGGAGGAGCTGCTGTAACTGTTGAAATCCAGCGGGTGTGTCTGAGCTGCTGTTTTTAAAGCTGCCGGCACAAAGTGAAAGCAAAAGTTTACCCAGGTCTGTGTAAGCCGGAGCCAAAACTTGTTTTAACATGAAGCAGCTCGTCAACCCTCCTTCATTTAACTTTAGTGTGAAGGCTAAATTCCTTTTGAATACTTCGGAACTTTTACCCTATCTTTTAAACATTTTGTCCCGATAAGCAGCCTCACCAGGCCTGTAGTTTTCAGTTGTGACTCTACAGATGAAAACCAGCCCAACTGTCTCTAAGATCTCTGTCATTCCGAAAGAACGAGATAACAAGATTTGATTGATTGTTCGTATTTCTTCATCAGACAATGCTATCTGTTTAGTTACTCGTAACTCATGCAAAAATAGAAGTAAACTTGAATAAATCACATCCCCAGCAATAAACTCCACTTCTACTCATCCCTGCCCTGTGTTGTCTTCTGCATTCAAAATCCTTTAGGATGTTTGGTTTAAATGAGCATTGACGCATAGAAAATATATTGTTTTTATTTAACCACTTAAACATTTTATACAAGTGTGCAAAGAAGGACAACAAAACCACAGATCTAACAAGACATTATTTACATATTTCATACTTTTAAGTCATGTTAACACATTAAAAAAAAACAAGTTGGACTAGATGATATGGACCAACTCGGATTGCCTTAAGATCTGACAACCTGTAGGGCACAAATGTGATCTGTGGAGAGCTACTGTACTTAAACATCACAGAGACATTCCCATTCACCACCCATAAGCATGATTTTAGTCAGATAAAGCTTGATGTTTAAGAGGGGTTTCAGACGACAGTCTAGAGGGCTTTTAGAATATTTACAATATAATACACTATTTAAAATCATTTGATATCTCATAGCTGAAGACGGCTGATGAAAGAAACATTTTTATTCAATCTACAGCTCAGGCTTTTAACTGAGGGTCAGATGGTTCACTCTGTTGGCGAAGTGGCTGCTGACAGTTTTTCTCATTGACAGATTTAGGAGATGATTTACTCCGTTTATATATACATCTGGCAATTACACCAATAATAACCAGAATAATAACACCTAGTGCCACAACTCCAATTACAACATACAAGAAGAAGTTCCCCTCACTGTTTGGTGGTGATCTGACAGCTGGTCCCTGAGTTTGAGCCTCATGTGCAGCTTCTGTAATAAAGAGATTGTTTCATGTACATTGTGCATTGGATAGAAAATATACCATCTTAAAAATTTCATCCAGATGGAGCCAAACTACATCATATCATTTGACAGTCCAATGGGAGAACATTACTAGAAAATAAATAAAAAGAAAAAATGTGGAAATTCAGCTTCTAAATGAACTTACCAGTTACGTTAAGCTGAAAGCTGTCAGAGCCCCATCCATACTCTGTGTTCACTTGACATTTGTACACACCAGAGTCCTCGGTTGTAACATTGGACAGATGGAGTCTGATTCTTCCATTTCTGAGAGCATCTTTGTCACTCTGGACCCGTCCTACAAACCTTTTATCCTGATACAATGAGGCCTCGACACCCTGAAATATGTGAAATATCACTGACAGGCTGTTTTGGGTCAAATGTTCACAGTAGATGAAAAGAGTCTTGTTGGAGCTGCTCGGTTGGGCTGTGAACGTCCACTCCAGTGTCACATTGTGGTTCTCCTCTGCCTCATAGAAGCTCTTTGCCACATTCACCACAAATTCTGATGCTGAGGAGACAAAATAAGCACATGAGGTGATTTTTGCAGGATATTAACTCAGTACATTTAGCTGAGAATTAAATGATCAGACTGTTAGTCCACAAATTAGTAAACCAAAAGTATTCATTTCTCTTTTCTCATTTCAAGTAAATACAAAAATCTAACTTTACCACGACCTTGGTGCTGCCTGAAGTCGTCATTTTCTAGAGGATAACTGTTTTATATCCTGCTTTCATAAATAAAAAAGTGCCTATCATATAGGGGGCAAACCCAAATATAAATACAAGATTGTCTAAGAGTCAGAATAATTAAATCATTGCACACTGAAAGCTAAATCACTTCAAATCAGTGAGTTAAATCAAAGGGAGTTTTGACAGGATAAACTGACCACACGCAGGTGAGATGAGGAGCAGCTGGATGATAAAGACCATCTTACCCCTGTTAGAAGACAAAACAGAGGTAGGTTATAAACACATGGGGGCAAAGGTCAGCATGGGCAGAAGAAGTATTGCAAACAACAGTTAGCTAACACAACTGACCAGGAAACTTTCTTCCTGAACTATCTGAACTACAAAAACTGTGCCAGAAGCAGTCACAATGAAAAGCTGCTGTTTGGTCTTCAGTGAAAATATTTCACACATCAACAACTTCAAGTGTTTTAGCAGAAAACCATCTTTAATTCTACTCTCTCTGTTACATTATATTCATAATTCAAATATAACAGCTTCACCACAGAATTTCAGGTTCCGTGTAATTCAGAGACCACAGAGAAACCTATAATGTTTCATATGAGCCAAGTAAGAGGTGTATTTAAAACACTGTGGACAAGAGTGATGGAAGGACTGTCAGGGAAGACATAATCACATCCTATTGCTAGATTATGATGTTAGTTTTTGTTTCACTCACCTGCCAAACGTAAATATTACTAACCTAACAAACACACGATATCAGGAGGAAACCAAACGTGGATCATAATTCTTCAAAGCAAACACAAATATAGTGGAATAAAACACGGAAATTCTGCCCAAAGAAGAAAAGAACCTAAATACACTTACGATTGAGTAGCGTTTTCTCCTGTGTTATGGTTGTGTAGGACAAGGGAGTTTCCGCGTGCCTCTTCCTTATTTTTTTCTTGAATCCACGCCCCTTTTTTCTTTCTTTTTCTATCTGCGACACCCAGAAACGTCACTGTTTCTCTGCCCCTCTTGACACGATTTTTCAGTCGTACGACGATTTCTTGGCTCGGGCCGAGTTTTAGCTCCCCGTGCGTCTCCCATCGTGTGGTAAACAGAGGGTCACGAGCAGCGATTAACGTATACACGTACAGTAGACGCCGAGATGAGCCTGTTGGTCCGTTGCAGCGATACCGCATCGCGTCCGCCATCTTGGATGTGGCAGAACTGCCCGTAAACTATTAAAAGAAAACGGACTCCATAAAGCGCCTTTCTGCAAAGTGCTTTAAGTTAATGCATCTTATTCACCCATTCACGCACTAATATATCCCTGAGTCAAATAGGCACCAAAAAACTTATTTCACTTTTAACGGGATAATTCTAAATATATACTGTACTCCTGACGTTTAGGATATAAGGAAGCGCCAAACCAGCGTCTGCACTTTTAATGTTGACTGTTTTCAGATGGACATAAAACCCTTAGATTTACACGTGTTCACTGTCTGATCGCTGAGTCCGATTCTCCACTTTGCCACATCCAAGATGGCGGCCACGTTGACGTACGAATCGGCCCTTATTGCAGCGCCTATGTATAGATGTCCATGGTTCGTGGGTCGTGGAATCAATTGAATGATGGAAGCTCAACTTGTGGACAGGCTCAGCCGTACCCGTTCGACGTGGCCTCTCAGCATTATCGTGACCCAAATATAAGAGAGAAAAGTTGGGGGAAATTGCTGCAAAATATTAATAATAAAATTCACAATACGCCGTCATCTGTTCTTTTTCAAAATAATCAAGGACGCTATGTGTTTTTTTTTTCTTTGATTGGCCAAATGCTGCGTCTCAGTTTCATCCTTGCAGTGGTGGGTTGGGTCTTGATTCCATATTCAACTTCCTCCTTCAGACGTCTTTAGTGAGAAGAGTGCGCGTGCTCGGGTGTTTATTGTGAGGACAGCGCCGATACAGTAAGACTTCCCTTTTCTGTTGGCGGCGCCGTGCCATTTCTTCATTGTCTTTTCTAGTTTGGAACAAGCGTCTCTAGTGTTATTTCAAGAAACGTGAACTTAAATTTGGACTCTGTATTTGTAATCCTGAGATAGGCCGTCTAAAGAAGGGCTTTTTGCTGGTCTTGTCCTGTCCTGCGGCTTTTGGACTTCCTTAAAACTCCTGGTTCGCATCAGTGCGCCATGCGCACGCCTTTGTAGAGAACAGTCGTTTCATAAAGTTTAACTTTGAAATATTTATTATCATTTAAATGTAGAATTTAACCGTAAACTTCAGTTTGCCCTGAGGCAATTTCGTAATCGTGCATTGTCTCATCTTTGGCAGCGTGCGCAAAATGGAAATAGCCCATTTTGTTCTTCTCGAGCTGAATGCGTGATCAGAATTAATATTTAAGAAAGATTATTAGATAATGTTTTCAGATCATTTCAGGGTAAAAAAGACTAACCAGAGCCCCTCTGCGTCCGCAGGTCAGGGCGGGGGCCGGTGAAGGATGGCTCCTCTCCCGGTTGCGGTCTTCCTGACTGGAATACTGCTTTTTGCACTGTGTGAGTGTTACTGTTTAGTAGTTCTGCTGTTTTTGCATCTTTATTGATTTAAATCTCAACTTTTGACACCATCCATGCACTTATACTTGAGTTCAACCCAGGTTAACTGCGTCAATGTGTGCTGAACCAGAGGTGGGGGCCAGTAGGAGAAAGCCCCCTTTCCAGCGTTGGTTAGCATGTAAAGTAGAACTGGGAAATATTGAATGGAAAACCACTACAAAATCCAAGGAACAGGACTTCTAGAATTACAAAAACAATGCATAATTTTTCAATACTTTAACAGCATTCTTGTTTGCAGTTTTTCTTTTTTTGTGTTTAGATTAGTTTTTAAATCTCATGTGGTTGTTGTTTAACCTGTAGGCCCTGGAGGCCAAACTCCACTTCCTGACATGTACCAGGCAGAGGAGCACAGTAACATCACAATTACATCCTGCCAGTACCCATCTAATGCTGCTATCCCTCCAAAAACACTGAACTTTGACCTGTTTTCCTTGAAACCTCTGAAGAAGATCTACGCATATGACAGCAGGCTTGTGGCCGTTCGGCACATAGATGAACTCTTCAGAGGACGTCTGCACTGTGATCTGCTGCGGGCCAGAGAAGGAAAAATTGAGTGTGTCCTGGCTGACCTGAGGGTGACCGACACCGGACGGTATCAGTGTGTCGTTCATGCTGATGGAAAAAACAACTTTAAAACATACAACCTCACAGTTACAGGTAGGCTGAAGTGATTGCCTCCTAAACCCGGCTCACTCACTGAAATTCAGCTATTTTCTTTTTTTTTATATAAGATAATTGACTTCCATCTCCACTTTTTTACTGGAAACGCTCAAAAACATTAAAAATCAGTTTGTGCTAACTAAAAAAAAATATCCAGCAAGTAACTCTGTCTTCTTCCTCCCTCTTTTTGCAGCGTCCAGGAATCAGAATGTAGCAACAACTCCAGAGCCAGCCAACCAACGAGAACGATTCTACCTCTTTGTAAGCCTCGTTATGTTTGCAGCACTTTGTTTTTTCTTTATCTTTAAGGCTTGTATCCATGGCATTCCTCCTGGATCAAGTCGGTTTACGCAGGCTCCTTTAGCTGTGTAGCATAGCCTTGCCGTTTGATCAGACATTCCATTCCATTATCCATTTCAATGTTTACAATTATTATCAGCATATATCTACCTCTGCTTTTCTGTATGGGCACTTGAATCCACCTACCTCATATTTTATTAAAACTGTGACAGACTGTGCTTTTAAAACATATGTCTTCATAGTGAAGACTTAAAGCACTTTTGGTCCAAAGAATTTCGGGAGTTTATTGGTAAAGTACCAGTGTTGAAGGGATTTCAAATTAGAAGTGCATATCTGTGTTAGACTGTATTAAGTAATTGAACAGTTTTATCTAATGACTGAAGAGGTATTGTTACCGAACTGAAAAAAATGTAGTCTGGCTTTTACCAATATCAGACTGATAAGGAATGCACTCTAAATTAAATAAAACACTAGCTGTATGAACTAGGGATGTTGACCTCCAGTCTTTAAGGGCTTCTGCCTGGCAGGCTCCAGATGTTTCCCTGCTCCAACACACCTGATTAAAATAAAAAAGATCTGTGGGAAAATTGTGAAGTTCTGCACATGGATGCAAATGAATTAAAGCAGGGAAATATCCATTACCTGCAGGACAGCTGTTCTCAAGGACCAGAGTTTGACATCCCCCTGGAACAGTTATAACACAAAATGAAGCTCCTGTATTTTAAAGACAAGAGACAGTTTACAGCTCCCCTGTAGAATCTTGATAAGCTTTAAAAATCTTATGTAAAGTGTTGGTTTTTTACAGTTCACAAATTACGGTTCAGCCTATGTGAAAAGTGGCAGCTATCCATGAACTGTAGACAGGACATTTTGGTAACATGCACAACTACCAGAAAGATTTATGTTTATGCTTACATTTCTGGTGTTTTTTTTGTTGTTTTTTTAATCTAAGTGTATTCACACCTCTTTGTATTAGCTTTCTCCAAAACACACTGCCTCAAATGGCTGGCAGAACATCGACAAATAAATCAGAAAAGGTTCTGTGATAGTGTCATTTCTGTGGCCTACAGTTAAACATTGTTAAAACTGTAGCTGTGCACCAGTCTGTTTGAAAGCTGAAGATATAGAAAGCAAATTAATTCATTTAAACTACAATTTAATTAGTTTTTCTATGTAAATGCGTTAATTTGTATCGGAATGTTTGCTGTCCTTATAAGGTGATGTCAGTGTGAATAATAAAAAATGTCACTGATTCTGTTAAAGCTTCATTTATGTTTACTTACACTCATTACTCTCATACAGCATATGTATATGCTGTGTCCAATAAAATTACACGAGTCGAAAACAAGAAATGGACGAAACTACAGGCTAAAACATACTTTCAATCCAAGTAGGAAGGCTCTTCCTCATGTTATAATATAATGGTCTGTTTGAATAGTAGAATAATGTCCTTTACAACCTGTGAAAGTAAAAGTAATTTCCTGTGCTATATTAGACCTCAAGTGAAAAAATACTCACTTTACAAAAAGATCCAAATAAACATGTCAATTTTTGTGATTGTTTTATTTTACATCTTCATTTTGAGCAAAGCCACAATCAAACCTGATCTTGGTCAATTTTCTACACTTGCAAAATAATCATATTAATAACAATACATTTTGTTTTTTAAAAAGCACCTTTCATAACACTCAAGGACACTTTAGGGACCATCATCGTCAAGACAACATCGAAACATAAGAAACATACAATAAACACATTTAAAACATCACGAATGATTTTTTTTTTTATTTGATTAAAAAAAATTAAAAAGGGCAAATGAATAGAACTGTGCAGAATGCGGAGAATGATAGAGTTAGGGGTGTGGAAGTGGGTAAGAAATTTTACACAGGTGGGTTTTGAATTTTGTTTTTAATAGTGGGAGAGAGTCTGCATTTCGTATGTCAGATGGCAAAGAGTTCCAGAGTCTGGAAGCAGAGCGACTGAAGGCTCACTTTCTCAGTATGGCAGTCTTTTGTCATTCTACACAAAATATGGCGTTTAAGATTGAAATAGCTTCCATTCAAATTTCTATTGTATTGGTATCACTAAATAGTAGCACAGATGTGTGATCATGTATGTGCCTTGTCCTAAATAGCCTACCTCATTGCTGTTATTTTTTTTAATGCATTTTAAAGCTCAAGGTAAATCAAATCTGACATGGGATTGTTCCGTTGCTGCTTGGGTACCTTCATCACGTAAAAAAGAATTAATTATGAGAGGGAGAAAGAGCTAGAGTCCTCTCCGAGACACAACAGTGAAACAGACATTTGATGTACATTTCAAAGTGAGATAGTTCTAGTAAGGGAATAGCCACTATTTAAAACCCATCACAAAGTATTTCCAGATATGAGATCATGCATTTCAAGAGTCATATTTAAAACAATTTGTCTTTCATCCACATTTGTGGTCCTGGGGGTTTTGACAGTCTGTCTTTCTAACGTCTTCATCTTAGCTACCAGGGGCTTCAGATATAAAGTAACCCTTTAGGTTGTTCTAGCATAATTACATTACTACATATGGACTGTCACATAATATTAAGGAAATTGGACTTTCCCCTTACTTTTAACTGTTGAAACGGTTATGGCACAACTGTACTCTCAAGTAAAAATACAGAGGCTAGTCTTAGAAAGGGGTTTGACCTGCACGTAAGGTTATTGTAGTTGTACTTTAATTAGGTCGTGTTTCGGTCTTTTGCCTAAGTTTTTGCCTTCACATTCACCTCGATGCTTCTAAACTCAGACGAAAAGCTCAACCCCTTAATAATAAAGACTCGTTGACACGCAATTCTCTGCCTAACTGCGTGGGAGGGTGCTGGTATAGGTCACGTCAAAAACCATCATGCTACACAAACCGGTAACCAGTACACAATGCAGATAACCGGACATTTTTCAATGTAAAGATGTATGAGCGCCCTCAGCTTTTCGTCGGGACTACCCCCTTTTGTGGTTTCATTTCGCGTAAATTAATGTACACTTCCGTTATCAGCTGAGTGGCGCCAATCCCCGCCTCTGATTGGTTCAGACGCGGTGCCTTATGTCTAACGACCTATTTCATTAACCCGAGCAGAACCGGAATCGCACCGTTTTTCTTCTGTTTTGTAGTTGTTTTTTAGTGTTTATACCACCAACAGTAGTCTTGTTCACGTGAACGGTGCGCCTTGCTGTTGTTTTTCTTTCCTGGTGAGTTTAATCTTTCCACTTCCTCAAATAAGCGCCGACTTGAGGAGGGGATGCTTGCTCTCTGAAGCCATGTAGAAGTCCAATATTTGCTGTGGGTAGGGCGATCGACACCGACACCACTATTCACAGATGCGCGCAGTGGTTATGGTTATGGTTAGTTAGGGTAAGGCAGGACAAGGATTAATAGGCACATGTTTTCGCACATCAGACTCAATGTTTCATTCAATTTTTGAAAATATGAGTTCCATCATGTACAGTGCATCCTCCACCAGCAGGTGACTTTAAGCTAATGCCTGAAACCAGTGGTTAAAGCGTATACATTCATCAGTTTTGCGAATTTAAAGCAAAGAGATGCATGTGATAAGTTAGAGGAGGCATAATCTAAGTTTTTGTGATTTAACTTTTTTTTTTAATCAGTTGAGATTTGTTAGTCTGTGGACATGTGAAATTTGCAAATGAATGCCACTCACCACCCCATGCCTGCCTTTTTTTTATATCTTGATAGAAATTGTGGGGAATTATACAAAACTCACCATAGTGATTTTAACTTGTAATTTGATTCTACATTCATTTAAATGAGACATTCAGTAACTGCTTTACCTAAATGGTCTACCCTTTAGTCCTTTTTAAATAGACTGCTACATGCATGTTGTGTAAATATAAGACAATATTGTTTTGAAAAATTACATTGAAAATGGCTAAAGATCTGCATGTGTGAAGGTCATGTTACAATTAAAAGTAATTGCTGGAATAAATGTCTCTTCAAGTAAGCATAATGAGGTTATTAAGACTGCACCACTATTTCTCCCGTTTGTAATTTACAGGATTATTTCATATGATGCTGTGCATGTTATTTATTCCATTGTTAACTCTATTAAGCAGGCTCCTGAATGAAAGGTTCATTCATCTAAAAGTTAATCTGTAACTTCCCTTTCAAAGCAACAGCCCGCACCTTTACTTTCTTTTTCAATTTCCAAACTTTAGAGCAATAAATGTTAAGGCTTTCTACTGGAAGCTGATCGGTGAGCATCTTTTAAAAACAGATTCACTTTTACAGTGTTGCAAAGAAATTTCAGTGCTGTATTTAAAGAATTCTGATCAAAGTAACTGCAGCACACCTATGTCTCAACAATAGACTCCTGGCACCACACCGGGTAAAGAAAAATCTAACTCAAAACTGTTTATTTTTTCCTACTTTAAAGGTGAGGGATTGAAAAGTGAAAGAAAAAAACATTTATGCTTACAAAGACTTCTGTAAATGTAGCTGTGTCCCTTGAATGTGCTGACTGTGTCAGGGAGGGTTGGGTGTTGACGGAGGACTCAGGTGCGGAGATGAGGGAAACAGGGTTTATTGTACAAAACAGGGTGAATGTCCAGACAAAGTACAAATCAAAGCTGTGGAAAACTGTGGGCAAAGTATCAAAGCAAGGCAAACAAGACTGTGGCAAAACTAAGACAAAGTAACAAAATAAAGATTAACAAGACTATGACAAAACGGTGACTATGGCTGTGGCAAAAACTGTGACAAAAACAAACCTGGCGTGGGGGAGACGACGGACAAGACGAAAAGACAAGAAGGACAAGAACGCACCCGCGCCAGACAAGGGAAAACAGGACTATTTAAACACATGAGGGAGGGAAACCCCAGGTGTACACAATAGGTAATCAAGACGAGACATTCCCCCAGACGTGACAGACTGGACACTTCACTGGTGCATATTCACTCACCAGGAGAATCTTTAACCTCCTGAGACCCGAGCATTTATTTGGGTTGCATTTTTGCTTTTTTCAAGATATACAGTGGTCTGCAAAAGTTTGGGCAACCTTGTTAATTTCCATGATTTTCCTTCATAAATCGTTGGTTCTTAGGATAAAAAAAAAATCAGTTAAATATATGATATAGGAGACAAACACAGTGATATTTGAGAAGTGAAACGAAGTTTATACCATTTACAGGAAGTGTGCAATAATTGTTTAAACAAAATTAGGCATGTGCATAAATTTGGGCACCACAATAAAAAAAATAACTCAATATTTAGTAGATCCCCCTTTTGCAGAAATAACAGCTTCTAAACGCTTCCTATAGCTTCCTATGAGAGTCTGGATTCTGGTTGGAGGTATTTTGGACCATTCCTCTTTACAAAACACCTCTAATTCATTTAGGTTTGATGGTTTCAGAGCATGGACAGCTCTCTTTAAGTCACACCACACATTTTCAATAATATTCAGGTCTGGGGACTGAGATGGCCATTCCAGAACGTTGTACTTGTTCCTCTTCATGAATGCCTTAATAGATTTTGAGCAGTGTTTAGGGTCAGTGTCCTGTTGAACGATCCAGCCCCGGCGCAGCTTCAGCCTTGTCACTGATTCCTGGACATTGGTCTCCAGAATCTGCTGATATTTGGTGGAATCCATGCATCCCTCAACTCTAACAAGATTCCCAGTCCCTGCACTGGCCACACAGGCCCACAGCAGTATGGAACCACCACCAAATTTTACTGTAGGCAGCAGGTGTTTTTCTAGGGATGCTGTGTTGTTTTTCCTCCATGCATGACGCCCCTTGTTTTGTCCAAATAACTCAATTTTAGTTTCATCAGTCCACAGCACCTTATTCCAACTTGTCCAAATGTGCTTTAGCATACGTCAAGCGGCTTTGTTTGTGATGTGGGCGGAGAAAAGGCTTCCTCCGCATCACTCTTGCGTACAGCATCTCCTTGTGTAAAGTGTGCGTAATAGTTGTATGGTGCACAATGACTCCATCTGCAGCAGGATCATGCTGTATGTCTTTGGTGCTGGCCTGTGGGTTGACTTTGACTGTTCTAACCATTCTTCGCTTCTGTTTATCCGTGATTTTCCTTGGTCTGCCACTTTGAGCCTTAACTTGAACTGTGGCTGTGGTCTTCCATTTCCTGACTATGTTCCTAACTGTCGAAACAGACAACTGATATCTCTTAGACATCTTTCGGTATCCTTCCCCTAATTCATGATGCTGAACAATCTTTGTTTTCAGGTCATGTGACAGTTCTTTTGAGACTCCCATGTCGCTACTCTTCAGAAAAGATTCACAGAGGAGGGAAACTTACAATTTCCCCCCCTTAAAAACTCTCTCATAATTGGGTTCGCCTTGTGTATGTAGGCCAAGGGTCACTGAACTTCCCAAACCAATTTTGAGTTCCAATAATTGGTTCTAAAGATTTTGAAATCAGTAAAATGACAACAGTGCCCAAATTTATGCACATGCCTAATTCTGTTAAAACAATTATTGCACACTTCCTGTAAATGGTATAAACTTCGTTTCACTTCTCAAATATCACTGTGTTTGTCTCCTATACAATATATTTAACTGATTTCTTTTATCCAAAGAACCAATGATTTATGAAGGAAAATCATTGAAATTAAAAAGGTTGCCCAAACTTTTGCAGACCACTGTATGGGATTAGAAGGACCTAAAAGCTAGACTTTGTCACAGTACAGGTCATTTTTCTTCATATAGGCTCACTGGGTTTTATATCTTTATGATTAAATGTTTGTTTACATATTTAATTAAACATTTTTTGCCATTTGGTTCTGACAGTGCAAATTACCTATTTACACAATTTTAATAACACAATTAAAACATGATTGGTTGAGAATGTACGAAACCATTTTACTTTAGATTTAAAACAGTAGTGTCTGATAGTGTCTACTATGGGGCCAAGAGGTCAAAATCAAAAGAAAAAAGAAGGATCATTTTAAAGAGGCTAAAATCCAATATCCTCATATGAAGACACAGGTTCCCTGGAGGTTAAAGGCCACTGACATATAAGTATCAGATTTAAAAAACATAGCTCTCCAAAAGGGTCGTGAAGTGCTGAATATCAAATGAGGAGAATGAAAGTGCTTTATTTTCCAGACATTCTGTTGTAAATCTTAAAGAAATCACAATCCCTGCTCATCTTTTGTGAACTTCAAAAGAAAAAAGGCCTACAAATTTCCCCTCAATTACTGTCAAATAATTTTTATTTTGACCCTACCCAATCTGCTGTCTTTGAGATCCTAAACATTCCAATGAAAGTATAGAAATGATTGCAATTATTTCAAAATCTCTTTGATATTTCATTAATAAAACTCAACATAAATCTTCTGGTCCTCCACCAAAAAGCAATCAGGGCTTGATACTATAAAGCAATTGTTGATGTTGTGAAATTGCCCCCTTATAAAAAAAAGCCGGTCTCTTCTTGCAGGAAAACATGACATGGATGCTTAAAGTCCCAATCTTAATCTCGGGTTGGTTTCCTCTTTTTGTCATTTATCCATACATCATTTTAACTTTGTGTTAAACTTAGTTTCATGCAGAATTTGTCCCTTCTTTCTCCTTTACAGTGACCGTCCCTGTTTTAAACTGTCCAGCCATCTATGAAGCAAAGGAAAACGACAATGTCACCTTCACATGGAACAGTTCGATCCAAACCGACATGACTTATACCAACATTATTTGTTTTTTTTACTCAGATATTGCCAGGGTCTTCTATGAAATGGAATGCAGTGATGAGTTTCTTCAGTCCCAGTATCAGCAGTTTAGAGGAAGGGTGCAGTGTGACAGAGATGCCCTCAGAGAGGGACAAATCAGGCTTCATCTATCTAGAGTCACAATGAAAGACTCTGGAAATTACTCGTGTGATGTAGAGGCAAATTTTAACAAAATCTCACAGAGCTGGGTACTTACGATGTCGGGTAAGATGAACACACAAAACGCAGTCATTTGGTTTGGTTAAGAGGGAAACATATATGTATGTTAAAAGAAAAACCATCATGACACAATGTGCCCCGCAGAGTTTTTTATCCTGAACGTGACTCAGGCCGCAGATGGAGAACACCCTGATCTGACCGGCTACACACCCGGCCGAGGCACAACTTCAAGTAAGAGAGCACAACTGTGATACTCAGCCTCTGGCTTGACATCAAGAAGGTCTCTCTTTTTGTACACAGCTGAAACTATGATGGCAAAGACGATTATAAATTTTCAAGCGACATACTGGTTTCCCATTGGGGATAGGCTGGGGAAATAACATTTTCGATATGTGTGTGGGTGTGTGTATGTGAGGAAATGCGGAGGATGGTTTGGTAGTGCCGTGAAAAGCACACGACACAGTCATCCCTCAACTTAATGTAAGTGTGCCAAGAAGTTTGTAACCACATCACTCACCTAAAGCAAAGAGAGAACTCAACTTTTCTGGAAATGTCAAAAGATAAAGAGTTTCAGACAAAAAATAAGTGAATAACTGAATTTTATAATAAAGGGTCCACTATTTTTTATGAAAAAGTTCCTTTCAAGTGAAAGCCCAGCATTAGATTTAAATGCATATGGGCAGTATGGGCAGCGTTGGTCATTTAGATCATAGGAAAAGGTCACTTTTTTAATATATCATTATGTCATTATAATGACATTTTAAGTAATTTTTTTCTGAAAGTTCAGGCGTAGCTTGAGTCTTTAGTAGGGGGAAATGGCAAAATCCAAAGCTCCGACAGAATGGAGATTTCAGTTCTTTGACACTTTCTCTTATGTGTGAAGTATCAATTACTCAGCAGGCAACACATGGGCTAGAAAGAACTGCTTTGATTTTTAATCAGTGGGTCGTGAATATGTTTTTAAGATCTTCTTTTACTCTGACGTAAAGAATAATTCTGAGTAATTTAAAAAAGTTTAGAAAAAATT
The DNA here is from genome assembly GCA_013363375.1 of Menidia beryllina. Taxonomy (NCBI): domain Eukaryota; kingdom Metazoa; phylum Chordata; class Actinopteri; order Atheriniformes; family Atherinopsidae; genus Menidia; species Menidia beryllina. The sequence goes on along the minus strand of JABUIW010000018.1, from coordinate 3,699,787 downwards.
CTTGTGGACTTCCATTTAATTCATCATAGTCAATTTCATTTGTATGCAGGTCCCTCAGTTTCTGGATTTGTCCCTGTTGCAATTGTTTTAAAAGCTCCTCTACGTATGATAGGTCACCTGATTTTTGTCCCAAACCCTTGTGCACCACCTCCATGCAGGTGCAGGACATTCACCAGAAGATGGACAGGGCGGCCTAACCAGAGGCCGGCCAGGCCTGGTAGTGGTCGCTGTGGCAGTTCTTGTGCTTTACCCCGTGTATCGTGGAGCTCGGGCCCTAAAAAGCTTTTGGCTATCAAGGAAGGTATGTGTTCCTGGGACCTCAATGAGTTTTTAAAAACTTTCTTAGTTTGTGATTCAGATGAAGGGGTCCTGTGTGTTTAACTATTACCCTGCAGTTCAAACTGTCTATGCAATCTACATTATTTCCCACCAGTGATGGGGAATAAGAAATTAGCCCCCCTACACCCACATAGTGAGATCTTTCATCATCCTACCTTCAGATGAGTGGTTGCTCTACCACATATGGGAGTTTCAGCAGGTGGCATTTTCAGATGATGTAAACCGCAAATGCGCTCAGTATTTGACAAAAAAACTTTTGTACTTCAGAGATGTTTTACATAAATGTGAAACCCACGCTGTGTATATTTTACGCGAATACCACACCTACTTTATTTATTTAAATAATTTATTCTAAGTTTTTTAAGTTAATTTGTTCTTATTGTATGTGATTTTAAACCTGCATGGCTCTTAACGTTCTTAAATTTTGATAGTAGAAAAACAGAAGTTTTGCTTTTTATTATTCCTGGGAACTTACTCTCCAGAGGGTCCTTTTCTGTGGAACTGGGCCCACTGGCACCATACATAAAACCCAGTGGCACTCAATGGACAGATCAAAATGAAGCATTCACCAGTAGAGATCAGATATTCTTTCTGAAACAGTTCACTGGCTAAATTTTCGGGTTTACTTAAAGATTATTTTAACCTCCTGAGACCTGACCTTTTATTTGGTGTGCATTTTAGATTTTTTTAAGATATCTGGTATCAGTAGGACGTAATAAGTCGAACTAATAGACTTAGTCATGGTACAGGAAGTTTTTCTTCACATAGGCCCAGTGGGTTTATCTTTATATTTAAAATATTTATTTGTATATTTTATTAAAAGTTTTTGCAATTTGGTTCTGATGGTCCAAATGACTTATTAACGACATTTTAATTAGACGATTAGAACACGATTGGTTGAAAATGTCACAAACCATTTTACATTAGATTTCAAACAGTAGTGTCTGATAGCGTCTGCTTTGAGGCCAAGAGGTCAAAGTCCAAACAAAAAAGAACAATCATGGTAAAGAGAGGCAAAAATTAAACGTCCTTAAATGAGGACGCAGGGTATCAGGAGGTTAAACAGCCTTGCTCCAGCCTACCTCTCAAATTTCACGCTTGCATTTCCCTTCCCGGTTTCTTAGATCAAGCAACGGGCTCTTCCTGGAAGAGCCGGGGGCGCGTCTGAAATGAGAGGGAACCCAGCTGGGAGCACTCGGACTGGCACACATTTGGCAGCAAGTTAGACAGAATCTACCGCGTATTTTTTAATAGTTTTTTTATTGTTTTTCTTATCATCTAGTTCTGTGTACAATGTGTTGAACAGTCCGGTCAGTTGCTTCTATTGAATGGAGGTTCCCACCTGATGACCCCTGTGTAGTGTTGGTCTGTGCAGGGATCACAGTGTTAGAGGTTCAGTTGTTGAATTTAGGCAATTATTCACCAAGTCTGCTCCACTTGTTTGTAGCATAAGTCTGTTGTAGCTCTTTGTAAAATACAAATAGCTTTGCTTGGCTTGTGGTTTCCGTAACACTTTAGCGGAATTCCTAATCGTTCTCGTCAGGTGTTGCAACAGCGTTTTAAAAGTCTTTCTATGATCTGTGACTCTGTATACATCATAGAAAGGGAAATGTTTAAATACATTTTGCATGGGACACGTGCGCAAATGAACCCCCTTGGGGTGAATTATACCTTCTATGTGGACAGTTTTATGGCCACGTGTAAAACAGCATTTTGTCAGTAAACAACAGTTTTACACATTATAGTACAAGTCTTTTTTTTCCAATCTCCAGCTAATTCAAACTTCTTTTTAAATTTTTTTTATTCGATGTTTGACAGAAGATGGCACATTTTTTGTTGTTGTTTTTTTGCTTTGTTGTATTTCACAAAATATTATTGGGATTTTTTTTTCATTCAGAATAAAGCATCAAACTTGAGGCTTGTGTCTAAATATACTATTAAATGGCTTCTTTAAAGCGTTTCGTTGTGCTGGTGGCTTCTGCTGGATCACCTACAATTTGGTTGATTTAATTGATAATTACATTTATACCAGATGATGAAATGTTACTATTATTTTACCAGCATTATAAACAAAGGGATTGGTTCCCTCACCTTCCTTTCTTTGGATCAAACCACAAACTATATTAAACTACATTTTTGGCCACCAGGTGGCTTTGTTGAGCAGCTTTAGTGTCATAAATGCGGAGAAAACCATTTTGAAACTTCAACTCTTCATTTTGCCATCAACATTTTTCTGGGGTCATGAGCTGAGAAAAAAAAGGGAGGGGCAGCCAAAAGAAACCGTACCAGAGAGGGAAGAAGTTACCCTGGGAATAGAAGACATTGCCTTATGCACCAGGAGCTTTATCACTTGTTCACTGATAATGTAATATCTGTCAGAGTTACAGTGTGTTGGGATTACTAGGATTTAGCTGGAGAGTGCCAAACATCTGCCCTGGAGAAGAGTTTTGCTTTGTCTTTTTCCTCGGAAGCATTTATAGTTTCAGTTTGTGGGGAGATTTGGTTGTTTGTCACTTTTTGATTACTACTTTATTGACTACATTAGTGTATTATGAGTTGCCTCCAGCCTCATTTTCCCACAGCCACCAATGTGGTATGAGTCCAACCGGTGACAGTGGCTTTGATTGGTTTAACATGAACAGGTTATATCTTACTGTAAAAACTTGCTTTGGCATGCACACTAATATTGAATGCGTTCGCTAATACTACAATACCTAACAGAGAATCAGGTGATGTGATATAGTTTGATTTCATTTAGTCATTGAAGATGATTTTAAACATGAACACAATCATATACAAACTACAAGTGTGTGTTTGCTATAAACTTTATTGAGGTCAGAAGTAGTCCTGGATGTGCCGTCACCCAGTAACAGTTCTAAGGAAGAACCCCCCACACAGTCAGTTTTATTTAAATCATTTCCTTTAAAAAAACAAAAAAGTAAAATGAATAAAAACAAAACATATTGATATACTTGTGCTTCGTTCAATTTGACAAAACCATGAAGATACATTTAAAAAGCGCCAAAATCCAAATAATATTAGTATCTGTTACACAGCAGTATTTATAAAGATAAGAATTTATAAAGATAAGTATTTATAAAGATAAGAATTTGGATTCTCTAGGAAAATGTATAAAATATGTGGAATGAGAATAAGCCACTTTGGAAAACTGCGTCACACTCTTTGGAGAAACTATCATGGAAAAAAAATCAAAACCAGTTATGGGTGTGAGAGGAACAAACCCTAAACAGAATGAGAAGCTAGTCAGCAAACAAGTCAAAACTTGTTATAAGGTTTCTACCATATAAAAAGGATGGAACTAACTAAATGAGATTTTGACAATGAATCTGAGTTTTAGTTAATTCTACACTTTGAGACTGCAAAGCCAAACAAGAAAAACATTGCAATGCATTACAAAGACTGTAGAAATTCTTAGAATCAAAATCTGATAGATAATGAGCATTTACAGCAGTCTTTTAGAATCATTCTTAAATGTTACATGATGTTTAATTTAAGCCTTTACTTTATTAATTTGTCAAAAGGCAAAGGTCAAGGCTAAAGTAACATAAACCGTTATCGTAAGAATAATCTCATACATGTAAACCAGACATTAAATAGGGATTTGTGGTGTCAGTGTGTATGTAGAGTACAAATTATCTGTCATCATTCTCTTCACTTTTTAGCTGATGCTGCCACTTAAAGAAAGAAAATTATAAAGGTATATATTACAATGTTATCAAATATATCAGCTTTAAATAGATGTTTATATTTCCAGAACTTTTTTTTTCTTTTTTTGGTTTTTCATGGCCCTAGATAATCTTGTTCAAACTGCCTAAAGTTTTGAAGTGTAAATCTTAGTAATCTATCATTAAGTCTTGATCCAAGGAGAGGCAAAGCAAAAACAAAAAAAAACAAACAAAAAAATGCAGATTTTTTTTAAATGTCATTTTAACTTGAAAAACTTCCTTTAGCCTTCTTTCCAACAGTTTATTTTTAACGTGAGTTAAACTGGAAGCTTATATTAACAGGGAATAAGGAAAATTGCCTTAAATTTTGCATTTGAGCCAGGACAGTTTGGTAAGGCACACATGATTAATTAGCACTCTAGGCGAACTTTAGAAAGAAGGCCCCTTTTGTCTAAAATATCGGTGAATGTTATGCTCACTCCCAGGTGTTTTTTCGAAGGGTTTATATGGAACTTGATGGTCATTGTTTCAAAGTTCTCAGAGTAGACAGAAAGCTAGGAGAAGGGGAGAACGGAGGAAGAAGCTTGAGCGGAGGTGAGGAGCTGCTCACTCCACGCTGGCTCATCCAGGTTTATTTCAACAAACGGGTCATGAGAGCAAACGGCTGCAAGACAGCAGAAGGCAGAAAATAGGTTATACATGTGTTTTCTTTTTACATTTATAAAAGGGGTTAGCATTTTTATTTTCTGTTAACACATGTAACATATTGTTATCTACAGTTCAAAAGGAGTGAATCCAACAGGAAGTTTTTTCTTTCCAGTTGGATTTCTATACTTTTACACAAATGTTGGCTTTTCTAAAAAAGTATTTTTATGTTTGGATCTGCTTAGACGCCCTTACATGGATTGTTGTTGTTTTCATTCTGTTGCTCCTCAGCAGCGTCGAAGAACAAGTCAGCACTGCTCAGCGGATCAGCTGTGCTATCAGTTGGGTCATTGCCTAAAAAATCTGTAATATATAGATGGGATTTTTTAAAATAATTTTTTATAATGGCAGCCTATCAATGATTAGCCTGGCCACTATATACTTACTTAAAGATAACCAAACACATAAACAGAGCGCAGACATATATTTAAATGTACCATTTTCATCACCGGGCCCCTTTTCCTCTGTCGGTAGACTTGTGCCATTGGGGACTGGAGAGGTTGAAAGGTCATCTGTGATCACAAAGTCTTTAGGAAATGGTTGGTCTGAGAGAAAAACACAAAGATGAACAACATGAAGTCATGCTGAGACATGTGAATCCAAATTTGATCAACTGCCAAAAAGCTCACCCAGGTCATCGAGGTAAACTTGCTCAAAGGTTCCAGTGGGCTCGTTTAGATGACCGGGGCTCGGACGCTGGAGATCAAATGAGTAAGTCTGAAAAACGGTAAACAAGATAATGATGGTACAGCTAGTACTGTTAAAAAAAACCAAAAAAAACATTGTGACAGAGAAAGACAAACATATGTATGCTTTTCAGTTGGTTTCTTACCGTGGTTCTCCTTAGCCAATAGAGAATGACACACAGAATAATGATCGCCAGGATGATAAATACCAGTATTACATAAGCTGTGGAAAAGACCAAAAAAGTAGTTTCAGAAAGAGTATAAATGCAGCTTTTTGTTTGTGTTTTTGTGTCTCTATTACCAAATTATCCTCTGAATTATTTAAGTTTTGAGAAAATAATTTTTTTAATTTATTTAAGCTTTAAAAAATACCAGGGCTCACCAGAAATCCTTTCCCAAAATCCCCCAAAGCAAACAAGCACTCGAATTCTACATTAACATTTTCCAGCTAAACCTGAGAATGCAAGTTACTCTCTTTTCAGTGGCAGCTGAATGTGGTCTTTTTATGGTATTTGAATTGCAATAAAAAGGCAACATCATCAGTAGTGCAGGACTGTCCAGAAAAAGGGGAAAACACTTCCTCACCCCAAGCAGGAGCACCCGAGCCTTCGCTGGCTTCTGAAAGAAACAACATCAAGTTCAGGTCATAATAAAAAGGAATGGTTTTAGATACAGAGATAGAGAATAGAGAAATAAATTATGTGATGAAAACTTAAATAACATAGCTAAATAAATTAATTCAGAATGACTGAATATTAATTTAAAAAATCTTAATATTCATAGTTGTAAAGATCTTGCAGTGTTTCTATGTTTGTCTGTTTGCTGGATGGAAGTGAGTGTGTTTGTGTGGGTGTGTGCGAGCACATGATGTTTGTGGTATAACACTCAGGAAGACAAAACCAGGCGCTCAGCTTATGAATGTGCAGTTAGCATGAGGCCTGTACCTGCTGGGGATGTGATGACTTTGGTCGGAGGCGTCGACATCTTAGACCTCAGCATACTCTCCCCCGTCGTCCTCGACCCCCCTCGTTTGGGGGGGGTCGAGGTTGTGACATTGCCATTTTCTTCTTCATTTCCCTTTGGTTCAGCAACACCAGTGCTCCATCTATTATCCTCAGACTGCTGTAGAGAGCATATGGAAATCACGGACTATGTGTTAAAGCGTCATGATTGCTCCAGCAGTAAAGTTTTCATTTTAAATGGGGGGATCTCTCAAACAATCTGAATGAGCAAAATAATAGATTACAGTCAAAAGACGAAGCTTGAAAAAATCCTGGAAACCAGAAACTATGTTTGTGCTTATTGATCAAACCTATTGAGTTCAAATATTAAATTCCCATCTCATGAATATGAAAAAACTCCTCTAAAGCTGGATTTTTATAAATACAGTTGTCTCTGTTGGTGTTGAACAACGATCTGTAAATTGCTACCGTAGATAAACGGCTCAGAAGCTCTGGGCTAAGAACCCCCGAACGTCACAACTCTTCTCCGCCATTTGTGCAAAAGCAGGAACAGCAGTCGTTCAAACTGTGGCTGTTTCTGGATGATCATCACACACAAACCAACTAGCACTTGTGTGTAGCATCTCTCCACATTGTCTGATTTGCTGGCAGTGGCAACAAAACTACAGGAAGTCTCTGCGACTGGCTGCGGTTTGTCAGGAGGTAGCTCTAACACCCAAACCATCGTGGAGGCACAATGGTTTCAAGAGTCTGGAGTTTATACTTAACAAGAGCCAAGAGGATGTATATGTTTTAAAGTGAACTAGGCTCCAAGAGATGTTAAATCATTATGATAATTCTTTTCATAGTTTCTCAGTAATTTCATGATTACATGCATATAAATGTATCTTTCCAAACCCAGAATTGAAGCAGTGATATCCCAACAGAATTTGTCAGTCAGAGTTAAACTTATGAAATAAACTGCTTCTAGATACTGACAGCTGTTACCGTGGTCGCTGCTTCTGTTGTGAGAGGCTGAGACACTGCCGTCGAATTATCGTCTTCCAAACCGTTCAACTGAGTCGGTGGCAGAGGTCCCAAGATCTCGGTTGTTGTATCAACTGAAATGTAAAAAGGCAGGTTCAAATTAGGTCAGGACTTTGTAAACGAGTTGATCAGAGCACAAAGCTGCCGGCACATCTAAGTGTAGGCCGACAGCAGTTTGGGACAGGACAACACATCAGTGACGAAAAGTTCATATCTGAGGGATGACTGAAAGGATGGCAGATTCCCAAATGAACTGTAAACGGTCTAAATTAAATGTTGCAATAAATAGTCATGTTATTTTTTGTTTAGGGTTAGGCCATGGAGGACCACAAACTTATCTGAGCATCAAAGATGGAAGCAACCTCTATCTGGAAAATGAAACCTAAGGGGGCAAATTGAGCAGTTATAGAACATACTGATAGGATTTGTTCTACATTGATTTGTTCCCTTTGAAGACATTGCAATGAGTTTGTGGTGTCATCACTAGTGAAATGGTGTCTGAGGGTTATTGACATATTATAATCCCCCCTTGAAAGATCATCTGGGGATTCGATGGTGCCCTGACATAAATGGCATTCGTGAATGACAGTGTGTTCTTTTTTCAAATCTCGGACAGACGTCACTAAAAACCATTTGAAAGTCATACTTATGAAGGGCCTTCTGTTGGTTGCTTCCATGACTTATAAACACAACACAATATGATGAAAGTTTTACACTTTTTTGGCTCTAGATGATAAAGGCCCGTTTTCAGGGGTCATTTGGGTTTGTGTTTTGGACTGCAGGTGGGATTTCATCTCATTCAGCAAAGCTGCAGGAAATTCAGCTGCAGAAACCTCCCAGTACGCTGTATGCAGAGGCATGTACACTAAGCTAATATTAACCCAGAAGTGTTAGTCTGCTCGTTTGGTTTTTCTATTTTTGATACAAAGTCAAGTTGTATCCTTTTACCGTTGCTGTTCAACAACCCTTAAAACTTCTAAAGTTTATTTGTGCATGTGTCTTAAATTGTGGATATCTTTTGATGCTGCTGGGGATGTAAAACAACAAATGTGGGAGGTAGCAGTATAGTATAGTCAAGGTAAAAGCGGAAAGCAATTATCTTATTCATTCCATACAGGCTTTGGTCAGTGTTCAAAATATATGATCACATGTGTGCTGCTCTGATGATGAAGATGGGGCTGAAGGGAGCCACCCAAAGAAAGATCCACATCTGGGCAGAGCAATTAAACTTAAGGCGGGTTGTTTGTAATATTCTCCTAAAGTGTAGAAATCTTCGTCACGTGACACAGGCACATTTTTCAAAATGAATGACAGGCCCTGGCTGATGGACACAGCCTTTAATCCAAAGGAAGATCCACTGTTAAAGTCTAGTATAACCTTACCTGTTGTCTTTATATGATGATCAGGGGTGGTTGCATTCTGTCCTCGTGAAACAGAAAAAACTCCTAGAACTAACACAGAGGGAAAAATGTTTTAATCACTGAGACTGGTGCAGTTTTACTTTTTTTTTATTAAACCATTGTTAAACTGTTGTTGCTTTACAACAATTATTTTGTGTGCCATAGCTATTTAAGAGCTAGGTGTGAACTATCATATTAGCCAGCCTGTGCTGTCAGTTTCAGTTGATGTGCTGCAGCAAAGTTTCAAGTGTGAAAAATGTCAAAGCCAGTGTGAAACAGAGCAATTCAAAGCACTGACTCCATTTTGCCACACTACTTTAAAACTACAACATGCATGTTTTTTTCTTCTTTCAGCATAATTTTTCTCTTTAAATGTGCAAATGCTGATTTCTTACTTCTTTACAGCACACACATGCTGGTTGAACTCACTTTTTCTTTTTGACCTCATCTAATGAGCTGTGCTGATGAATCAATCCAAGACATTTCCTAACCTAATATCAGTTAGGAGGCATCCTGGTTGTTTGATATTAGTATAAACTTGTACATTGAAGGCACATGAAACAAGGTTTTTGTGGCATTCCAAATCAACTTCCTGCAACCTGAACAGTTTTGAAAGTGTCATAATGTAATTCAAATGCACCCACTTTTTTAACTGATGGAAATACCAAAGCATCTCTAGAAAATTGAACTAGGAAGCAACAGAAAATGGAGAGGAAAAGAAGTTAACGGTTGAGCTCTACTCACCGAGGAAGCAGAGGCAACACGACAGCTTCATCGCGGTGATGACTTGATCTTTTTATCTGTTTGATCAGGTTGCTTTTTTTGTTTTTTCTTAACTGGGATGTATTCATCAGATAGTGTGTCGAGTTTCCTTTTTATTTTCTTAATATGATTCCCTTTTCTCAAAAGCTTCCTCCTCTGCAGCTATTCTCACTTCTTTGAATTCTCTGCTCGTTGCTCTCTGTTTCCTCCTCTTGAAGTGATCTCACCCGCCCCACTCCTCGTGTCTGGCTACCTGATTTTGCCTCCCCCCCGCTCTACTTCGCACTTCCAACTTAGTGGCTCCGATTCTACCCTCTGCTGGTCAATAAACGAACATTAGCGACGGCTGACCGGCTTTTTGGTGAGCAGGAGGACTGAGGCCCTCATAAGCTAGCATCTGTGTTGGATGCCTTTGAAGCTAATTGGGAGATGATTCATGCAGTCAGGTTGTGTAAATACCTAAATTATGCTGAAACACACGCTGCATTGGTTTTGTCCTCCGTCTTTCATATCTCTATTATTGATAAAACATTTTAAAAACTAAATCAGCCCGCCTCTCTCTTCTGCAGTTCTGTCTCACAAGCCCCTAAACCTTAGTGTCACCCAACTTTCAGGAACTGCGTCATCAACCACAGAGCTGTAGCTCCCCACTGACACAGGATGCTGCAGCGGCTCTGTTACCAGAAGCAACAGCCGTTTCAGATTCAATGTAATGATTTAAGGACATCGACATCAGGCCAAATATGCATATTCATGTTGTAACCTCTTCGACGTAACTTTCTGAAGTGCCTTTGTGAAAACAGAGCCTTTGAATTATTTGAAAATGTCCCCTCTTTCAAACCAGTTGAAGACCTCCTTATAAAAATTAGTCATAAAAAAGATTTATGCAAAAAAAAAGTCCTCTTTTTGAAGGGAAAACTTTTTTGGGGGGCATGAGCAGATGGCCCCTAAGCTAAGTGGTTATAAAACGTTATCAAACAGATAGATTAACTAGTGACTACGTCTCCTACTATCACCTCATCTAATCAGTCTAAGATACAAAGAACTGTCAGTGAAGTAGGATTTTGTTGCAGGTCATTTAAGATTTCACTAGATTGCCTTTAAGACACGATCGGGCAGCTTGATGTGTTTTTTTCTCAAATGAACAGGTTGTAAATAAAAGCAAAAGGGGATTAGGAGATACATCTCCCATGAGTTCATAGATGTATACTGAATTATAAGTAACGGAAATGATCATTTAAATGGATCCAGTGTGTAGGCTCTGTTTGGTTCGTTCCCTCTGGGTGTCTCTAACAGGTTTGTTTGGATGCTTTATCTGATACTGTGCTACATCCTCATTAAATGTTAGTTTGCATATCTTGTGAATAGATCTCCCCTTAAAAAATGCTGCAATTTATGATCCAGAACTTTTGAATGACTGCGGCCTGTCTGAAAGAAACCATTGAAAACACGACATAGGTCTATGTTTCACATTTTGTGTGATTTCAGTGTCCCAAAGCAAAACAAAAAAACATTCACAGAAACAAATTTTCAATTCCAAGTCTTTTATCAAGAAAAACGCCAAAAGAGGAAGTAAAAAAACAAGAACTTGTCTATTTTGCCACGATGACCAATGCAGATTTTGCTCGATGACTCACTTTTATCTGATTATTTTTATGATAGCACGAATGAAGAAAGGATAGCACAGAGTAGGCAAAAGTAAGTCCCTCCACTGGCAGCTCCTCTCAATGAAATGCGAGCTTCCGCTGCATGGACAGAAAAAGAGACCAAGAAAGATATTAAAATGCAGGGTTATGCTTAGTGGTAAACATGCCAGGTTTAATATAATTAGCATTTCTATGACCCACATACTATACTGCTCTGAGATGTATAAATAGTGATGTACCTACATTTTGGAGCAGAAAGTTTTGAAAATTACTTCAAGTCAAATCAGTACTTTTTGGTGGGGTTTGCAAGTTTTACAAACACTTACGATAACGCTTCACATTGTCTTTGTAAAGTTCTTTCTTTTAATCACATTTTTACTAAATCAACCACAGATGTGCTGTACTAGTATGTGATCAGTTGTATATTTTACCACCTTTTTTCCTTATTTCCCGCTGCACAGATAAGGCAGCATTAAAACAGCATGCATTAAATAATAAATACTGCATGTTTGATGTTATATGTATGATATATATTTATATGATATCATTTTTGTGTTATGATACGAATCTGAGTAAAGGAAATCAGTTACCAGATGAGACAGGGATTCGCTTTGTGTTTTTATCACCAAGAACGGGAAAGTTGCCTTCACCACTGTCCGAGTAGCCTTCAGCAACGTCATAATTGTAATAATCATAGTTGCTATAATCTTCATTATCGGAATAGTTAGGATTATCTCCTCTTGATGAGATGGTGGCAGTACCTGCAGGTATTTAAGAGACAGTGAAGTGATGAATTAGTCACCTCTTGGATGGGTTGACAAGAGTTATTGTTCTTTTTTTTTTCATTTGAAAGTCCCACCCATGAAGGGCCTTTTGTTGGTTGCCTCCATGACTTTTAAACACAACACAATATGATGAAAGATTTACACTTTTTTGGCTCTAGATGATAAAGGCCCATTTTCGGGGCAGGTCATTTGGGTTTGTGTTTTGGACTGCAGGTGGGATTTCATCTCATTCTGCAAAGCTGCAGGAAATTCAGCTGCAGAAACCTCCCAGTACGCTGTATGCAGAGGCATGTACACTAAGCTAATATTAACCCAGAAGTGTTAGTCTGCTTGTGTAGGAAGCCCAATCGTTTGGTTTTTCTATTTTTGATACAAAGTCAAGTTGTATCCTCTTACCGTTGCTGTTCAACAACCCTTAAAACTTTTTAAGGTTATTTATGCATGTGTCTCAAATTGTGGATATATTTTGATGCTTCTGGGGATGTAAAACAACTAATGTGGGAGGTTGCAGTGTAGTATAGTCAAGGTAAAAGCAAAAGGCAATGATCTTATTCATTCCATACAGGCTTTGGTCAGTGTTCAAAATAAATGGTCACATGTGTGCTGCTCTGATGATGAAGATGGGGCTGAAGGGAGCCACCCAAAGAAAGATCCACATCTGGGCAGAGCAATTAAACTTAAGGCGGGTTGTTTGTAATATTCTCCAAAGGGTGGAAATCTTCATCACGTGACACAGGCACATTTTTCAAAATGAATCACAGGCCCTGCCTAATGGACACAGCCTTTAATCCAAAGGAAGATACACTGTTAAAGTCTAGTATAACCTTACCTGTTGTCTCTAAATGATGATCAGGGGTGGTTGCTTTCTGTCCTCGTGAAACAGAAAAAACTCCTAGAACTAACACAGAGGGAAAAATGTTTTAATCACTGAGACTGGTGCAGTTTTACTTTTGTTTTCTATTACACTGTTGTTAAACTGTTGTTCCCTTCCAACAATTATTTTGTGTGCCATAGCCATTTCAGAGCTGGGTGTGAACTATCATATCAAACAGTAAAGTATTTTATGGCTTGAACACGCTGATGACTGTGCTGTCAGTTTCACTTTACTTTCTGCAGCAAAGTTTCAAGTGTGAAAAATGTCAAAGCCAGTGTGAAACAGAGCAATTCAAAGCACTGACTTCATTTTGCCACGTCACTTTAAAACTACAACATGCATGTTTTTTACTTCTTTTGACATCATTTTACTCTTCAAATGTGCAAATGCTGATTTTCAGCCACACACATGTTGGTTGAACTCACATTTTCTGTTTGAGCTCATCTAATTAGCTGTGCTGATGAATCAATCCAAGATATTTTACAGTCTAAAATCAGTTAAGAAGCATCCTGGTTGTTTGATATTAGTATAAAATTGAACATTGAAGACACATGGAACAAGGTTTTTGCGGCATTCCAAATCAACTTCCTGCAATCTGAACAGTTTTGAAAGTGTCATAATGCACCCACTTTTTTACCTGATGGAAAATACCAAAGTGTCTCCAGAAAACTGAACTAGGAAGCAAAAGAAAATGGAGAGGAAAAGAATTTAACAGTTGAGCTAAACTCACCGAGGAAGCAGAGGCAACAGGACAGCTTCATCGCGGTGATGACTTAAAAATAAATAAAAAATTTAAAAAACTAAATTAGCTCCCCTCTCTCTTCTGCAGTTCTATCTCACAAGCCCCTAAACCTTAGTGTCACCCGTCTTTCAGGAACTGTCATCAACCACAGAGCTGTAGCTCCCTTCTGACACAGAAAGCTGCAGCAACTCTGTTACCAGAAGCACAGAAGCAACAGCCGTTTCAGATTCAATGCCATCATTTAAGGACATTGACATCAGGCCAAATATGCTAATTCATGTTGTAACCTCTTCAACGTAACTTTCTGAAGTGCCTTTGCGCAAACAGAGCCTTTGAATTATTTGAAAATGTCCCCTCTTTCAAACCAGTTGAAGACCTCCTTATAAAAATTAGTCATAAAAAAGATTTATGCAAAAAAAAGTCCTCTTTTTGAAGGGAAAACTTTTTGGGGGGGCATGAGCAGATGGCCCCTAAGCTAAGTGGTTATAAAACGTTATCAAACAGATAGATTAACTAGTGACTACGTCTACTACTATCACCTCATCTAATCAGTCTAAGATTCAAAGAACTGTCAGTGAAGTAGGATTTTGTTGCAGGTCATTTGAGATTTCACTAGATTGCCTTTTAGAAACGATCGGGCAGCTTGATGTGTTTTTTTCTCATATTAACAGGTTGTAAATAAAAGCAAAAGGGGATTAGGAGATACATCTCCCATGAGTTCAAAGATGTATACTGAATTATATGTAACGGAAATGATCATTTAAATGGATCCAGTGTGTAGGCTCTGTTTGGTTCGTTCCCTCTGGGTGTCTCTAACAGGTTTGTTTGGATGCTTTATCTGATACTGTGCTACATCCTCATTAAATGTTAGTTTGCATATCTTGTGAATAGATCTCCCCTTAAAAAATGCTGCAATTTATGATCCAGAACTTTTAAATGACTGCGGCCTGTCTGAAAGAAACCATTGAAAAGACGACATAGGTCTGTATTTCACGTTTTGTGTGATTTCAGTGGCCCAAAAATAAACAAAAAAACACAGAGACAAATTTCCAATTCCAAGTCTTTTATCAAGAAAAACGCCAAAAGAGGAAGTAAAAAACAAGAACTTGTCTATTTTGCCCACGATGACCAATGCAGATTTTGCTTGATGACTCACTTTTATCTGATTATTTTTATGATAGCACGAATGAAGAAAGGATAGCACAGAGTAGGCAAAAGTAAGTCCCTCCACTGGCAGCTCCTCTCAATGAAATGCGAGCTTCCGCTGCATGGACAGAAAAAGAGACCAAGAAATATATTAAAATGCGGGGTTAGGCTTAGTGGTAAACATGCCAGGTTTAATATAATTAGCATTTCTATGACCCACATACTATACTGCTCTGAGATGTATAAATAGTGATGTACCTACATTTTGGAGCAGAAAGTTTTGAAAAATGAGTTCCAAGTCAAATCAGTACTTTTTGGTGGGCTTTGCAAGTTTTACGAACACTTATGATAACGCTTCACATAGTCTTCGTTAGGTTCTTTCTTTTAATCACTGTGGTCATTTTTACAAAATCAACCACAGATGTGCTGTACTAGTATGTGATCAGTTGTATATTTTACTAGCTTTTTTCCTTATTTCCCGCTGCACAGATAATGCAGCATTAAAAGAGCAGCATTTAATAATAAATACTGCATGTATGATGTTATATGTATGATGTATTTATATAATATACTTTTTGTGTGATGGTACAAATATGAGTAGAGGACATTCGTTACCAGATGAGATGGGGAGTCGCTTTGTGTTTTTATCATCAAGAACTCGAACGTCGCCTTCACCACTGCCCGAGTAGCCTTCAGCAACGTCATAATTGTAATCCTCATCGTCGCCATCATCTTGATCAGCGATGACATAATTGTAATCCTCATCGTCGCCATCATCTTGATCAGCGATTACATAATTGTAATCCTCATCGTCGCCATCATCTTGATCA
>JABUIW010000018.1:3645157-3676533 GCA_013363375.1 Menidia beryllina | reverse complement strand
CACACACACACACACACACACACACACACACACACACACACACACACTCAGGTGAGAAAGACAAGCTATAAGCCAAAAGATTTCTCTCTACAGGTAAGGACAAACCTTAACCCTTAACCTCTGACCTCTACCACAATTCAGAATTGTCGTCATAGTTGCCTCAAAAATGCAAAGAACAAAACCACATACTCCAAATAGATTACAAAATATATATTGACTAAAATAAATGTGGATTATGAAAGTCTTGATGCCAATTTTTTTAAATGACAGTTTGGTAATGTCAGTGTTAATGTTTGTGTAATGCGGTTTCCGTTTACTGTCAGAGAAGCGATAAATCGTGTAAAAATAATCACCTCCCCATCAGTGAATGATCTTAAGATTCTATCCTGCTAGCGTATAGATAGATCCTTCTCGTTGAGTTTTAACCAACTTCTTTTATGTGGGAAAGAAACCATTCAAGAAGATTTTATCACTTGTGGAAAAAACCTGATGACTTTTTTTGACCGTACTTTCAGATGGTTAATATACATTTTTCTTACAATACCGAAAAATAAATAAAGGTTGACGCTGGCCTGTGTACCAGTGTTAAAGCTTTGAAAACTATGCCAATGCAAAAGATATGTTTTTATTTTATGTGAATGAAAGGCCATGAGCGGAAGAGAAAAGACGTGAAATATTAGGATTTGATGTGAGAACAAACAGGGTGGGGAAAAAGTCAGAAAAGGTATAAGGGTGTAATGGTCTAACAGCAGCAGCACTGGTGGTCAACAGCTGCCCTCTGGAGTCTTGTTAGCCATCAGGCAGCCGTCCAATCATGTGCAGACTTGCTAATCCCTCACTGCGGACCAGCCAATCTGTATCTGATTTACTAATCTGCTCTCTGCATGAAGATTGAGGTCACTGTGTGGTCACATGGGTTTAAAGCTGGCACTCTTAACCACGCGCAAACACGGACTGGGGTGGCACGTGCTGACGTGCCTTTGGTTGTCCTCACACATACACTCACAATTTGCTCTCACAAAAAAACAAAAAACAGCAGAGGTGGAGCCAAGATGGCTGACAAAGCACGGGTAAACCCCTGAAAGGCATCGCTTCCTGCCTTTTCGCAGCATTTTGTGCATGTTCCATTTGTTTTACATTAGCAGGTCACTGTTTTTCCACAGGTCTGCAATTGTTTGCATGTTTCAGCACATTTTTCCCCAATTTCTTTAACCATTACTCATGTGTGTTTCCTTAATGTGTTTCTCTCATTTTCTCCCATTCTTCATTTCCCTACCAGTCACTCCATACACAAGCTGTCCCTTGAGGAAGCATTATGAGCTCATTAGTTCATTACATAATGAGATTACAATACAACAAGGGGATGAATGAAGAAATGTGGCTCATGCAGTGTGCAAAAAAAAACTGTTTTCATTCATTTAAAAAGACATCTGATAAATATCTGCTGAATAATCACTAATCATGGCCTGACTAATTATGAAGCATTATGTGTGGATTAAACACAAACCTAATTCATTGTAGGGTTAGAGTGAAACAGGCCAGTGTGTGCAGCTCTTGAAGGATCTAAAGACATCCCATCAACATCAATATAGCAGACCTTTTCTTATTTTAAAAAAGGAGCCAGTGAGAGATCATTGGTGTGACCTAGAACTAATCATGTGCAGATGCCTTAAATTTTATGACTTGCAAAAACTCCGACAGTCATAAAATGGCCATGAATGTTGTGGCAGAGGATAGTCTAACAGTCCGAGGATGCGCCGTCTCCTCGGTTGTGTAGAAATACACCCTTGGGGTTTCATGGGAACTAATGCATGGAATGTTTGTTTTTCCATTGTTTTCTGTTTTAATGGCAAAATTTTACTGGTGGTTCATGTTAACCTCAGCGTATTTGTTTACTTACAGGACAGAAGTATGTGTTCTCTGCGATGTGCTGAGCAACTCTGGGCTCAGAGGCGGACAGGGACATGATGACCAGCAGAGCGTCTCTGGCCTGTTGACCTACCAGGCCCTGCCTGCAAGAGACAGAAGATTTTGTTCAATTTTTCTAAGCAAACAGTCATGATCTTTAACATTTTCAGACGGCGTGCAGTTAAGGTCTGGGGAGGCAGAGATGAAACATCTGCATTTATGGAGGTGATGCCACCTATCATGTTTTTTTTGTTCATCTAAGGTTGCAGTTGTTTAGTATTATAATTTGTAATAATATGCCTGCATGCATGCTGCCATATAACATGCAGTCAGCTGCATCTACAACTCATTTACAGGTGAGTGTAAATCCATCATACAATCCATCTCACATACTGTACATGACGTTTGAGCATGTGTCCCAACCTGTGTGTATATGGTATGAGCAGGGAAAATAGTAGGAAGTTGGCAGCTCCTTGGTCCTCGCTGGTGTGGAAGAACAATTCCAGTACCGAGGGATCTTTGACCAGAGCCACACAGAGCTGGTTCAGCAACAGCACCAGCTCGGCCTCCACCACACCCCCGCTGTCTGCGCCAACAAGTGCAGGTGATTAGCAATCAAGACAGAGATTTAGCATAATACCTTTATTCCAGGCCAGAAAGATAAACCAACTCCATGGACAAACTGACCCTAACCCTATCTTTTGAAAATGTGCGTGTGCCCGACTCACCGACTGCAGCTCCAGCACAGGAGGCCAGCAGCATCATGAGTGGCCGCAGGATGGGTTTATGGTGGAGGAGAGGCTGTTTGGCCTGACATAAAAGCATCTGGTACATCCTGAGCTGCTCCAGCTTCATGTCCTCGGTAAACTGTCTCCTCAAGCTCCACAGAAACAGTCTCTCCATCACCCCCTCCAGAACCACAAACTCCAGAATGGGACCCATTGCTCCCCCTGTTGTGAGCACATTAGCAGTCAGGGCATCAAACAACACAGCGGTTTGTTGTAGCGCTTCTTTTTGGGTGTTTGTGTGAGCATACCTTGCCCTGCGTCTTCCTCCATTAGCAGAAACAACATGTGTTCCACGTAGTTCTGGACGGCACTGGCCTCGTCAGGCGGAATGGGGCCGAGACGCAACGCTCCAGAGCTGCTGCTGCTATGGTGACCAGAGAGGAAACTCAGCGCTCCGGAGCTGCTGCGACTCGGTTCGTGTTTCTCCAGAATCTTTACGACCTGCACAGAGAAAGTTAACGGGGACTTTTAGTTGACTCTAGGATGAGAGAAAACTCAAAAGCAACTTACATTTTTTTTTCGAATCAAACTAAACCATAATCCATATGTACATTGCATAATGCTCTGCATAATTGTTGCATTACTGTTTCGAAGGAGCTTGAGGAGACAGTTCACTGTGGACGTGAAGCTGGAGCAGATCAGGAGGCATCAGATGCCTTGTAAGGTTAAACAAGCTAACCTACGGGTTTTTAAAGGTCTTCTGGTGATGTTTGGGGAAATGGGAGGAAAACTTTCAAGACTTTCAAAGCTGGCTGAAATGTCCAGATTAGAATTGTTAATGGTTATCCCTTTTTAAGCCATTCAGCCCTGGTTCTGGTACCACACCTTGGTGAACAGTAAAACTTTATTGCAACTTTTTGTTTTATTATATATATTTTGTGCAACACTAGTTGGGCGACACCAGTATTGAAATAAAATTACTGCGTCCCACAAAAAACTATTTTAAATGTAACAGGAAAAAAAAGTTTTGCAAAAGGTTTTGATTAATAAAGAAAATATTGGGGGGGAGAAAAAATTAATGGAATACTGAAATGAAAGAGGGAAAAAAAAACTTCTCTTCTCTTAACCTTTGACCTCAACCTTTTTCCGCACATGGACCGCACACACACACACAGAACATATATTTGTGTACACAGATACAGAGTGTGTGTGGGATCTCTTGGCAGGCACAGGGAGAGATTTGCTCTAAATGGATCCAGTGTTTAAGGGCCAAAGTCTGGGTCAGCAATGCTCACACACAAACAATCACACTCTGTGTCTGCTGGTCATTATGAGGAGAGCAGGACGGACCGAGAGTGAGAGGAAGAAGAGATGGAGAGCAATGAAAAACAAGGGGAAAGTGAACTTTCTGTCTGAGATATTGATTGGCTGAATGGTTGACAAACAATGATAGACGAGGGAGTGGGTTGGTTACCTGTGCCCAGTGGTTCTTGAACACAATCATGCAGGTCTCAGGGTCCACGCCTGTCAACGTGAGCGACTTCTTCCGGTTGCCCCCGACAACCACTGAGGCCATCATTTTGACTGTCTGTCAGGTTGCTTAGAGCATGCTCCAGCTCACCGTGTGGAGGATGTTGGCTGCTGATGGAGGGACCAGGGGGCATTACCCTGCTCTCTGAGACCAAGATCAGGACCAGTTTCGTGGGATGTTGAGCGGCTTTTGGCCTGAAGGAGATGGACAAAACGGAAAATGATAGTTTTGTTCATGGGGAAAACAATCATAAATAGATTTTTCTTTGCGAGAGGTACGTTAAAGACAATTGAGAGTGGTTTCATGTGATGAAAAGTGCAATTAACTGTTCTGGAATCAGGATCATGTAAAGTTTCCACTGTGACTATGCAGGTTTAAAAATGATGTATATATATGTGTGTGTGTGTATTTGTTTGTGTGTGTGAGTTCTGGTAACTTTATTAAATGACTACCAAACTATGACTGTAACTAACAAAAATTACAGCTTGACTGTATATGTTCTCTATATGGTTCTTGCAAAAAACAGTCTATGACCCTTTTCCTTTCTCAAAATCCAATTTTCCCCTTAGAACCAGTTCTCACACTGAGAATCTAGAACAGAGTAAGTCTAGCCAATCACAGTTTACAAACTGAAAACCTCCAGCAGCTTTAAAACTTACCCCACCATCATCAGCAAAACACAAAATATAAAGGAATCGCTTTAGGAAGGATGTTGAATCCTTCCAGTGGAATACCCCAGCTTTAGATGTGTAAACTGTATGTTTTTTTTTTAGAGCATGCAGCATCCATGTATTGTCCAATGCATACAATCACTTCTTAGACTGATTTCCTTCCTTCCATGTTGACTGGTTTCATTTTAGTTCACCATGTTATAAAAATGAGGGAAGAGATTTAAGGGTTCAGGAAGATAATCTATGACAATAGTCTTTATTTTTAGCTGTTCTCACATCACAGCACCAGGAATAGCACGACTGCCAATCAAATTCATATCTATGATTCAAAACCTTATGTGTTATGTGTTCAAAGTGAGGATGTTTCTTTGCACTTCAAACCTCTAACCTGTTCACCTGCCTGCTACACTGATAGAAGACGTGCGTTTTTGTGTGAGTTTACAGTCCTTTTATACGTCTGGTCTTGTTCTTTCTTCCTTTGATTTCTCTCTTTAAGTCTAGACACCAGCAGCAGCTAAGCCTGGAGCAGGAACTGTGGGTCGTCAGAGGCAACAAGCAAACAGGAAAGTAACGGCGCTTACAAGTCCCACCCTGGGCGTTCCAGGAAATTCCACAAATACCCATAGAGGTCTCCAAGATATCTCCCTGCAGTGTTCGTACCTCTGTGCTGCCGCTGCTGCTGCATCATGGATGAGTGAACCAGTTGCCAGGCATCCTGAAGAAAAGAGAGCCATATGAGTCAAAGGTTAGCAACTGTACAAAACACACACACGCCAACATTTAATGTTTAACTCCTCTCATCCTTTTTGCCCCAAAATGAAGACAGGTCTACTCTGTATGAGTGTGTAAACACATTAATGTCCCCACAAGATGGTGTAAGGGGAAAATACCAATCATCATAAATGTAACGGTTTAATTAGGAGTCATGTACTCTCACAGTACTTACTTTTTACTGTCCTACACAGGGACGGGAGCGAATTGTTCTGATATGAAACATGTACCCTTAGAATGCTTACTATTCACTGTTCACAGGATATCTTATCCTAAAGGAAGATTAGGCCTTGCAGACTAAATTCTGGGGCCAATAAATAGTAATGCAAAAAGCTGTACAACCAGAGCGGTTCGGTATGTCATACTGTTCACACGTGCGGTCAAGCTGGTCGCTCTCCCTTCATGAAGTTTAATCTCTCCTTCTAATAAAATTCCATTTCTTACGTTCTCAGACGGACTAAGACTCTTATATGAAAAAATATACAGAGATATACACATATTCATCCTATACCATTTTAGACCCTAATCTATGCGTGGGTGGGTTAAACTGTTGCATTTTGGTCCAATTTTCTGCTTGGTCATCACGTTTTTGTTACTGGCTGTGAGTTTCTACATGCATGGCATTCTCTGTGTGTGTGTGTGCACACACTGTGTCTGTTTTTATGAGTTATTCACTTGGGATTCGGAACATTTTTGCTTGGCTCGTGGCATTTTTGTAAAGACTTAAGCTTTCTAACAAAACTTCAGTGACACTCACAATAGTTGTACGAAGTCATTTGAATGTGTGTGAGGCAGAGTATTTGAATATATTTAGACATGTTACAGTGTGCTAAGAGAGGGACGAGTCAACAACGCTCGTCAGTTCAGACCACTTTATTTGAGGATTTAGGCTCAGGGTTATGTTTCAGGTTAAAATGAGGTTTAGTCTCAGATAAGGACTGAATCACGTCCGTTACTGTCCTCACAAAGAAGTTTAAAAAAGTGTGTTTGTTTCAGACAGAGGGGGGAAAAACAGAATTAATCTGAGATGAGACAGCGATGTTTAATCCCAAACCAGCCCTGTGTGTGTATGTGCACGCGTGTGTGTGTGTGTGTGTGTGTGTGCAATCTGACAGCCTCATGCCATCACATAAACCAGGGATTAAACACACACACACAGACTGACCTGAAGTCTTTCATGACCTGAATTGCTGGATTGCATTCCTGTTTTCAGACATTTAGTTGATTGGGATTTCATTATGAGCATGAAACACTTTAGAGGTTTTTATAAGCACACTTCAAGGATGTTCTGTCAAACCAGAGAGTGAGCCAAAACACAGAATTTACAAGGGTGTCAAGTGTTGCACAGCTGTTTCTTTCAACCGGATTTTTCAAATAAGGGATAAAAAATAAGTGCACACTATGTCTTTTAGTTTCCTTTCAGCTGGCAGTTTCATTGATAATGTTTCTCAGTTTATAGCAAAGTTTCTTACTGCTGCGTTTTGTTTTTGTCATGTCCAGTTATCGTTTACAATCTTTTAAACTCCTCATTTACAAATGTTAGATTATAAACTGGGCAGTGTGTTTGACCACCCTCAGTAAAGGGCCCACAAAGCTCCAGTTTCAATTAATCATTCCATTGTCCGCAACTGCTTTATCCAGTTGATTCTGTACCCTGGTGCAATCTGGACAAGGGGCTTTATCCGGTTGTTTGAATTTTTCTGCATACCAAAGAATTTGGGTATGGTCACATTATCCCAGCCAGCAATCCCTTTCTGCAGAAGCCAAGCCCAGCCCTGTTGCCCAATTATTCATTTTGAATCTGGTCCCTCCACATCGAATGTTGATTATTCTATCCCTTTCAGTTTTTTTTTCTAAAAGAAAATCACCTTTTGCTTTTTGCAGACATTGTGACATATATTAATTTCTTAATATTGCAGGACCATCTTAGGTTTCTCGACATCAACAGGTGATTTGTCTCAAGTTTAATAAATTTCAGCTCCTGAGTGGACACAAGTTGTCAGCGGCTGGCCTTCAGGGGAACTGGTGACTTTCTCAAACTAGGTTTATTTTAAATAGACTTTGTGAAAGTGGCATAGATCTATTCATTATTCCACACAAAGCAATTCATTTTCTCTCAAGATGGTGAAAAGAATCCACTTGGGTCTCAAGATAATTCCATAACTTTCCTTCTCAATAGACATTTTAAATAATGACACAACCCTCGATCCATTGATGTTTACTGTATGAAGTGTCTCAGTATATAAGTCAACATCTTTAATAGAGGACAAAATGGGCAAAGCTCTTTCTCCTCTGCTATGCATGAGATCACCAATAAACACCTGTCAAACTACATTAAAGCTCTAAATGAATTTGAAATTTGTAGGACATCTGTAACTTAGTGGACGGAGTGAATGTTTAAATGTACATCTGTGATCTGACTCCTCTTAAACAGGACAACATCAGTCTTTTTTTTAATATTCAGCAGAATCCCTGTGATATGTTTGTTCCAAACACACTTGAATACAACAGTGTGTATGTGTATGTGTGTCCACATCAGGGAGTCTGTGAAACATGAGTGTGACCACCTTCTTAATACAGGCTTACATCATATACTCCAGGTGTACCAGCAATACTCTGCAGAATGTCTCAAAGTGGGATCCAGAAAAAGCATAAAACTTGAAAACTAAATAAAAAATATTCTGATTTGTTTTTTCTTGGTTGTGCAGTACTTCAATTAGTTTATCTTTCCCGACACATTGAATATATTTTTACTCTGTTTTATTCAATTTTTTAAATTCTATTATGCCAATCTATTTAAAACATTTTATTAGTAATTTATGAGTCCATCGTCTTATTATCAATAATCTAAATCTTAGATCCACTCATCCAACTTTCATCTCTTCATTCCGCTAATCTGAGCGATTCTTCTTTTCTTTTTTTTAATCAAGAGGAATTCACATCCTGTTTTATAGTCTTTCTATAAGAATGAACCCTCCAGTTAATTCTGGACCAGATTACAACGTGCTGTAGGGATGCGTTTATGACCAAAATACAGACTTTAATGTTCCTAATACCTGTACCTGTCAAGAGTTGGAAAACGTTTCTTACCTCGGTGACTCAAACTGTAGCTCCTTGGACCAGAATGAGAAAAACAAACTCGTACAAAACTCTTTGACAGTCCAGAAACCAGTAGAAATCCCGAGGGTTTTCCCGTTTCCGAGCGGAGGGGAGCTGTGTGGTGTTGTGTTGTGTCTGTGTGTGCTGTGTCGCTCCTGAGGCTCTAAGCGGCTCAGCTGTCAATCACCCAGCTGGTCCTGAGAGGTGACGTCGTGGCCCCGCCCACTCGTGGCCCCTCCCTCACGGAACCCCGTTCAACGCTGAGTCGCGTGTTTTTAGGCTTTTTTAAAACATTTTTTCCCCTACTTATGCAGATTCCCATTTGGAAAAGTCTCAAAGTTTTCTGCAAATTAGGTTGACGTTGTTTAAAAAGAAAATTTCAATGAATGAACCTTAACATAAGTATGAGAGTAATCATTTTCAATGAAAGAAAATGCCATAAGAGTCACCCATTGCCTAAAGAAAGGCCCTCATGTTGTGTCCAATTGGATATATTAATAATCTAAATGTAGACCAGTACAAGAGAATAAAAAAGGTCCATATGAAAATGTTATAACCTTGTCGTATGCAAAAAAGTACACATTTAACATATTGAGTAGGTCATCTGTTGTTCACATAGATAGATCTCCATTAATCTCTGATTTGCTGCAGACTAACGGCTGGTGTTTCAGGACAGCAGGTGTCAACCCTCTGTCAGAACAATGAACACAGGTCATCTGGATCCCAGCCAAACCCATCCTTTTCATCTGACTTACAGAATGACCTAATTTTTGGTAAAATAATCGAATTATCCTTTTTTTTCCTGTTCTCACCAAAGTATTCATATTTGAGGTCAACATGAATATAAATAGTCCCCGTGGTCATGGTATATCTACCCAAATTACACCAGAAATACATTTTCAGGATATGTTGGGATGAAATAACATAAAACTTTTTTATTGTAATCAAAGAAATTACAAAAAATGGTAATGTTTAGATGTGCAAATTAGACTTGATTTGCAAAACGAGACTTATGTGAGTTCTTCTCAATGCTGACCAATGGCTCCCTCTAGTGGTGAAACAATAAAACTACAGTACTTGACTTTGGCAAAGTTCTTTTTTTAGAAAATACAGATAATGGATAAATAATCCTTTGGAGTCTGTAATCTAAACACAGAAGAAAAAGCTTATTATTCGTTTTGAGAACCGGTTGTTGGTCTAGATTTGTTACTACCTGTTTACATTCCTATTAGATTCATTCCTGTCATTCTGAGTCTCTCCGTCCTCTTAGTCATGTAAGAATTTAGTTTTTTCTGCGTCGTATTACCTACATTTTTTAACCATCTAAAAAGGAAGGAGCTTCCAAACAAACAAATGCCTCAAAGGGAACTCCCCAACGTTGTATTTTGCATCTTTTAACATAAAATCAGGTTGGATATTTGCATTTCTAACCCTGCTGATAGCACAGCTCTGTGTGCCATGAATTCCGTGCCATCAACGTTGTTTTCCTTGAAGGGAAAACCGTCTTTGCTCATTTGTGGTTGTCTACACCTCATCGAAACTGTTTAAATCATTCTGAGCCTGTTGTGTCATGTACGTTCATGTTTGCTATGTGTTCTTTTAAAAGTGGTCGGTTGACTTTCCGTGGTGCACTTGGGTAATCTCATTGAAATGGTCTGGTTAATTTGACAGTCTTAAAATGTTTTGCTCCTGGGTGTTTGGTGTCTCTTGAGAAAGTTTGTGCTTGCTTTCTTTTGTTTTTAGTTTTCACATTGAAATTAGTTGGGTTGTGTAGTTTGTTGGGCATCCCTATAGTTTTTTTTTAAAGTTTTTTTTTAGAATTCATCAAATATTGCACTTAATCCGCCGTTTCCAGGTCTCCTGTCGCCGTTAACTGCAGATAATCCAAAAGTTGAATCGACGGAGTTTTTTTTCTCGCTTGTCTCCTTTATTTTCAGCCGGTGACGTCACAGAGCCTGAGCGAGTCTGCGGCTCGCGCCTGGGTGGAAAACAGGGAAGCCGGAGAGAAAGTCCGGAGGCAGCCCGCCGCTTCTCGGCCGCTTCCCCCCTCGACAACGTTTGAGCACAAAACGCAAAGAGTTGACCGAAAACCCTAGTAAGTCATTTGGGCCTCAACGGCGCAACGTTGTTTTGGGTGAACTTGCGCCCTGTGTGTTGTTGTGGTGTCAGCGACGACGGGGGGAGAGTTCGGAGGAGGAAGGGGGGGTAACGTTACCGCTGTCTCTGTTCTGACCCAGCTCGGCTTTCCACTGGCACACAGGAGAAGATAAGAGAGGGGGGGAGCACCGAGAGACGTCAAAAAAGACACAAAGGGGGTGAAATGGCCGAGGCACGGTCTGAAGAGGAGGAAGAAAATATGAGGAGGGATACTAGGGAGCAAGTGGTCCGACGACAGCCCAACAGCTCCGGAGGTAAACGAGCAAAGAAAGAGAGAAAAATGCTAATTTTGCTTTAAGTGCCTGCACCTGCTGTCCGGTCAATACTTTCAGCTCTGTGAGGAAAAAGTAGCTGACGCATGCAAACTGGAAATATAAGTCTAAAAGTGAAACAAGAGCTGTAACTCCAGAAAATGCCGCACTGTATTTAGACATACGTACTTTTTTCCCCTTTAGCCCCGGGATAATCTTCAATATGTACGTTGTTTGTGGTATTTGGAGGGTTCCTGTAAAATATCTCACATTTCTGACAAAGTGTCTCTTCTGTTTAGCTTGGGTTCAGTCATCAATGGTTTTCTGCCTCAGTACCATACACAAGAAGTCTCTAAAAAAAAAAAAAAGAAGTGCACCATTCAGTCTTCTGTGACAGGAATTTCACTTATTTTAAAACTTTTGTTTAATTTCTGAAAACACTGCCTTACGTTTGGTGAAACATTTGTCATGTGATGAGATGAAATGGTTGGTTGATTTTAGTCATGCCTTCATTTCTCTCTTTAAATGCAAACTTGGTGTGTCTTTTTTTAAGTTATTTGGTTACCTAATAATCAAGATCTAGATCTAGATCTATGAAATACCACTAAGATGTAAATATATATCATAAAAGTCTTACGTTTTGCACTTAAACAAATGTAATTGATAAGTGAGGAGTAGGGCGTGGGGATTGGTTTAGACTGTTTAAACTCAAGGTCATAAATTTTTGAATCAGCATGCAAGCATATCACTTTTTGGGTCAAAGTTTGCATACGCATGCGTGCACCCAACCCGAGAGGCATTTGTGTAATGGTGCAGGCATGTGCCAAGACTCACAGCCATTACTTTAAAGGACAAGTCTTCCTCTTTGTGTCCATGTTTTTGTCTCGTTCAGGGAAATGGAAGTGATACTTTTAACTTATCTTCAGTCTTCATGTCTTGAGTCTTTATAGCTGCATGAGTAAAACAAACATGTCATTATGAGACAACCCTTAAGATTATGCCTTCAGTTCTGCCCTGTGGCTAGAACGGGTGTATCTGTAGGAAAATTACAACATCTGAACACCTTTTTAAGAGATTATATAGCTGATAACCCCCAATTTTAGCAACAATACGGCTCATTTTTCTGAAATGATCTCACCATAAACATTCAAAGGTTGTTCTTTTGGATGTTTCTGCAGGCATAGAAAGCTGATGAATGAATATTCTGTTTTGTGTAGCTATTCAGTTATCTTGGCTCCAAAATCAGTCATACTTTTGTCCAAAATACATTGGCCTTTTTAGATGCCTACAATCCCAGTTAGACATTACATGTGTGCGTGTGATTTTAGTTATTCATTTAGAAGTTTTGGCTCTGTCAACTGAACAAAACATAGGAAAACAAAAGATAAACAATAGGGAAGTATTATAGGAAATATTTTTACACGGTTCGTAGATGAAAAATCAATAAAAACGTATTTGAGCTTTAAAAGTAAATGCAAATTCAAGACATAAAGCAAGAACAACCACAAGTTCAGAGAGATTTGACGGTAAATTGCCCTCGGGATAAAAACTGGGTGAGCCTCCGATTGCTCTGCAGGTAAAACCAGGCTGCAGTGCTGGCCAGAATTCAGTGAAGGATGCTGTTTTTACTACTCTTGCACTATTTTCCCAGAGGAGAGCAGGTGCTTTAGCTGTCACAGACCAGGGAAGGGGTTTTTGAAAAGACACGGGCTCCCCAACCAGCTCTGGGGCTACCTAAATCACAATGCTTTCATTGTTTGGCTTGATTGCTCATTTTGTTGGGAGGGGATTAAGCTCGGATCAAACTTCAGTTTAGTTTTGCTCCCAGTTCAAAGACTATACTTATGTATAAAGGTGAGAGCAGTCACGAAGAGAAAAATTGACAAGGAGTTATCTTTTATTTTTTTAGTTTTGCTTAACCTGATGGCTAAAATTAAACATACTTCTGACAGAGAGTAGTGCCATATTTTGTTTCCAGAAGTTTGAATGAGGAAATAAGAGGTAAAAACAGGTAGTTTGCCCTTGAATGAACGGTGATCTGTCTGAGAGGTGCTGTGTAGAAAGAGCAAAACAGGGTTGTCCATGTGTCATCCTTCGCATTAGGGATAGCACTGAACACCTTTTGCTTTCTGTGGGTATTCAAAGTATTAAGCCAAAGATTATGTTGTGAAATTCAACTGTTAGGACCATTGCCATATTACAGCTACATTTATGTAAAGTTTAATGTAATACCTTGAGCTGGACTGATGCCATCAACAGAGGAGAGATATTTCACACTGAAGTTATTGTAGCCTCAGAAACATTAGTGTTTACTCAGGGTCAGAATTAGCTGCAGCCAGAAACAGGCCACATCTGGAGCTTGGTCTGTGAGTTTTTAATTTGCTAGCCTCGGTGTCAGGACATCATCCATCACTGTTGAGAAATACTGCAGGGTGGTGTTCTGCCTTTGTTAAGGAGAGAGGCAGCGCCAGTGGGAGTCACTGCAGAGATCACAGATGAAAATGGCATTTTACATCAGCGTCATGCTGCTTTATAAGTATTTCTGTTCAAATTAGCCTTGACAGGCAATATGCTGTCCCATTTTACCCACTTTAAGCATCCTTATTTACAGCACTGTTAATTTATTTGTTTTGTAACGACACAAAAAGAAATAATTTTCCAACCCCAATGTAAAATTTCCTTATGAATTTGTAACCTAACGGTTTATGTAGCTCACTAAGATGAGTGAGCACAGTAAAACAAAACACATCTGCAAACGTGTGTTGCTCAGTCCAAGGCTGCGGCTGTTGTGCAATTAAACTCAAATATGCAACTATGTTGAACTGAGGTCACTCGGATCTCAAGAAAGTTGTTTCAGATTGTGTTCACATGTGTCACTTTAATGTTTTATAATTAAAAAGAAGTCAGTGTATTTTGTAGTGCTAAGGAATAATCATTCGTCAACAGCACATTGACAGACTCAAACTGAAGAGTAAACATAACTTGTTTTGAGTTTTTGTATGCAGCATCTGTGCTCTGTGGCTGCCTGGAATCAAATAAGTATGTCAATAATTTCTCAGGCATCTAGCTTAATTAAAACCATTAAACCACCATTTCAAGATACACTGCAGCTCCATTTTGTAATATCAGTTATTGGGAAAGAGGCACAATTAAACACTACAGTTTTGATTGAAAACAGACTTTGTCACGATGCAAACAATGTGGCGGCTTTTTGTGGTGCCACAAAAGGTCAGATGAAAAATGTGATCACTTTTAAATAGAAAACTTGTCTTTGCTGCCTCGAGAAACAAGCCTTCTCCACCTAAAGATAACTTTTACTGGTGATGACTATAGGTTTTGCCAGCGTTTCCTCACTTGTGTCATTCTGTCTCAAACCAGCAGTTTGCTTATACTAGAGAAAACAAAGACCGTAGATGTAAATGCATTCAGGGAGATTATTGCTGCTTTAAATATCAGATGATAACAATTACTATTGGAATAGTTCTGACTTCAGCAGCCTATCAGCTGCCTGTCTGTGTGCACCTGCTACAATGTACGTCAGGCTTCTCTCTGCATAGTTTTCACATCGTCTTGTTTTAAGCGTCATCGGATAAATAATTAGGCCCCTTTAATTTCCTCTGTCCAGATGAAGCCCTCTGACCTCCTTTAGCCAAACAACCATCCATGAGATGACAAACCTTTGAGCTTCTTTAACTTTGGTCCGTTTCTGCATATTTAAACGCAGCTTCAGCACAAAGCTGAGGCAAACATCTGGAAGTGTTAAAACTCTGATGACTCCAACAGAATCCCACAGCAGCCAATCACGGTTTTACTTCCTGGAAGCTCTCTGCCAATTAGGTGGCGAGCTAGATCGGATGGGCGGTCCTGTTACTTTCACAGACAGAGAAGGTAGAGGAAAAAAAGAAGAGAACAGAAAAGTGAACAGATTAATTCTCAAGTTTGGGGTTAGTAAGGAAAGGGAATAAAAAGATGGAAAGAAGTGCTGGCACATTGTTTTTCAGACACATCAAAATTTAGGTCCTCTGGATTCCAAGGCGAGACAGACTGTCCTGATTATCATTTTGGACTTTGAAGAAAGGACAGGAAAGGAGGTAGGAAATGGAAAAATGTTGCTTTTCCAGGGAGAAGTCCAAGTCAACACTTTCTCTTTTCCACTTTATTTGATGCTATAGCAGACTGTTTTGTTCCACTCTTGTTAGTTTTTAGCTAAATTTACTTCAATTTTCTTGCATAATGCATTTTTTCTTTTTGTAGGTCATCTGGTTAAGAATTAGCGTGGGTTGTCACCCCCTTTTCCTTGGTGGTTTTGAAGGATTGTCTGCATGTGACGCTCATCTCTTTGTTTGAACCTCTGGTTCAAACACTTTTAATCTCAACTAATGAAAGCTACTTCCTGGTTATGATACTGTTCATGATAATGCTATATTGTTGCACAAAGCTTAGTTGTATTTAATATTTTTCCACAATATGATAACCTAATCATTGTGTTTGATACTTTGATTTGTCCAGAATTCTTCTGCAGCTTAAGTTAGATTAATCTCACTCTCACTTAGCCACTATTCCCAACCTTAATATGCTCAGGTCAAGCAGAATTCCCCTATAGGTGGACATTTAAAACCGAGATAGATGTCTCCAACGCCAGTTTCTTGGTTTGTTTGTTTGTTTTTTTTGTGGGGGAACTTTTTTCCAATAGTTCCAATGTCTGTAAACATTGACATTAGTTATATAGCACCTTTTATATAGCACAGTGCACCGATGTTGCCCAAAGTGCTTTACAGGGTAAAAAACAAAATCAGGGCAGCCAGAAGCCATCCGTGCTTTCTCTTTTTTATAGTCGCTGCCTTGGCACAGACTGAAATAAGAGCTATATGTCCTTCAGTGAAAATCTGAAAAAGTTTCCAGGGTTTTAATTACCATCCACCTTTCTGTCTCTTCCCAGGTCGCCCTGACAGACGTAAGCCCGAGCATCGTCACAGGTAGATGTGGCTCATCTTTGGTTTTCATTGATCATTGCGAAAGATGACTGATGCTACCGGTACATGTGTGTCTAATCCTTCCCACATGTAGCCCAACACGTAGGCCAAAAGACACGTGTTCATGTTCAAAGGCCCAATCTCTCTGGTCTCAGCCTCCCTTGAAATCAGATTGGTTTAGGAATGGTTATTGAGAAACGAAGGGTTTGTTAGTGTTACGTCTGCTTAAGGGAGTCCATTTTTACTAAGTTTCACTCACTCTGTTGTCTGCCTTTTAAAAGTCCAGCTCAGGGGGATTTTTCTTCTTTTTCCTCTCAGACTTGCAGAGACTGCTTTGGTCTCTGGTTCTTACACACTCCTGAAAGTATGTTGTCTGTTGGTCGGTTGGCATAGTAACTAACTGCTGAAGTCACTGGGTTTGTTGTCAGTGTGTGTGCGTTTTAAAGGGGGGAAACAGCCTTTTCTCCTTAGGTCTATTTCACTTGAAAAGATGGAAACATTAGAATCCAATCAGATTGGGAACAATTTAGGGGAACATTTTTAGCCATCCTTCTGGCACTTGAGGTTTTATTCATTTGGATGTGCTCTTTTGAAGCTTGGAGGTTTTGACCTAACCACAGTTATTGTTTTCAGCTCCTGACCTTCAAGATGTTTGAAGCTGTTCAGTAAAACAAAGACAGCTTTCAGTGCTCTTGCACACCAACATCTAACCTAAAGTCAGGCGTCCAGGATGACTCAATGTTGACTCAGCACTTTAATGTGGACTCAGTTCATGATAAGTGTACCTGTCTGTGTGAGCTTTGAGGTTCTGAGATTTAACAGTTTTGCCATACGGTAAAGTGGAAAAATGAGCTGAAATATAGTCCCTATTATGCCCGATTTATGACAATATATAACTTGATTAGAATGGCCAAAGTACAGATGAAGATTTTGATTTGAATAAATAAACTTTTCGGTTCATTTTCTGCTTTGAGTTGCAGATGTGTCCAACGTGAACAAACAAAACTATTAAAATACATAATAGCACTTAGGTGTTTGTATGTAATAGTAAAAGGTCCATTAATTAAGTTTCTATTGAACAATGTGTAGATACATTACTATGCAGACAGAGGTAACACCACTACTCTTTTTGGTACTATTTCTTCTGTTTTTCAAAGCTTCTGCTATGATTCAAGTTTATTGTTGCTTTGCAGAGGCAACACATGCAGATCCAAGGAAATGGCAACAGTCTTTATGATTGTTGTAACTACAGAGAAGATTCTATTGAATGTTGCTTTTCTTAACCGTTACAAACATTTGGTTGAAAAAAAACTTGCAAGAACTAGTTTTTTCGCATTCTGTTGCAATTGTATTTCTAATTTATATAAGTCTTGGAAGGAGTCGCACACATGCCTTAAATGATGTAATGCAGCAAAAGGAAAATCTTAAACTCTAATGCCAAACACAGAAAAAGTCCAGCAGCAAAGAAGGACAGCATTCATTCCAACTCAGGTTTTTATTCAACTACAAAGAATCTGTACTTCTACTGAGGCCTAAAAGGGCTGTTGGGTTTTGTTTTTTGTTTAGTTTTTTTACATTTGACAAAAGCAAACATAAATTAGACTGTTTAGGTTTCACTGGTGTTAAAATGAAAAAGATGACTTTGTGCTGTGTCAGGGGTGAGTCATTTGTGTCTGTTCATAGTTAGTAATTCTGCCACAGAAATGGAGGGAGCAAGTAGCCCCAGTGAGTTGGAAACAAACTCTGAAAGGCAATAATAAGAACAGAGAGAGACAAAGAGATACTGGGACATCTGTCGTCCTGCTGTCCATTGCGTGAGTCTTAGCCTGCCTACCGACATCTATCTTACATTAAAGCAGGAAGAGCTTTGGCTTTCCTCTGATCCTGATACTATGAAATATCTTTAAATAATTTTTGACAATTCCTAGATCCTACGGGCAACCGCAACCATGCTGACGGATTCGGTTCCTGATGGGAAATCAGCCACTTCAATAACTCTCCCAGTTATGAAATAATAGAGAGTTTCCCCAGTTCTATTTCTTGGAATTTGGGTGAAAATTCTCTCTTCCTGATGATTAATGAGGGAAGCCGCAGGTGTAAATTTGACTTTGGACTCAGTGATTTAAGTTTGATCGAAGATCTTCAAACGGCCTCAGATGTGAGCCTGTTGGGAAGCAGCCGTTCAAAGTTCTGTTTGTGTATCGGTGAAAAGGCATTTGGGTACGGACTTGATCAAATTTGCCCAGCTATATTTTTACAATTAGCAAGGGAAGGGGACACTCTGTATCCATATAAAAATCTCACTGGTTTAGCTGGACTCTGTTTTTGGCAGCCTGGAAAGACATGTAGTCACTTGAACTCAAGTGACTGTAACTATTTTTGGTCAGCCACGATGTCCTCAGTTTGCAGAATAACTGTAACACTCCAGATGTGTTATCCAATAAACTCTGTGAATGTGTAGATTTTTTTCTAACTCATTCATTTGATAAAGCAAATAGTGTGACCCTATTTTCTGTGGGATTTGTTTGCAGAAAATAAGATAATTGGTTCAGTCCTTAACTTTGGATTGAATGGCAGCAGTATTTGTTACTGGGAGTTTACAGGGGAAAGAGGGCGGAGATGGCAGCAGCTGAGGTGAAACAATGTGACTCATGGTTTCCTTTCTCCTCTCTTTTCAGTCAGGGTCCTCTGTCATCCATCAGAGCAGCCATCAAGAGAAGTGGGTATCTACCAATACGTTCATTTAACCTCAATATGTTGACATCAAAACAACTCAAGTCAAGTCTGTTTGAAATGTAGCCTAGATAAGCGTTGAAATAGAAATGGAAAATATGCGTTTTGACTTTTTTTGTGGTCATAAAAATCCAGCATGGTAAGAGACTGGACAATCGGCACACTTTTCGGCTGAACCATTTTAGTCCTGTTTTTGTTTTTTGTGTCTTTAGATTCCCCTAATGCTGCTATACCAATAGGAACACAGTTTAATATTATAACACCTTAAAGTTTGTCCAGTGACCTTTAGAGTTTACCTCAAACTATTCAGGTTTGCAGTCTTCATGTGTTACATGTATTTAACTTTGACTTGTTTTTCATCTCTTTATATACAGCCTCCACAAGGTCAACTTCTCTCTCAGAAACACCACGAGAAAGAGATAGAGAGCGGGACAGAGACAGAGAGCGGAGGTAAAACAGCCGTAAGCTGATTGTATTTAAGTGCAAATAAACACATCAGTTGTGTGTGGTGGAGGCAGACTGCAGCAGTCTGAGCAGTTTGAACTCTGAGGAGTTTGATTTTGGCAGACTTTCCATTTTTAAGGCAATGACAAGAAAGTCTCATGTTTTTTATTTTTTTATTTTAAAAAATACTTTTTTGTAAATTACCTTTTCTGTAGCAAACCTGCTATTAGGAATATATGCTTCTCGGTCTCAAAATAGCTTAGCTTGTTCAGAGATGGTTCCACATAGTTACTGTGAACTCACTGATACTAGGTCTGTGCTTCTCTTCATCATATGCTACACTTTAGTTTTCAGGCTAAATTCTTCTTAGATGTACAATTTATTTTTACTTTGTAGGATTAAAATGGAAATCTCTCGCTGCCTTAGTCAGGCAAAATGATCCATTTGAAAATGTAAGCAGTCATGCCTTGGTTTTTCACCTGGTGGCCTCCGGCTGTTGCTAGGCGCCCAGAGATCACCATCCTGTCGGCAGAGCCGCTGGCCTCCACATCCTGGTTTCCTGGAGCCGCTGGAGGATTCCCACCTCCTCCTCCTCCTGCTGCACAGATCTGGGGACCCACAATCCCTCCATGCATACAGGTGAGCTATTTTCGGCTAGACGTTATCGTTTTCTGCCCGGAAGTGAACCTTCAATCACCTGATTTTAATTTATTTTTTTATAATAAATTTAGTGACGGTCTATGGTCACCCCTGCCTGCCTATGCCACAGGTGTTACAATTAGCTGAGGCTTCTTCAACAGAAGGTTGCTGAAACTACTGCTGATTTTTGTACACACAAAACGTGTTTTGGATGTTAATGCCATGTGCATTTTTTAATATTTGCTGATTGGTAACTTATTGCCTCAAATTAACAACTGTAATTACAAATAAAAACCTTCCCAATCGATAAAGTTAAGATAGTATTTGATAGATTGTGTGTAACACTTACTCGAGGTAGTTATTACAGCCTCATCTATGCTGTTTTAACCATAATGTGACAGTAGGAAGGTAAAGGCGGGAGTTGCAAAACTTCCTATAATTCCTTGAATATAATTTCTCTTTTTCTCTCCGTCAGCCGCCTCCTTCCTACGAGGAGGTCATCAGAGAGAAAACACAAGAGCAGGTTCTCCTCCCCTCTTCCTCCTCTTCCCGTTCAGCCGCCTCACGCCCAGCCTCTACAATAACCATCGCCACGCAGACGGACCCTGGACTGGACCCTGATCCCCACGAGCCACAAGGTGGGAGGAAGCTGATAGACGAGGATTTTGCTTTGTGCGTGTTTGGGAATTAAACTGTGAGCATGTGTGATTGCAGTCAGAAGACCAGTGAGACCTGTACGGCCACCTCTACCGAACCCTCTTAAACCTTCTTGTGTTGATGACATCGCTACCGCTGCCTGCCAATCAGGGCTTACCCCCCTTCTCACTGTCACACACCCTGAGAGGGTCACGCACAACTCCACCAACACGCAATGCTGCAACCTCTTCCCTGAGCTGTGTTCACCTTTGACCTCAGGCTCCAGAGATCAAACCGACGAGTGTGACCAGAGTCCAGCTGCTGCTGATGCTGCACTTCCCAGCACCTCCTCGCACGTCATATTAGAGCGTCCCACCCCACGTCCTCGTTCTAAGGTCGGTCTCCATCCTGTCAGAAACGAGGTGAAAGTTCAGACCTTGGTGAAACTGCGGGAGGACGGTGTGGCCACATTAGCCCGCCGCGCAAAGAGTGACTGTACCAACCAAGACGAGAGTCAAGGGAAATACCTACAGGAGCTGCTGCAGGCTTTCAGCTCAGACGACTGGGGCTTCCCTGACCACCGCAGTGACAGCAGTGAGCTTAGCCAATCAGGGAGCGAAGAAGAAGAGGAGGACGCAGACGGGGAGGACATGGCAACTTTAAAAGCGAGGATACAGGCTTTTGAGCAGCAGCAGCAGGCGGAGGAGGAGAGCTGTGGTAGCAGACAAAGTGGGACTGCTGAGCAGACTGTTTCAAAGAGACCTGAGCCCCGGCCACGCCCCCGCCTCAGTGGAGTCAAGTCTGTCCCTCCTGTCATTGCTCCAAAACCCCAAAACCTTTCAGCCAGTCCCAAACCATCCAGCAAGGTATTCTGGGAGGATCAAAGTTCATCAGCAGCACCAACAGAGCCTATTAGTGCTGAAACAAGTGAAACGTCAGTGACAGAATTGGACCCAAAACTTAACCAGTCCTCAGAACCGTCAGGCTCTGGTACCACAAAATCTGCCCAAGTTTTAGAACCTCAGCCTGCCAAAACCACTGAAAAACCCAGCATAACCCCAAAGCCACAGGCTGTAACAGAGGCAGCGTCATCTAGTGTTCCTGTCCCAGCCCCAAGGCCTCCCCCACCCAAAGTGTCCTCACTCAGCAGCAATCCTTCCCCGCCAAACCCAAGGCCACCACCCAGACCTCCAGTCGCTCCCAGAGCAAATGTAGCCTCACAACAGGACAAGAGCACAGTAGATTTTAGAAGTGGGGCACAAACTGAAATTCTGCCCAAAGGTGAAACCCCCGAGAACATTTCAACTGAAGCTGGTAAGTGGGATTCTGCTCACAATTATGCTCATTGGGTTACTTAGCATCCTATAAATGACATCAGTATTAATCATCCGTAGCCTAGTTTTAATGAACAGAGCAGAACTGGGTTCAGGGGGATCTGTTCCACATTAACTAACCACGCAGCTGTTCCTCTCTGGTGGCATTGAGGCCATAGTGCCTCAGCACTGCGTTCTTGTTTGCTTTCACCTTATCTCAGTGGGGATTGTGAACTGAACTCTGAAATGTTGGTGTTTAAAAGAAAAAGTATCATCTCATTCGGCCGATATGCTGCCACGTGTTTGCAGAAGGTCATAATCATGTTTACACGAGGACAGTGTGCTGCTTGCTGTTTACACAGCTTATCTAACACATAACCTTAGTGTGTAACATCTGCTGATAAGCTCTCAGTTTCAACTGATTTACACATTTTTAACTTTAAAGACAGAGGTTTGCACACTATTAAAGCACCTGTAGGAATAAATAATTGAAGGCAATGATGATGAATTTCTACACTGACTCGTGCAGCTGTGAAATAATTTTTGGTTATTATGACTCGCTTGTATGTCTCTACCCTGCTGAACCTCTGCACAGCATTCTGATCCTTCTTGTTTATTTTGGCAGCATAGCTTTGGTCTTTTTTTTTTTCAAATTTAGAGTGTTAACAGATGTTTAAGTTCTGGGTTGAGGCTGATAAATAAATAGTTTCTTTCTTTTCAACAAATTTTAAGAAGCTTGTCATGATGTCTTTATGTCTGCTTTCAAACAATATTCAGTGTTGAGTCAGAGGACTGAGCTGGTTTCACTCTGCCGGTTTTTCTATTGGTACACACGGATTCATTTCTTAAAAAGAGGCAGATCTGCAGACTCTTTGCCCTCCCAGTCCCTCTCCAAGCCATAGAAACAAGTCAAGGGAAATCTTGATTTAAAGCTGCCACTGTTTTTACACCCCTGGGAGCTGTTCTATGTTTTATCTTTGTTATCTTTATCTTCATGAAAACTCTTGGTAATACAAAATTGAGTAAATCAGCCTTTTGTCTAAAACAACTGGGGCATGTCACACAAAGGGTAAAAAATAATTTGAAAGTGTTTAAGACAAAAGACCTGGGAGTTATTTTAAGACGGGCTGAACCATCTTCCAATACCACAAGAATCATTTCTTGTGATTTAAAAAAGATTAAATGACAAAATTTCTGTACTTCCAGTGAAGGGAGGAAGCATCCGTCCCAACGTGCCAACCAAACCAGCCGCACTGACGTCACCTCGAAGAGCCAGTGGTAAGGCTGTTGTGTGTTTGAGTGTGAACACTGAGTAGGATGAGCAGCAGTGTAACACAATGGTGTGTTTGAGAGCTTAGAGACACAAATCTAGCTCATTTGTTACGTGGCAGAAATATGCAAACATGTGGACAGATTTTATGTGCTGTGTGTTTGCATGTGAGCGTGGACAGCACAAGAGAAGGTTGTGTTATGCAATCCAAACCTTGTCTGAGAAAAATGCTGTTATTGTGTGGAAGGAGACAAGCCCTCTACTGTTGTTGTGTTTATGCATGTGAGTGTATCTGTGTGCATTGTTGGCTGTGCGCTCATAAGTGTTCCTCTATTTTCACCAATATTGTTTATTGGCTGTTATACAGGCTTGTGTAAACCGACACCTAGTTTAGCCCTTTTTGTGTTTTGTTTTTTTTCGGCACAGCTGTTTTAGTCACTGGAGATTTGTGAATAGTTGGATCCAGAGTTCCATTTTGATTTCACATTCATAATATTTACTGGGTCATTTATATATTCTTCCAAATCTATATTTAGGAACGACTGCCTTTCAAGACAATAATAATACGATAATGAGACAACAATATAAGCTGATACCCCCCAACAAGTAGTTTTTATAACTGAAGAAGTCTTTCAGTTGAGAGTTGAAACATCCTCAAGATCCATGAAGGGTTACTTGAACTGGATGACTAAGAATCAGCACCACCTTGTCAGAAGATACTGTGAGTGCCAGTAGAGGGTGCTACCCCCTCAGCAGAGACTAGGATGTGTAGGTAGGTCGGTGCGTCTGTCTGTACCATCAAGATAAGTAAGTGCAGATACAGTCAGTTCCTTGTTATGATTTAAAAGAAAGTGTTTTTTCTTAGGATGGTATTTTTATGGAGGATAGAAAACAACAAAAGTGGAATTAAATTTTTATATGACATCATCCTGTCAAATACGTTGAATAACAAAAAGAGAGAAAATCCCAAATTCAGCAGCGGCACAATTATCATTCTTTCCTATTTGACTCTTCAGTCTTCAGTGATTAAATTTTTTTTTAGGCTGTTGAATTTTTGTCCTGTTCTTTTAATTTTTTTTACATATTAAGTGGTTGTTACGGTTTTAATAGCCAGTCCACCTTTAAATAAGTGGATTGATCATCGTCATCTGGTTTCAGCACCAAATCTGGCCCAGAGGCCCATCTCACAGACGTCTCCAGATCCAAATCCAGTGGCCAGCAAACTAAAATCTGTCGGCCCATCTACATCCAGCAAACCCCCAGTACCGGCTCCGATCAAACCTCCAACTCCTGCTCCAGCCCCAGCCACGAGGAAAAGCTCTGTGGTTCAGACCAAATCTGAGGAGCCCAGCACTACAAACCCAAACTCCTCGGACCCTCCTCTCCCTCCTCGGTAAAAAAAGAGTGATGATGAAGATACAGATTAATATCAGGCAAAATTGTTTATCAGATGATTTTCAACATCTCAGCATGTAATTACTCTTTTATTTGGGGCTTTATATAATTCTCTGCTATGCAAGTTTAATTTTTTTTTGTTTTTTGATGCTGTCTTGGCACTAACAGGAAGACGAGATATGGGCTTCATGTTACTTTGGACATGAGAAAAGTTTATATGTTGATATTTCTTCTCCTGAAATCGAAGATTTCAACAAAACTCAGTCGCTAATCAGTGCACTCAATGTGACTGATAGCTGTTGGCAGGATGTTGGAGAATATCTGGGCCTGCACAGAGAACTAAAAAGGAATGTGTTACTGCACAGCTCCACACCATGAGCAGTTCATCAACCTTTTTCTTGCAGGAACAACTTTCCAACCTGATCCACCCCTTTTTGTTTTTTTTGTATTTTTGTTTTTTGTTTTGTTTTTTGCAGCCCATCAAGTGTGAAGCTCCTGCCAGTTCGTCCCCCACCAATCAAATCCATCCCCTCAAGGCCCCCACCTCCTGCCGTCAACTCAACATCTTCCGGCAACCAGACCACACCTCCGTCCAAAGCCCCTCCCACTTCCTCTGTGTCACCTGTGACCACTTCTGTTCCTTCCTCTGTAACAGCCAGTCAAAGGGTAGCCAAAAAAGGCCCGCCTCTGCCACCGCGCCCTAAACCCGGACACCCACTTTACAACAGCTACATGGTACAGCACATCCACCCACAGGCGCATAGAAACACAAGCAGGCTCTTGTAAATAACAGTCTACAGATTTGGTCTTAATTTCATCTAATGTAATTTCTCAGAAACAGGAGGTTCTGATTGTCCTGGATGATCCAAGCCCTGCTCGCTCTGAGGATCAGATGGTTGAAGTTAAAAGTCAAAGCACGATCACGCCTATCATAAACACTTCACAGTGTCTCCTGGACCTGGACACCCAACCAGAGCCTGTCCCAGATCAGGACAGTCAATCAAAATCTGCTTTAGAGGATCTCACCCTCTCAGACTCTCAGGTTTGGCTCTATTTTCAACTTTCAAAAGATCTTCATATTTGTCATCAGTGTTAAAATGGGAATTTTATTTTCGGCTATCTCCCAAAAAATTAAGGACTTCAGCCTTTTCTGTTGCTCCTGGGCCTGACCGGTTACAAAATTGCAAATTTTCTTAAAGGAGTTTCATGTAGTTAATGCAGTCCTGAAAAGTATTAAATCACTTGATTAGTTCTGACCTATTTTTTGTTTTCTCTTCTTTTTAAAGTCTATTCTGCCTGAACAGCCTGCTGAGCAGAAAGAGCAGCCAGACCCTTCTCCTGTCAGGTCAGACTTAAGAAAATACAAAAAAACCCTTTAACAGCAACTCTGTCTGAGATGTGCACCTGCTTCACCAGTCGTCTGCCTCCGCAGCGGCCCTCGCTGTGTTGCCAGGTTTGACTACGAGGGAGAGGAGGAGGACGAGTTGACTTTCTCCCAGGGCGACGTCATTGCCCTTCTGGAGCTCATTGGGGAGGAGTGGGGGCGGGGGCGGATCCACGGGCGACTCGGCGTGTTCCCCTTGAACTTCACAGAGTTGGTGGAACCCCTCCCACAGCCAGAGGCGGCACAGGAGGAAACGGCTAAACAGATATCCAAAGAAACGGCGGGGACAGAAAGTTCAGGTGGGCCAAAGGAATCTGACGTTTTTTGCTGCTTGTTAGATAAGCCAATGATTGAACACCTTTTGATACTTGTTTGTTTCAGCATGACATCGGAAACTGTATGTGTTTTCAGTGTATTACGTGTCTTCATTTTTTAAAAACATCTTTCTGTTGTCCCTCCTCAGTGTGTGCATTTAAAAGCGTTCTCAGAGTTCTCATCTGAGGATGTAAGTCTAACAATCTATTTTTTTTCATGTTTTTCTCAGCAGTACTAAAAACGCCACAGGGCTCAGACTCGGAGGTTAGTGTGTGTGTGTGTGTGTGTGTGTGTGTGTGTGTGTGTGTGTGGGGGTGTGTGTCACACATACATATATACATAGTTGATATCCCTTGATTTATTTATCTTTTTATTTTTTCAAATCTCTTTTTTTTGAGCAGGCAGAGGAGTGGGTCGTGGCTCTGTTTGACTTTCCCGGTCAGACTGAAGAGGATCTGTCCTTTCACAAGGGGGCGCTGATCCATGTGACAGAGCACATCGATGCAGAGTGGAGAAAAGGGAAACTGGAGGGGAGAGCGGGTCTTTTCCCTGCAGCCTTCACACAGCCCAGCCAGGGTACACCACAAAGACACAACATTTTCAAAGCAAAAGGGGATCCAGACAAATAAAGCAGCACACCCATACCCTCTAAATTGGGTCTGAAGTTATCTGCTTTGTTCCCACCAAGACTTCTTCTTCTTCTTGTTTCCAGCTCCCTCAGACACAGCCCAGCAGCCGGTGGTTAAAGGAACAGCTAAGGCTCTCTTTGACTTTACAGCAGAGAGCGAGGGTGAGCTTACACTAAAGGTGTGTGAGGAGTGGATATTTCTTCCTTAAAAAAAAAATCTGTTTTTGAAGATATAACTCTTCTGTCAAATTCATCATCAGGCTGTAACAAACTGCCCTGCCTCTGTCTCCCTGAGCAGGTTGGTGACATGATCACACAGTTGGAGTCTGTAGATGAGCAGTGGATTTTCGGAACAGTGGGAGAGCAACGTGGAATCGTGCCCAAAAACTACATTTCATTTCTCTGACGAGGAAACCCCTAAAACAGCCGGCGGAAAAAGTAAAAACCTGAGGTTGGAGGATACACAGACTTGAAAGCACATCATAGGGAGTTCACCTGTGCCTTTGCACACATGGGGACAAATACATGAATTTAGAAGATATTTTTCTTTTTCTTTTTTTAAACTGATGTTTTTTTATGCTCCGACAGTTTTAAAAAGGACTAAACTAAGTTTGATCAGATCTTATTGGACCTGGAAGAATTTTCAGACTATTCTGTGTTGTTAGTTTTCCTTCAGATGCCAACTCGTTTTTCTTTGGACTGTATCTTTCAACTTTCTGTCATTATATGTTCTTCTCACAGCCAGTG
Source organism: Menidia beryllina (assembly GCA_013363375.1). NCBI lineage: Eukaryota > Metazoa > Chordata > Actinopteri > Atheriniformes > Atherinopsidae > Menidia > Menidia beryllina. The sequence continues at coordinate 3,648,940 of JABUIW010000018.1, read as the reverse complement.
GACTGAAATTCGTACTACACAATTATTCTATGTCCTATTCTCAAGGCAATTTTTTCGAAATGACACAAATTATGTAAAAACAACATCCAGACACAACCTTTCTCTCTTTTTTCATATACTTTTTAGGCTCGTTCACAGATCATGAATTTGGACTGTTTGGAGCAGAAGAGCTAGGACTAATTAACTTTAGGTGAAACCTTTTATTTTAACATAGGCATCTATAAGTCATAACTGACATTTTGAGCTATTTTATGTAAGGTAAATACGGTTGAGCGTTAGGCTGGGTGGCTGCTGATCAGTTAATGGTCAGCTGCAGGCGGGATGTTATTTTCACCTGAAACCAGACAGAAAATGGCTTTGGTTTGTGTTCTTATGTACGGCACGTTAAAAGGGTGTGCTTGTTTTTCTGTTCTGGTCTGAATTTTTTTCTTTTTTTTCAAAACGAAAGAACTGGGACATTTTTGGTGTAGTTGACATTAAAATGTCAAAATGCCTTTTGCTTTAAGCTACTGGGAGATGCACATTCCTGTAATTAAAGGAAGGTTTTCTAACATGATGGTTTGACATAAATCACACAAAGGCAGTTTTAATCTTTTATTTGAAAGAAGTCCTGCGTATTCATTGAAGACATGGAGAGCTAATCAGGCTGTGTTTTTTAACCCTGATGAAAGAAGCCGCTCAGTGGAAATAAACACATAAATGAAAGGTGATTGTGACGTATGTAAACTTAAAGATGAACGTAGTTGTATTTTTCTTTGTTTTTTTATATATATATACTTAAAGTGATCACAAGGACAATTAAAAGTCATACCAATACACATTTAATACAAAGTGAGCAGTGAGACGCTTTAGCATGTTTGGTAAACCTTCTAATCAAAGACGGTTCCACTAACTGAAATGGGTTTCTAACCGCTTCACTCGCCTTTGGTTTCCTGCAGGCAAACGAAGGTGAGACACATTCAAGTTTTGGTGTTACTGTATGTGCAGGAACATCATTTCCTTGCTCCCTCACTCTGTTACTGTTCTTGGTTCTTATAAAAGCTGTTTCCTGATGATGAGCAACCCTCATCTACTGAGAGCTAACTTTCTCTTTAAATGTGCAGTTATCCCATCAGCCGGGACTGATTTTCCATCTTTTTAAGGAAATAATGCTGACATAATACAGCTAATTTACACTTTGAGGTCCAATATGTTCAGATTCAAACTGTCTCTAAAAGTCCATTTCACACAGCTTCCTTTCATTTGGGGAGAAAACATTTCTTACAATAATGCTAACTGGGATTACAGTATTTTTTTTATTTTCTGTCTATTGCTGCAGCACACAGGTATTCACCTTTATTCATTCTTCTCTGTGGAATAACTAAAAAGCTGGAGTTGCACTTTAAAGTATGGAGTTTTTTTTTTATTTGACTAGTCTTCAGCTGTCATCACAACTAATTTGGTGGCTTAACGCCCAAGAAAGAAAAAGGCATTCAACAGCGTTTGTCTCTGTTTTAATTCCATCAGCGATGACACGCCAGTACAAGTGTGAGGGTGACTGATGTTTGTGATGATATTTGGATATGTAACCAGACACTCCAATTTTTACTCTTTAAATCCAAATTAAACTGGGTATCTTTTTAAAAATCACACTTTGACTATATTTCTTTGGAGAATAAACTAAACCAGCACGGGAGAGGAAACGGTTCAAACTCAGTCAATGGCTTTGTTTTTTTGTTTTTTTTTAATCAACTGTGGAAAAGGAGCAAGAACACCACATGATGATCAGTGCTGGGTTTTGTTGAAGAGCCCAGAGAAAAATGTGGCTGATGGACAAGTGAAAGCATATTTAGCTGTCACCAAATCACCCAGGTTGGTTTATTGTGTAAACTGACCAGTGGGAACTTGTATAGATCAGTTTTTAATCTTATTTTTAAGAAGACTTAAATTAGATTTTATTTTTAGGTAGGGTAGAAAAATTGCAAAGGAATGTGGATGAAAACAAAGGAAATATTGATGCAGAATTGTACATGATGATATGAGTAAATGATCTCCGTTAACCTCAGGTTAATGAATATAATGTAAGGCACTGTCATTCTTGCAGATGGCTGTTTGCAGCGGCCTTTTGGGGCGGCGGACATCACAGCCAGAGAGTCAAAGAAACTAGCTCTGAAGTCCCCCTGCCTCTGTGCGGGGGCCGACTCTAAAGCCGGTAAAGCCCTGTGTAGAAACAGTCGTGTTTACAAGCAGCTTTAAAGATACCAAAAAACACCTACATTACATACAGGTCAGAGAGCTGAGAGGCGTCAGTCAGAGGCTTTTTCCATCTCTGGACGAGTCAAGGATGTCATCCCTGTCCCCACGGTAACCTTAAACTATGACGCACTATGTAAACTGAGGGGATTACTAGATATTTGATAATTTGTGTTTCAGCAAAAATCCATTCATCTATTTTCTATTCCACTTTCCTCATAGAAAGATGAAGATGTACCTCAAAGCCCTGATAGATGGGCTATTGTTATTAGAAGTCTGTTTTAGATTTAGACTGAATTAAAAAAAAAAAAAACGATGTTGGTAGATCTAAAGTAGATCAACAATTGTATTGATGATTTTAAACTTTTTAGTGTAACTCCATATATGCTGAAAGTATTCAAGAAATACATTTCTAAAATGTTTACAGGCCATCTGATGAGGAGATCTTGTTTTGATTTGTGGCCCGCTCTGTAATCCAGATACATTCCTTCTGTGGAGGACTGAATATTTTTAGACTGATAGCATCATAGAGAGAATACAGGCATTAACACAAAGAGGCACTCTTTTTTTCCTTTTTTTAAGTAATTATTTAATCAAATCAAGAAGGAAAGTAATTACCATCATTATCAATACTTAACACACTTCCAGTTTTTAGTCACCTCTGTTAGTTGAGAACAATCAAAAATGTATTTAATAAACTTAAATAAAGTCCAAAATTGTTCATTCGAAAGTATTGGATATCTTTAACTTCTAAAACAGGCTTTCTACTTTTTAATTAAGATGACTCTTTTTTAACATTTAACTCAGCGGTGGCTCCGTATCCTAAAAGCCGAACTCCGGCGTGCAGCGGCTGAGTGAAAGTGTTCTGGACTCGGTGCAGCAGGGTCATGCTGTCAGAGACGCTGTAGAAAGACAGAACGCCCGCTCTGTGATCCAGATACACTCCTACTCTGGAGGACTGGGGACCGGACACCGGAGTTCTTACGTTGTTGTGCCACACCTTCCAGCTGTTTGTGTAACAACACAGTGCCCAGGACTTGTCGTTGTGTCCGAAGGCCCATTCAGCTGACCTCCCCTCTCTGCTGATGTTCTTGTACGCCACAGCCACTTCCACTCCCCGACCTTTCCACTCCACCTCCCAGTAACAGCGTCCTGTCAGACTCTCTTTGCTCAGGACCTGAATGTAGTAAGTGAACCTGTCTGGATGAAAAGGATACGACTGCTGTTGTCTCATTAAAGTTGTCTTTCTGTTACCTTCTGATAAGTGCAGAAATGCGTGCGCCGTGTTTGGATCCAGTGTGATTTCACAGGAGTATGTGAGGAAATCCTCTCTGGTGTTCGGTTCCTGTTTGGGGTGTAAATCATCCTCCTCGGACACGGTCAGTGAGATGTGCGTCCACTGCTCTGTCAGCACGTCCTGCAGCTTCTCTCTGGTCTCTGACACAGCGGCCGTCACTTCCTCAAAGTAGCTCCGAGGCCGAGTGTTGATGCTGGAGGAGTGTGTAGACTCACTGAGAGCTGACAGTGAGGGGTAGCTGTGGAGGAACTGGT
>JABUIW010000018.1:3624971-3645147 GCA_013363375.1 Menidia beryllina | reverse complement strand
GGAAACCAAACACACCAGACAGGACTTGATGGCTTTCAGCTTCTTCCTGCTGCAGACGTCACAGGCCACATCTTCAGCTCCAGCGTAGCAGAGATCAGCAGCAGCAGCTTGGAGCCCAGTCTTTTTCATGTCCTCCACTAACTCTGCTAACATGATGTTTTTCATCAGGACAGGCCTCGGTGTGAAGACTTCCCTGCACTGAGGGCAGCGCTGAACTTTTCTCTTGTACTTTTCATCCCAGCAGGTCTTAATACAGTCCATGCAGTAGCTGTGTCCACAGGGAATAGTCACCGGATCCTTCAGTAGGTCCAGGCAGATTGGGCAGGAAAACTTCACAGAGCTCCTGTGATTTACGCTCTCCTCCATTCTTGTTCTTCTTCACTGAGAATATTGCCAATTTTCCCCGTCCACTCTTCAAATGAAGGGCAGCCCGCCAGCTTCTGGACTTTTAAGGTAAGCGATAACACAAATCGATGAAGTGTCAGACCAGTAAACGGGTGAGCAGTCAGAAACTACAGTGTCAGACCTGAACTTTGTACTGGTTAGAAAGGTGTTTTTTTTCTTTTTACAGATGTCAGAAAAAGAAACCATTTGTCCCACATTTACACGTGTATGATCAGCTTGAACTTTGGCAGTGTCATTGCCCTCATTTAAACCTGAAAGTTTAGGATAGAAATCCATTTTCTTTTTCTTTTTTTTAATCAATTATAGATGTTCTGTTAAATACAACTATAATGACAGGTGTCTGTGCAATGCTTTACTGGTAAATATCCTCAGTGTCCATATTTTCATCCCATCCTAAAACACTGATTGCGTTAGATACTTATGCTATAATTAAATATTAATCCATTATGTTTCCCATGCAGTTAAGTTTTTTTTTTATTACAGTAAGTTATTCAGTCTGAATGTTTGTGCTTTATAAAAGTCAACAGATTTTTATTCAGCTTGAGATATTAGTTCATGAAAAGCATTGGAGTGTATTTCCCTCTGGGATAAACTGAACCATTACATATAAAGAGATTTCATGTGGTTATTCAAAATAAAAAAAATGCTTTTTTTAACAAAAACAAAAAAAGATGAGAAGGTTGCATGTGGCACAGACACAGACACTCTCCTTCAAACTAATCTGACACTGATTTAGTTTGATCTTTGACCTCTGCCCAGTCCAGCAGCCAGTAAAAACCTGGCGACGTGACACGTCAATAAAACCTATTCAGTGAACAGTTTGAAGAAGTTGGGTTAAAGTGGGTTAATAGACCGGTTTATGCTTAAAAGTTTTTTTCCAGCCAAATGTTGGCCAGCACTTTCTTTGAGAAACCGAAGTCAGGTCTCATTTGTATCTTCAAAGGTTTCCCATCTTCTTGCGTGGCCTTTTTTTTTTTTGGGGGGGGGGGGGGGGCAGTATTGTAATTAAGTATAAAAAGAGCACCTAACAAAGGCATGTATAGATCAATCTGTAAAAATCTCTATCAACTAATTGTGTAGCAAAGTCAGAATAATCTACCTCCGTTGCTGTGATTATGTTGATAATATTTGCTGTGGATGAATATTTATCTCGATGTGCAAAGGATGTAATTGAGACCTCAGGTTGCACAGATGGCATTCTTTTATGAAAATCACAAGTACTCTGTCAACACAGCTCATTGTACCATCCAAAAATATAGGTTAAAGCTCAGTCAAGCAAATGTGAAGCCATATGTGAACAGGATCCAGTCACATTATCTCCTCTGGTCAAACCTCATTTAAAATTGAGGCAGAGTGGAAAATACTCATTTAAAATACAATATCTGTGTGTGTATATATATATTTTTTATTTAATTTTTTTATTGTATTTCCTTTTTAAGGAAAGGCTTGTATTTTACCTTGGTTTTTAATTTTCTCTCATCCAGTAGGAATAAAAAAATGGTTTCTTTTTACGCACTGCATTAGTTTTATTTCACAGTTGAATTCTCTCATTACAAATCAGGGCTTTCATGTCCCCCACCTTAAACCCAGCAAACACACATCAACATACATCACATTACAGATCGTTGTTAGCATTAAAACATGTCTTCAAAACACTTTTTTTCTTTTCACTCCTTTCATAATAAGCAGGTCTAGTTTTCCTAAAAGTACCTCATGGGGAAACAAATTCATTTTATTCACATTTTTCTTTTGATTTGAGTTGAACTTTGATAAGTTGGAGATAACTATCTGCGAAAAAATGTTTTTTGTTGTTTTCTACACAAAATGTGATAAAATGCTTCAGATTTGTCGTGAATGACAGAAGTCACACTTATGGTTTAAAAATCTGACCATCCTCAGGGCTCCGAGATTTAATTTGGGGAAAACCCATCTCGGTATGCTTGAGAATCCTAGTTTATCTACTGCTCATTATAAAATAGGAAGTAAGTTTCTGTCTTAGATGAGGCATGATTGGAAATGTTCCCACACACACTTAAATTGATATTTAAAAAAAAACACACACAAAAGGGCCGAGCAATCACAGCCATTCGAGTCAAAACTGATTCAGCTCCTTTTTATCTTTTAAACTCTTCTCATTGCCAGCATTCACGAACAACGGAACATCTCAGTAAAAAAAGTACGGCTGGTTTAAAGAGAACCAGAATCTGACGTTTAAAGGCAGGTTTTCAATTAATAAGCCGAGAGATGGGTTTTCTTTCATGTGTGCCTGCTAACTCGTTTTTCCTTTAGGTGTGAATCCAGCAACAGTCAGCTTAGAGTTACAAATTTGAACAACACTGAAATGCCGGCTGACGTTGGTGTTTTTCTGAGGATTATCAAGTGCAAAACGCAAAGGCGTTCAAGAGGTCCAGGTCAGCTTAGTCAGATTTATTATCAAACTCACTTTGAGTCAAATATAAAAAAGAATCTGCTGACTCTGCTGCAAGAAAATGAACCTTTTGAGCCTTGTCAGAGAAAAGTTTGACAGCTCTGCCTCCTCAACCAGCCAACAGGTCGACCCCAAACCGGAAATGTCAACACAAAACTGACGTGGACAGGGACAGACTGGAGCTGCCTGCTGGCCCGGGCGGCTGCAGCTGTGACGGCAACGACAGAAGGCTCCTCTCGGTTTGGTACAAAGCAAAAGAATTAAGACTACTGGGTTCGTAGCAGGCATAGAAGGTCAGAGGCGGATCTGCTGGTTGAGGGTTTGGCTGCTGCGGACTCAGAGCAGCCGTGGATCCCTTCGAGGAGCGGAGGGAGGCGGGGCTGTTGGCTGCACACCAATCACGTCGCTGCTCACCTTAATACTGTCAGAACGCTCGCCTAACACTTAAAAACAAAGAGGAAATCCATGACTGCAACTGAGCTACTTTGCAGCCAACGTTAGTTCAAAGAATGACAGGGTATCACTTTATTGGGGACTCTGCACTGAGATTCAGTGTTTTAACCGTCTGCATCAACATCTGCTGTCCTATCTGTAGTTCGCACATTTAAAGGTGTGCTAAAGCAAGACTCACATTAAATGAACTAATTACTTATTACTGCAGATGTCTCCTCTTTTAAAAAATGTTTCGGGCTTTTTTCTTATTTGGCAGGGAAGCCATGTTGGACTTTGAGGTCTTTCGAACCCCTCAAACTCTGCAGCCTCAGAATCCCACGGGGCCAAACTCTGAACCAGCAGCTCCGGCTAAAGGTAAAGGCCATGGAAAGGTCACGTCACCACATCGGGTCAACACGTTTATCCAGATGATGACTGACACTTCTTTTCAAGTTTTACAGAAAGGAACCCTTTCCTTTGATGCACACAAAACACACACACACACTGAGACAGACACACGCCTCCAAAAGCTTTTCTTCAACATGAAAATGTTCCTTCCCTCTCGCTGACCTTTAAAAACTACATGCACTGACGCACAGAATGATGGGTGTGTCGATGGATCAATATGATTGGTGGATGTCCTATCTCAGACACATGACCATATAAGGAAAGGGATCCATCACTGTCCATTGCTGTAATGGACTTTAATGCAGGAACTCTTTCATTATGGTTATTCAGCACCCTCCAGAAACCTTAAAGCTCACGTTTTTCTCCTCTTTTTTTTTTTTTTTTTAAGAATACCTTCCTGACTACTGAAATTAAATCTAAAACCTAAAATGTTTTCTGTATCAACGCTGCCTTTTTCGTGGGTTTTTGTCAGGGTGTTGAGACAGTGTCAACGATGAGACCGATTCTTTTCACTGTTGCTCAACAGAGTTTTTTTTTTTTCAAGCTGCTACTGTTTTCCTACTTCACGACAGACTCACAGAGACAGACGCCGACAGAGAGGGTGATATTTACAATATTTACATCGCGTTTTGTCCCGCTGTAAACCAAGAGGCGGAGAGCTGTGGACCGGCCCAAAACATGCCACTGACTCCAGTCCCGGCGCGGATGGACACCTCGGCAGGCTGTGGAACGGATTTTAGAAAATGTGAGGTTTGAAGTTGCTCCGTAGATCAGAGTTACAGTGCAAAAGTCCCCAGAGAGGCCAAGGGCAGAAGGAGAGCCAGACACTGGGACCTGTCCTGTGGAGGAACGAAAGAGGAAAGCAAGGCTCGGGGAGGCTCATTGTTGGGATTTATTTCTCCTAAAATGAATCCCTCAGCATTGTAAAAATCAAAAGTCAGTCAGAACCACTGTTACAAGGGCAGAAACGGAGCAGATCTTCCAGTCTAGAGTGTGTCAGGAAAAAGTACCGCCAAAGTATTCAGACACTCGTCCTGCTCCATTTGATAGAGAAAGTATGCAAAAAAAAAAAAAGAACTCAGTGCTCAGCTCTGAGGGATTGAACCTGTGGAACAAAGGGCTCAGATTTAAGGATGTTGAGATGAATTACTCAGCAGCGTAAACAGGCACAGTGCTCAGTTGTCTCCTCTTTTTTCATGACAATGGAGTAGAAATGAGAAAAGTCTTTAGGGCCAGCAGAAGGAGAGCCAGAGGGGCAAAGGCATCAGGGAGAGGGGGATAAAGGGGACGTTTCCCAGAGGGAATGGAAGACATCCTGGTCAGAGAGCATAATCCCATAACCAGGACAGTTCTGAGTGATTCAGTTTCATTTAAAAATGCTTGAGGCCCTTTTTAAACAGCCAGTTTGTACCAACGGATGTGTGAGGGGTCCAGCTCCAGGGAAATGGTAGCACCTTCATGGGGTCCCAATGTGGATGTAGCACATGTGCCGCTGGATCAGCAGGGAGGCGACTTCACTCATTCCGAACCAACAACAGGTTGGAGCTGTTCACTGCTGAGGAGCCGAGGCTCCAGGCGAGTGCATGGCGGTCTGGACAAAAGGTCGGAAACGGTTTCCCGGAGAAACCCAGAAAGATAGCATGTGCACGAGATGAGAACTTGTTCCCACTGAAATGCTGAAAGTTCGACCAATCCTACATTCGAGGGAAGGAAACTGGTTCCCATGAATAGAAAACCAAGCAGGCTTTGGTACCAGATCTATGGGGAGTCATTTGGTTTCATGTAGATGCGTTCATGACGAGAAAACTCTCCTCAGCAGATCTAACCAGATGTGTTTTAGATTTATAAAAGATGAGAGAGAGCTTGTTTGGTCTCAAAAAGGAACAGAACTTAAATATATTTGGTTTGGAGACATTTTGAACCCTAACCCTACATCAACCCAAATAACTGCATTTTCTATTTCTGTTCAGGTCCTAGAAGGTGAAACGCGACTTTTCCAAGAGGGACATGTATGGTTTGCATTGGATGTTTGAGACCAGACTGAGCAGCTTTGACTTGGTTTCCGGTGGATGGCAAGGGCTCCTCCCCTCACAGCGGGTCACCTCCAACTTCCAAACTGAGTGTTTATCAGACAGAAGGTGCAGTGAAATATTGTAGGCGAGAAGAAACTCCTCTGACTTTTTTCCCCTCCTGACCAGATGCGAGGAGGCAGATGTTGAGCTTTGTTCTGTCTCTGGTCGGGGGAGCCGGGACGCCTCCTAGACGAGAGGCGAGGGGACTTGTTTGGTTTCCAGTATCGGGGATCCGTGCTCCGCCTCCAGGGCGTCTCCGCTAGCCTGGTCATCGGCGCTGCACACCACGCTGGACTCCACTGGTGCTTCGTCCTGGACAAAAACAACTCAGTGACTTGCTATCCTAAATTTTTTTTGCAACGTCGGTTTACACTCTTACCGTCACCCAGGGGTGGGACAGGACCTCCTCAGCTGTGAAGCGAGCGTCCACGTTCACCTGCAGCATCTGACTAATCAGCATCTGAGGGACAGGTCATGTGACTGTGAGCGCCATGAAATAATGTGCGCCACGTGTTTTTTCCTTTTGCTCAAGGCTTCGGGGCTTTTAAGACTCGTCGAGATGGTGAGTTTGATTAGATTTTTTTAATTTATCATTACAATTCTCACCTAGCTTTCATTTTGTAGGGGAACTTTCATCTATGCCTTGAACCATTTTGTTAAAGTCTATTGAAAATATGCCAAATCAGCTGCTTCCAGAAAACTCTCAAACCTTTAAAGAGCAGGATGCAAAATAGCAGGCATTAATCTGTGATAATTTCAGATGATTTCACCCACCACTTCTCATCTATAACATTAGTACAAAATCTACCACTCATTACTGATGCAACATTTAACAAAGTTAGTAATAATTCCATCAGCTTCCTTCAAATCTCCCTTTAAACACGTTTCCTCCTGACTAAACGAGTCCTAGAAGGTACCTTTGCGGGCAGGCTGATGGTGTCCCAGTCTGGTGATGGAAACTCCAGTTTCCCCCTGAGGATCTGATCAAAAAGCTCCTCCTGGATGTTATTCTCACTGGAAGCGAAAGGAAAAGAGTCAGGAAAAAGCGCTTAACAAATATGACCGTTACAAAAATTATAAGCTGCCCTCATAAAAAAATTAAACTAATATGAATTCTTTATTAGAACGAAGAGAATACACGGCTGCTGAATATTTACTGACCTTCTAAAAGGAGGAAATCCACACAGCAGGATATAGGTGATGACTCCTGCTGCCCAGATGTCAACCTTTAGACCATAACTACACGCACGCACACACACACACACACACACGCACACAGTGTCACTGAGTTTACCATCAAAAGTTTATTTGTCCAAAAGTCAAGAGAAAAATATGTGTTGGAACAAAAATTATTGCTTTGAGATAGAAATTAAATGGAGACTACAGAATGGAATCTATTGTTATGAAAAGTAAAACAAGTTGGACTCTTTCCAAAAATCTTTAATGATTTTTTTAATCTGATTTAAAAAACATAACCTGGCTTTTACCTTTTATCTAAAGCAATGAAAAGAGTTAGTGTTGCTCTGTACTAATTTAAAAAAAATGTATAACTAACGATGACCGCCATGTAAAGTTTTCTGATATGACAAAGTTCATCCTCCTACTGCATCTTTAAGTCACAACAGGAGTTAGCACGCCACCTGCTGTGACACTTTAGACCCGCGTTGCAGCAATCCACAAAAAACTCCTCATTCTTTCAGTTTTCACACATATGGTGAAAACCAGCTGTACCAGCTGCTGTACTTACTGAACCATCACTCAGGGTCAGTGAGTGGAAGACTGTGTCTTCCCATGACAATTAGCCGTGTTGTGGCATCCCAACTCCTCACTGTTTCCACCCTGCTCGGGAAAGCCAGCTTCCCTGTCCACACACTCCTTTCTCTGGACTTACGCACCATAAAGTTCAGGGTGTCAACATTTAAAAAGGCCTCCCATCACCAGGGAAATGATGGGAAATGCCTTCAGGGGACTTTCATTTAAAAAAGATAAAACCTTTACACCTGCTGTGGCTTTTCCTGTGGATAACAAGTCCGGCCTCATGTTTTGTCTCACCCCGTCTCGGCGATGATCTCCGGGGCGACGTATGTGGGCGTGCCGCACACTGTGTACAGCGGTCCTTCTACCACCGTTGCCAAACCGAAATCCCCGAGCTTCAGTGACTTGGTGCCGTCTGGATACTCGCAGACCTGCACATTGGCATTGAACGGGCACGTTTTTACATCGCTGCTGAAACATCGTCTCAGCATTGAGGCGCAGCATCGATAACCGATGAGCTGTAAATAAACCTACACGCTGAAGTCAAGTGAGCTATTTTCTGTGTTTTTTTTTCGTGTGTGTATCCGATTATACCAGCAGGTTCTCCGGTTTGATGTCTCTGTGCACGATGTTCATCCGGTGTAGGTACTTGATGGCCCCGGCCAGGTTGAACACCATGGCGCTGGCGTCCCGCTCGCTGTACTTCGTGGAGGAAGTGATGGCGTCGAACAGGTCGCCGCCCTAAAACACGGCAGAGGTGTGATAGAAAGTAGGTCCTGGCAGGGCCAGAGCGCTTTTCCATAACTGATAAAACACTTTGCTTAACTTTCTTTTTTTATTTTTTTTATAATCTATTTTCAAGGCTTTAAGGACGACAAAAAAAAGGACAAAAAAGATGCCAAACCTTCACGAGCTCCATGACCAGGAACAGCTGAGAGGGCGTTTCATCCACCTCGATTAACTGGATGATGCTCGGATGTCGAACCCTCCTCAGGACAGCCACTTCGTTCTCTATCAGGTGCTCCTGGTGACACAAGCACAGTTGGGTTAATTTAGAGTGAGGACATTATTGGTGCTAGTGTGCTGTAGGCCATATTACAACTATGTGCCTCTACAAAGAGAATAAATGCATAAAAACTCAAATTCAGGGTTCGTCACAGGGTTTTACAACCAAAATTTCTCAAAATGTCAGCTTTTGAAAAAAATATAACTTTTTAGTGACTTAATTCTCAACTCCTTAGACCATCTGAAAGCCCTTTTGAGTAGCTCGGTGTTAAAGCGTGGCTCTGACAGAGGCTGCATGCTGAGTGCTTCAAATCGCTGTTACCTTCCCACAGCAGCGGGCCTTGTCGATGATCTTCAGAGCGTACTCCTGGCCCGTCGACCTGCGGGTTAAGCAAACAGAGGGGTTACGGGGGTTGAGAGACCAAAGGAAATCTGTGAGAAATGCGTCACACATAATGTTCATTAAATCGTATGCAATCCAGTTTAGTCATAAATTTGTCAAATTTAGATGTTACAATTTTTTCTATTTTTCTGTGTTATTTAAATAGACTGTCATTTAAAGTGAGGCATTTTGTGAGCTGTTTCTGGGTATTTATTTGACAGGTACATGCACAGAAATAGTCCAGCAATTTTGATCACATTTGAAAATGAGGTTCACTTTTTCTTTGTGTAACTTGGTGTGCAACAAAATCCTAATTTAATGTAATGGTCTCAGATTTCTGAGTATCTTAAGCTGTAAGGAGTCTGTCATAATGAGGCTTACCTTTCCACACACTCCTTCACCACAGCAAAGTTCCCATCTCCAATGACTTTCCCCACTTTATATTTCTCGTTGATGGTGGAGGAGGAAACCGTTCGGTTTCCGTTAACTGCGAAGAGGAAGAAGAAAATTATGGAAATGTTGGCCTCAATGTGTCGCACCGTTTCCCAGCTCTGGACGAGCAAACCTATAAGCTAACAGGGGCGCTTGCCAGTGTGACTTGTATTGACTTTCAACGCTTCACAGGGGTTAAGCCCTCACTAAGCACAGACGCCAGAAGCTCTGGGCTTTCAAATTGCCTCTGGCTCATCCGGCGGCGCTCTGAGCTTTCGGTCCTTTCACAAAATGTCACTTTTTCTTTTTTTTAAAAATCCATTTCATGTTAAGCTGAAAAATTCAAATTCTTTAGACCAGCCTTCAGACATGTCAGTCTCAAAACCTCAGCTGGGACATTTCAGGGTCATAGACGCACTCGCGTAGAGCTGGCTTGTCAAAGTGTTGAACGCACACACCTTCCACAGTGTCATCCAGCTGCTCCGCCTCTCCATTGACATCTGTGGAGGAGGCCCGGCGAGGAGAGATCTGAGCAGAAGAAAATGGGAGGTTACCGCCTCCATATATGCCGGATCTAACCATGTGAGTGGTTCTGATCCGCAATAAGGAAGTTGGCTTATTCGAGTTTAGGATTCAGCTTGTCTATGATGAAAACTGCACAGGACTGGAAAACTGGAAAGGCTCATACTTTCAGACACATCTCAGTACAATTTGTGGTCACTTTGGCACGATGACACGCCGGTGATGAGGATGAATTAAGTCAGTTTTCAAAAACAGGGTGATGGCTTTTGGTCTAGAAAAAGTTGTTCAGATTGTTTACGGTAAGGTTAAATATTTAATGACTTTTCTTATTATTGATTCAAGCACCATTAAATGCATCAGTGACAGTCACAGTCAGACAGACTGTAATAAAACCAAATCAAATCAGAAATCTGACCTTGAGGCTGCGGCGACTCCCGGGGCTGGTGGGAGACGGGCTGGACCTGTTTGACTTCCCAGCGGACTGCGATCCTGAGGTCTCATTGGCTGCGTGACACAGAGAAGAGCAATCCGACTGGCTCAGATTAAAATTGCCACCATCCATGTATCTGTTCCTCACCACAAAGGAGGGATGTGTGAATAATAATAAACTCACTCTATCAGTTCATGAAAAAAAATAGAAATCAGGTCAGAAAACCAGGCCGGCTTACGTTTAAGTGGGTATGTTTGTGTCGCACCTGAGCCGGGAGACTTGGTCCTGGACAGGCCTCTGGGTGGAGTCTTGGAGTAGGAGAGGCCAGAGCCGCTGGGGGTTTTGGGAGTCTTCTGAGGGGCAGCTGAGCGAGGAGCCTTTGTCTTGCATTCTGAAAAAATGGGAAGAAAAAGGGACAAAAAAACTTCAGCTTTCATTTTAAATTCAATAATTGTTATAGTGAAAAGAGTTTAAATGACACTAAGACTAAGAGTGAGGATCAACAATGATTTTAATATCTGTATGCAGCTTATTCTTCTGCAAGTAGTTATCCAAAAACCAAATCAAATAATAATCATTACCAGAATAAACACACAGACCCAAATGTAAATTGAAATCAAAGGCATTTAAAAATTCATCAGATGGCCAGAATGATTGTTTTAATCTGGTCTTACTGGTAAAAAGAGTCCATAATGTAGAGACAACTTTGTCTCTTTTGGTTCAGTTTGAGAACATAAACCAACAGGATTTGCCAAAGATCACCTCGTGAAAAAAAAAAAAAAACTTCCATTAGCCTTTCAAAATTGTTCCGATTCAGGTTTAATACTGACTGGTTTACTGCTGACAAAGCCTGTCATTACAGAGTCTGAGTGCTTCAGTCTTCACTGCTGAGGTGCAGTGGCCCATAAAAGGACATTGCAGTCAGGATGTAGAGGGGCAACGTGCTTGAGAGAATACAAAATACTGGGAGAATTAATAATTTTACAATTTGTTTAAAGTGACCAAAAAAAAATACCGTGCAAAAGACATGAACCATCACCCCATTTCTCTGTCTGGGAAGCAGTGCACTCTGTTTTATGTAATATTGTCTAACTAAAGCGGAAGAACTAAAGAGAAGTTTTTGTACGTTTGGTGTTTGGAAATGACAAAAAAAAAGCAGCTAATTAAGACAAATTAACCGAATAACACGCAGCAAGCCTGTAAAACAATGGTTAAAGGTGTAATATGGCCCTTTAATATACATTAAATAAATATGGCAAGACAAAAATGGGGGCGGCTCACCGTTCACAAAGGCCGGCGTTTTTCCGCTGTGTGTGAGCACAAAGTCGTCCTGAGCGTAGCGAAACTTCTCCGGACCGCACGCCATGAACACATCGTCGTCCCCGAAAAAATCCTGCAGACAGGTCAGCTACACAAACACACAAACGGTCCCATCAATCCAACCTTTAGAATCACTGTGTGCATGCATTCGTGTGTGTTTGGGGGGACAGCAGACGGCAGAAGGGAATGTCTGGATCCGGTTTGCTGCTGGCAGAGCTTCAACTGGCTGGTACACACACACACACACATTTAAACAAAACCAACCTGCTGTCTTAGAACCATCTTGCAGATTAAATATCAATTGTTTGTGTCGGTGTCCCAGATTTGAACAGAGGGTGGGTAAACGGAGAGAGGGAGGGGGGAGAAAACGTGAGATGAAGAGGTGAAGACAAGAGCTATTCAGTATAGAAAAAGGTGCACAGTGGAGATAAGGTCACGTGAGTTCAACGGCTAACGGACATTTTAGTGGCACAACTCCATGTGCAACGTCATCGATGTGAGGAAAACTCAGAACACTGCCGGGTTTTAGGAGCATCTGTGCCTCTCGATGACCTCAGTTAGCCCCTCAGAGCTTATTTGAAAGCGGCATTAAACCTTCCATTTCCTCATCCAAACTCTTAGGAGTGGTTTGCTGTGGGACAGTTTTAAAACCCTGAGCAGAGTCTCAATCAACTAAAGGACTGAAAAAGCTAAAAAAGCGTGTAAATGTTGCATTTCTCCGACAGTTGTTCAGTTAGCTTGCTGAGTATGCCCTTGTCAACCCTGGCATATGCGCACGGTGACCGGGCACGCTTTCAAATCTCTTCCTTTACATTTAAGAGATAAGCTCTTTTCCCTGTGCGCCTGTCCTCACATTAAGCCAGAAAAAGAGGGAAACGACTGTTTCCAAATGTATCACTACTACTCTTTTGGGTTGCACAGACAAACGTTTCTTCTATACATTCTATATATTTTCTGGTTCTTGTCGGCACTGACACTTTCATTTTGGGGAAGTAGTCAAGTCTGCTGGAGATGAAGGCATGAACAAGCTTCAATAAATTAGCTCTTAACATGAGTTCTGATAGTGGAGAATTGATTGAGGTGGTAAAAAGCTACTTAAGTATCCATTACAGACTCCTCTATTTGTCCTCTGGGAATATGTAGACTGACCTTGTAATATTATCCTCACTTGATTCCAGGATGCACAAAAAAATTATTCATTCCAAATTGGGAGAAACAATCTAATTAAGTGTACATGGACAACATTTCTTAGTCTTAAACCATGGCGATATAGGGACGTTATTAACCTGCTGAAGCAGCTAACCGAAGTTGTTGCCGACATGCTACAACTAGACCCTGTTGAAAAACTAGCCTCCACAACAGTGCTCTGGGTTTTTGGAGGCAGGATGAAGGGTTTACAGACTCACTGGGAATAACATAGAGCTGGTACAGCAGAATCCTAATGCTGTACCGTTGCCCAGGAGATCCCAAGCCTTAACAATTGCAGGACAGGGCTGAACATTCCACACACTTGTGTGGCAGCATGTGGCAGTAGGCTGCTACTGGAGAACTGGTTACTGTGGTAACCACACTGCAGTCTGCGTGTGAGAGATGGAGTTTCTCTCCCGCTGCTTTCAGAGGCTGCACAAACTTAAAGTGGAACTCTTCAGATGTGGTGCTTTAAAGCCGACTTGGTGAAAGTGTGCAGCCGTCGGAGGCCGATGGGATTAAATCATGCTTTGTCATTTTTGGAATTCTCCCTTTAAATGACTCGGTCAACGCAATTAAATTCACAGCTTAAGGTAGCTACTCAAATATTGAGTGGAGCGGAGTAGTTATTTTCAAATCGACCCTTGTCCTAGTTTTTGAACAGAGGAGCAAAATGAAGTCACTGGCTGTAATAGTGGACTGTGTGAGTTGACGTTCCACACATTGTTTTTCTCTGGGATTCACAGCATGCCTCGTCTTTCCTTCACTTGAATGCTGACTTTGTCAGATAATGCTGAAGTAAAAAAAAAAATCTAAAAGTCAGGATTTTATTAGAGCTGAGCAACCGTCATCTGTCTGAGGGATCGTTTTTAAGCTCTAGTTTTGGATTAGAAAACAAAAACAACAGGACTGCTGAATCCCAGCTGCTCAGAAGGGCTTCATTTCTTTTCCCAAAATGCAAAAGTCAGAGTGTTTGGACACAAATGAGCACCCACTGGATAACGCATGTCGATAAATGAAAAACGTTCACCGTAAACGGAGGCCCTCTGTCCTGCAGACGACCTGCTGACTTTCATGCTGACGCTGCTTTTCTTTGTCTCTCTGCCGCCCTTATCACGTTTGAAAGTGTGTGCAGGTGTGCGTTCGCCGGTAGGAATAGTGCTGCCGCAGAGTGCGGTAAGTTTAAATCCTTAACCCCATAAAAGCTTACCGAAGGGTCGCGGAGCAGATCAGCACAAGGTCAGAGGCCGTATGATCGCTGAACTTCTGCTGACTGCAGCAGCTCCACGGCTTAGCGCACGCACAGTTTAACATGTCGCTCAATGCAGCTGCTTCAAAGCCACGAAATAAACCCGAACAACACAATTCTCTACACGATTTGGCCCTAATGTCCAATTTTGTAAAGTGCTCTTATTTTATTTCTGCTGGCTATGCTGACGCTTGACTCGCATTGTCAATGAAATGGTCAATTGGTCTTTGTGAGACCAATACTTCCCTTATTAGGGTCGGATAATTACCTCAGTGGTGGTTTCTGTTATTTGCAATTAACCCAAACACGATAGAAAGCCTCATTCCAATCTGATTCACTGTGATACTCAAGGACTTGAGATTGAGGCTTCGTTGTTACGAGGTTGGGTTAAGCTGCAATTTCTACCATCAGAATATTAACAGGTCAATCAAGGAAATGCCGAAAGTGTTGCTGCTGCATCTGTACAGACCCAGAGAACCAAACAACGCCCTACCTGTTTCCCATCCAGCGTGTAGAGCCTTTTCACTGCCCCAGAGTCCAGCTTGATGGCCTCGGTGATGTCAGCCAGCACCTGGTCAAAGGAGTGGGCCGTCTTCTTGTTGAGCAGGATCCTCACCGCCTTGCGCGGCTTCACCCCGCTGCGGATCACCGTCACCAGCTTGGGCTTGATGAAGTCTTTGCTCTCCCGGCCCTCCCGGCCCTCCCGTTCTTTAGGGGCGGCGGGAGCGCTGGTCGACACGCCAGTGGAGGCCGTTGAGCTCCGGGTGGAGCTGGAGGCGCCGGCCCCGGAGCCGGCACCGGGCTTCCAGCTGGGGACGGAGATCTTGGTGTAATCGACCTTCCTGTAAGGCTCGTTGGAGGCGCAGACATAGCACTCGCCTGAGAGGAGAGGGAACGAGAGGAGGAGGCATTTTATTAGGTAAGACAAAGTCTGTAGTCTCATGTAGTCATGCTATGAGACATTCACCCACGTAGGGCTAGTTCACAGTTATCTCACCAGTTCTCTCATCATCTCTGCCTGATTTGCTTTAAATGGCACATCCTATCTTAAAAGTGGGATGCTAAATCTCTTGTTTTTTTGCTTTTCTATTCGGAGATGTCATGTTCTGGGTGCATTTTAACCTGAGTCACCTAAGACCCAATCCGTCACACCGCTGTGGCCTAAAGAGGCATCAGCTGGCTTCCAGCTGTCGACATAGGGACGTAGGGAAAAAAGAAAAAGGTTGGAGTTTGACCTGAGAGGAAAGTCACTGTTTGCTTCCTTATAGTCTTGGGGTATCGACTACTACAGATGTCAAAGGGGTGCGGTCAGAGGTCAGTCCAAGCACCCAAAAATGATCCAGTGGAGTAAAATGAATGGAATAAAAGGCGGAGCCACTATGCTGTCTCTGGCTTATTTGGACAAAAGCATTTAATTAAGATCTCAGGAAAAGATATCAGCTTGTAAAAAGCTGTGGGTGTCCATGTCTCCATAAGCATTTCTGTAAAAGAGTGACAGTTGTAATCAGCTGTTTTTAAAAGGATTAAGCTCAGAGGTTATTTTAGGGGAAGCCAGCCGTCAGATGAAGTGTGGTAATACAAGCCGAGTGTCCAGGAGAGGATGAGGAGAAGGTGACAGCAGATGTCGCATTCAGCTCTCTGTCTGGACTGTGCTCGCCGGACAGTCTGCCAGTCATCAGGGAGCACGTCAGGCAGTGTCACAGGCCGTGATGTGTGTGGCCAGCAGCCCAACATCTTCAACATAGTTACAGTAGTTAACAGCACACGCCCAGTTGTCAGACACCCTGACCCTAACGGGCTGTAGGCCCTTCTCGGGTTATTAAGAACAGCTCAGACCCGCCAAGGCCAGAACACTACATGGGTACCAGATCTGGCACCAAGAGGTTGGCAGCAGCTCTGTAATATTCTGTCACTTGTGAGACGGAGCTGCCAAGGGGTCAGGCTCGATTCCCGAAACGCATCCAGCCCGGCGATTCATATATAATCCAACCCAGTTATCTGTAAGCCGGTCGAGAGCCACTTTGGGTCTTTGCGTTCTTCTTATGGACCAAATTTGGAAGAAGAAAAGGTAAAAATACGCTAAACGTGACTCTGATCTGACTTCCTAAACCAGTTTGAGCCCCGAAATCTTGCACATTTAAATGTGTTATTTTCCATTTTCATTTTATGTCATACTTTTCATCTACTGTCCAACTAATATGATAATGCAGACATATGACAAATATGACCATCAAGCCTCTTCTCTTTAGGGATTTAAATAATTTTGATAATTGTTTTTTCAGGTAAAGCACACTGAAAGCTATTTTTACTCACATACACATCCTTTATCAAGCACAATATAGTATTTTTCTTTACTACCCTGTGTGATCCGCTACCAGCACAAATCCTAAAATCAAACTTGCCGACTGATACCAAAGACATGTTTGATCCACTTTTGTTCACCTACTTCCTGACACGCAAACCAACATTCGTCCGCAACCTCTTATCCGTTTACTCACTAGAACAAATATTGATAGAATGAATTCTTAATACTTTCCAAACACCTTAAATGATGCACAGTGTAACTGGTTCCAACAGACTGCAGCCAATCACTGCTACCTGCTTCCTGTCTTACCTTATATGGTAAAAATGCTTCTCCTGCCATCTTTCTAAATCGAACACACAGACACACACACACACACATATTTCGGTGCCCACAAGGCTCAGAAACACCTTTTTATCTTTGTGTGTTTCACACTCATACATCCTGATGCTTCTTCCTCTGTAGGCACCGTGTGAGTGACCTTTTCTCTCCACGTTTCTCTTTGCTGGACAGGCCAGGTTATCACTACCTGCAGGACTGATCATTGGCTGATTTGGCACAGAAGTAAGTAAAGAATTCCTTTAAAAATACAAACCATAATGATTCCTTTTTTATTTTTCTATGTTTCTGCCATTTGAAAATCTGCTTGATAAAGAAATGTTCTATTCATTCTCTTTCAATCCTCTTTGATCCTAAAATCACTTCGTGTAAATACCGTATTTACTAGTTTTAACACTGTACACACTAAAGCTGCACTGTTAACACAAATTTCAGCCACATCCCCTCATATTAATCAAAAACATATATCACTAAATCAACTGGTGAGTATTCACCAGGACGTGCCAATCGCTCTTCTTAATGCAGGGACATTAGAGGTGCTGGAAAGCAGCCAATCGCAGAGCTGCGCGCCTCCGTGCATTTCCCCTTCTTGCATCTCCCCTTCTTGCATCTCTGAATGCAGCAGGAGTTGATGAGTTTCCCCACTTTACCCTCGCATATTAAGTTTGTCATGCTCCGCTCAGTGTGTTAAGTGCAGGAAAGTGGTGCGTCCGTCTTGGGCTCCATCTCCGGCCGAGCAGCTTCCTGCCACTAAAGCTCATTAGTGGACTTTACAATAAGACGCGCGTCAATATTGATGACGGAGTGATGCTGCTTGAACGCCGCCCGGTTTCTCTCCAAATCGCTTTAGGAAAGACGGGACGAGCAAAAAGGGACTGGATGTCAGCGGGGCTGTTAAATTATCCAGAAATATCATCTTACCTTTCAACTGGCATTTCGAGAAATGATCGAGCTATTTATCATATACAGGCGTGTGCAGTTGAATGAATTCGTTTTAAACAAACACACACATACGGCAGAGAGGATCCACTAACAGGGAATGTCTGTGGCTCGTGGCTTCCTTCAGCATGAGACGGATAGGATCTTGAGTGACTCTCAACACACTGACTAATCAATCACTGCTGCAATGAACAGGTCATACTTTCATACTTATTCTTCTCAAGAAATAGATAATACAGCAACAAAGATTAGGAGGATTTGATGAGGAGGATTGGTTGCAGCGTGACATGCAGTGGATGATATTCTCCTTTGATACCTTTGGTCCCATTCCTTCTGCTTTGACTCCACACAAATGCCTAAAGGCTGTTTGGTAGCATATCCAACATCTTTTGGGACCGTCGGGAAACCCTGAGCATCTCCTGAACTCAGAGTGCTTCTCTCAGTGCCTCAGACAACATTCCAACAAATGGATGCATCAGACTGGTGGAAGCAGTTTGCCCTGTGATCAGGCAGAAGGCACCATGGTTTCATCTTAAATGATTCCTGCCATGGTGATGTTTCTTCTGTGCTAAGAAAATGGAACATTTTAAAAGGGCAAAGCCTTTCAAAGCAAGGAAACAGATTAAATGGAGGCGACCAAAAGAGCCTGACTGAGGACACATCTTTGATTCTGGGGACTAAATATCATCTAACATCGTTTTTTTAGAATAATTTAGATTTTTTGTGTGTAAATCAATCTTATTTTTCGATGAGTAGTCGTCGATAGGAGGTGATTTTAACTTCCTTATAGTATAACCAAATTACGTGTAGTTTAACCCTAAAGCAAAGAGGGGATTAGGTTAACACAGAGACTGTAAAAAGGTTTTAAAAACAAACAACCACCAAGCAAGCAAAGGTCAACCTTGAACTTGAACAGGCTCGGAGTCTTACCTTCCACCAGCTCATCCATGCTGGTGATCTTCTTGCTGCCATCTATGGTGTAGATGGCACGCACTCCCTGTGGCAGGTGTAGATTGTCTGCAAGGGAGCGCGTGAGCTCCATCAGGAGCGCGTCGTAGGACCGGAACCGGTCGCTGGACACGGCGTACACCAGGCCCTTAAAGTAGCGGTCCCCGTTGCGGTAGAAGCGGACCTTCTTGGCGCGTTTCTCGGAGGTGAGGGCCTGCAGGGTGCGGGTCCGGTAGTAGCTGCAGTTGGCGCTGTGGGCGGGACTGGGGACCAGGCTGCTGCCCCGCGAGCTGGGGCCGGACCCCCCGCCGCTGCCGGCCGAGTCATCTCTCCGGGCCCGGGCCGAGCGGCCCCGTCGGACCTTGTCGCGTTCGTCAAAGTGCTCCAGCTCCAGGGTCTTACTCAGAGACATGGTGGACGACGGTTCAGCGGTTTTCAACAGAGTTCACGCCAATTTACGCTCATAGTCCGAAAGCCAGAGAAGGTCTAATTCTCGCTCTGCCTCAGAGCCAGTTCAAGGGCGCCGGAATTCATAATGGATGAGCTATCAGCTTTGAAAGCTCCTCACAGGCAAACGAGAAACGTCCTCCTCTAGTACCGGGACACAGTAGTAACCCGGTCAGAGGGAGAGAAGAACTATGGAGGAAGGAGTTTTACTCCATAGTAAAACTGAATGACTCCAAAGGTCCAGCTGTAGGTTGACTGAGCTTTTTACTGCAATACCTGTAAGTTGATGTGTAAACAAGTTAGGATCAAGCTGGACAGTCACTCATTTCGGCTCAACCCAAGTATGACCACTGTCCAAACTCAAAGCCCACCGTGTACCACAAGCACTTTAGAAAGGAGGCGTTTTAGCAGTGTCCCATAGCAGGGGTTCACAGGGGTGATCAGATCAGTGTCACAGATGGGCTCTAGGAGGACTTCAATCACACTTTGCTTCTTCAGTGCATAGAGGAAATCATGAGTGTGTGAAAATGAAGATTTCCTCCTCTTATGACCCTGTGGTCAAAACTAGAGGAGATTAACAGAGCCAAACGTCCTTTTGCAGACTGGATGCCCTCTCAGTAACCTTCCAGATCAGGTCCGCTTTGGGGTGCCGGAGTCCTCAGCGTGCCCTCATCCCTGACAGCAAGAAGAGGAGACAGTCACATGGTGCACTGACAGGACAGATACTACCCCCCCATCATCATGATCCCGAGACACGGATGACAACTGGCACTGTCAGTATTTTCAGAGCACTGGGAAAACTGCAGGCTTTGTGCTGAACTCTGAAGGCAGGTCTGCCTTTAATCAGGCTCACATGCAGAGAGCAGCGCTCTGTGGAAAACCGCTTTTAAATAGCAAAAGATCCAGAAACTGAAACAAGGTAGTTTGACTGATCCTTATCAAATGAGGCAGTATGATCCAACGAAGTGTGTTAGACTGATTTTTTTCTTTCTTTCTTTCTTTCCTGCAATTCCGTGGAGGGACGTTTTCCAGACAAATGAGATTTATCTGGGGCCAAAAGCGAAGCTGTGATGCCACGGTTATAAAACCTGCGCGCTATTCGCCTCTGCTCATGTGACGACCCGACTGACTTTATCCATCATTCCGCCCAAACGCTGCTAAGCCGCTCCGACA
>JABUIW010000018.1:3595560-3624961 GCA_013363375.1 Menidia beryllina | reverse complement strand
ACACACACACACACACACACACACACACACACACACACACACACACATACGCAGAGGGAGGCACCTACCAATAATGCCGTGGAACCGGTTTGTTGCTAGGGAGGCTGCTATCTCCCACTTTCTCCCGGTGCCTCTTCTTTCCGGTCGGTGCAGCCGGCAGCTCCGGGCGGGCTGGGGCTCTACGACCGGACCGACTGGGTCCAGGCCGGCTGGCTAACCCGGGTCTCGGGGTGGTGGTGGCGGCTGCAGGCTCCACCTGCGGAGGACCGGGATGCACCGAGACGGGCGGCGGACAGCAGCATGGCCGCTGCAGCAGAGAGGAGACGCCGGCTGAACACCCCCCTCCCTCCTTCCCTCCCTCTCTCCCCCCCACCCCTCCTCTCCGCGGCTGAACGTGATGACAGCGTCCCTCCCTCCTTCTCTCTCCGCGTCTTTGTCTGGCTCTCTCTACCGTCTCTCGCCTCTTGTCTGTCTCGCTCTGAAAACCAGCTCCATTGTCGTGACGGCTTCACACAACCTTAATTTGGAAACTGCTAATTATAGAAAACCCGTGAAGAGCACTTTGGGGACATTTTCGGCCCAACTGGACTCGATTCCGAGTCTAAATCACATTGATTTCAGATTAGTACATTTTCCATCTTGGATCTCGTTTTTTTAAATAAGATTCCAACGTGTGTGTTTAGTGAATATGGATTTTAGAGCAGGAGACAAAAAGGAAAACAGGGAAGAAGAACGTCACTGTACATCACCGCCCCCTGCTGGTGGTTTTCTGTAACTGTCCAATCCACCACGCGCGGCTAATAAGAGGAATTAGGATGGAATCCATCCTAATTCTGCTTAAAATGCTTATTAACAGTCCCTTCGAAGGATTATGTTGTCAGGCACAGAAAACAAATGAAATGGCAATTTCTGTCAATGATTTAAGGATTATTGATAGAATGTTCAATCAATTTTATTCTCTTCATGTAAAAGTAGTTCATTGTTTGGACAAAATGTACTCAGCTACTTCAATTATTTACTTTTTACTAACGTAAAAACATTATAAGTACAATCAATATTCCTTGTAGACTCAGTTATATTGATATTCTATCAATTATAAGCAAGAAATAAGTCTATAGTGTGTGTAACATAATGAAAAAATCCATCCCTTAAATCAGCAGTAACACCTGAACTGTCACAATCTGATATGCATCATCCTTACAAAAACAAAAAAATTAGACCACTTCATTTTGGAGGCATCAGGTTATGTCATCAACAGCTCCGTGAATTCAGTGGCTGCCGCAGAAGGATGGCTACTTAGAAACAGAGAAAGAGCCTAGCAGACAGGTTGGAGTTTTGTGTTGTTTTGCAGGTGGAAAATTTGATGTGCAAACAAATTGTCACCCAGGTCAAAGAATGCATCAAGAAAATCTTTTCATCTGAGCATGAATTTGACATTCCACAGAAAACCTGTCATGGGAAAAAAAGAAGAGCTGCTGAGAAGACAAAGACAAAAAGATGCAACGCCTGATATCCATCACTACAAAGTAAGGGGCACGTTTTCATGAAAACTCTAATTGGTTAAAGTGCTGATTAGACTGTTCTACGCTAGTGGAATGTTTCTTTCATTTTATTCTGTTCTTTAATATACACACCACAGTTTTCGAACATTCTTTCCATATGATTGTAGAATTATAGAGCAACAAGCCTAGAAATAGGTGTGCCAGCAAACAGGCCTCCTCCAGCTTTTATGTTCTATCTGAGGCATATATTCTTTATTTAGCTTTATTATTCTGTTACAAAAGTCTGTGAAGCATGACCTCAGTGCAGTAATAAATAAGTGATAATCACTGCCTAAAATGGTAAATTCATAAATAATTCTGTTCACTTGTGGGGTTAATATATGATGAGGTTGTGGTGGATGTAGCCGATCTCTTATTTTTGGTCAATGTTTGAAGGTTGTTTTTTTTCCTCCCAAAATTTGTGTTAATTTCCTATGAATATTTCAAGAAGCCCAGCAATATATATTTTTTTTTTTTTGCCGTTTCTTTCAGGGGTGTAATGTAAGGCTGCGTTGGCGATGCTGTGTGATGTTGTTGGGGTTTTATTCCAATTATCTACTCTTGTCTTTTTGCTGAAAAAGTGTAATGAAGCAGAAACCACCTGCCACCGCTCAGGTACTCTGAATGGGATTGCGTTCTCACCTGAGCACACCTGCAGCATCCTCTTCGTGTCATTTCATCAGAACTTCTTTGTGATCTTTTGTTTTGCTGAATCAGGCCCCACCCCCATCAGTAGGTCGGGGGGGGAGTGCGACAGCTGGGGCATGAAGCAGCCAAACTGCCCCACCCTTTAATCTGAAGCCAGCCACTCAACCATTCATCTGTATGAAAAGGTGGACGAACAATGATGTTTTAGCTCACGTGGGCCAGAACAATGCATACGGCTGGATTTCTTCAAGTAATTATTTCACAGAGGCATTCAAATGCGTGGTTAACTTTTATTTCATGGATAATATAAAATGCATAACATAGAAAAAAATATGGACAATGTTACATACCTAAAAGGCACATTACAAATTTTATATGAAATGTACAGCAAATTGTTTACAGGCTCAATAATTTGGCCTTTTTCTCAAGATTTGGTCCTAAAATCATTCATCAGAAATATGGTAATGAGATGTCTAAGCAAAACTGTTAGTCTGTTACAGATATTCACTTATTTCCATCAGTTGGTTGAAAGTAAAATTATCTTAATGTGTAAACTTGACACAATGACAACAGGACAAATAGTTACAGTTTAAAAATTCCCACTACAAATGATAGATTGTTTTAAGCCACATCATTGAACAAATAAAATTGACGTTAGACTCAGTCTTACCCATCCTATGTATATACAGACAGGAAATTCCTCGCTTATGAGAAGTCAGATCATTGCAAAAGTCATTTTACACCAAATGAAGACACATTTATAAATGAAGAAAATGATTTTAGCAAACAAAATACTTAAAATAATACACAATGTTCCTTTAACCATCGCTTTCGTTATGAGTGACTAACACCTCCTGTATCTTTATAGTGCAACTCTGTTTGTTCAACAGACTTGTTATGAATTCCTTTATCTCGGCCACCTTGAACAGCATTCTTTCTTGCAAAGTCAGTTCTGGAGGCTCCAAAGCAGTCTCCAGTACAAAATTATCATTTTATTTACAAGCCACAAGAGCAATTTGTATCTCATTCAAAACATGCCTGGGGTGCCTGGATCATTTGTGTTAAAATCCAGCACAACAGTCATCCTTTACCATCACCAAATAATTCAATGTGACATATCTCTCCCCATTGAGCACAATTGTGGGTGAGCCCTTCCACATGTCCCCCTTAAAAAAAACAACATCTCATCGATTTACATCTGAACAAATGATCATATGATATATATACATATGACTACACAGCTCATCACTGCATTTTTCTTTCCACAAAGCTTGAGTGACACATGATCTCACCATCTTCATGAAATCTACGTCCTCTACCTGCTTGTGAAATCCCAGTTAATCATAGTGATAAAAGAGAGCAGAGGAATGAGGATGAAGGACAACAGCAGGGTACAGAGGCTCACTGAAGTTTGCATTGAAAGTGTAAAGCCTGGTAAGAGTGCTGGAGACAACTCTGTAGAAGGACAAAGTTCCAGCCTCCCAATCCAGGTACACTCCCATATGACTAGAACGCGAGCACAGGGATGATATGCATTTGCTCTCATGGCCATGCTGAGCATAGCAACCGTTCTCAGAACAGGTCACTGACCATGACTTGTCACTGTTTTCTAGCTTGGAGTCATCTCCTTTCCGGCCGATGCTTTTGTATGCAACGCCAATGCTGAAAGGCTCCACCATCTGAACCTCAAAGTAGCAGCGGCCTTTCAGGCCCTGCTCGCACAGCGCCTGCAGGCTGTGGTCAAACCTGTGTTCATGACGAGGATATGGCTGTTCGCGCTCCACCCAGGCAACCTTTCTGTTCCCCTCCGAGAGAAGCAGATTCTTGTGTGCTGTGTTGGGGTCCAAAGTGAAGGAGCAGGCATCTGGAGGTAAGAAAACACTATTTCAGCAGCTGCAGCCGAAACACTTGAGCAGTACCAAGCCCAATGAGCCAATCAGTCACCGACAAGGAAATCTTCCACTGGACCTTTTTGGTGGTGCTTTTTTCATTCGTAGATTCAGTCATCCAGGTCACTGTAACCGCAAGCTTTTGTAAACTCAAAAGTATATGTCTGTGGGGACAAATCTCCTACCCAAACCTTAAATACCACATGCGTTACTGCACACCTACCACCAGAGATCTGATGGCCACCCGGATGTTCATTTTCCCATCTTATCTCAAATCATGTTAAACATTTCTGAAGCAGGCTCCCATGTAGCAACTAGCAGAGGTTTCTAGGACAGATTCATCATGTTTGATGTTGAGTCTCCTGAGGACCTGAAGATCATTTATACAGATTTGTGGATCTTTGGAAAAATTGCTTGACAAATATTATTATGAGATTGGGTTTAATGTGTTTTGCTTTGAGTTGCATGGCACAGTGGGAAATTTTTGTTTCCTTAAGTAAAACTAATTACTTCATAGAATTATTTGCTACATTCAGCAACTTTCAGATTTCCACTGATACTTACATTTTTTAAATCCCATTGTCAATCGTTGGCTTCCACACCCATCGAAACTGCGGGGAAATATGAGTATTGGAGGTGTTATGGTTGAAAATGTGTAATATATCAATTATAACTGAATTCCTGCTAAATAAAATAATTACAATTC
Organism: Menidia beryllina; assembly: GCA_013363375.1. Classification (NCBI taxonomy): domain Eukaryota; kingdom Metazoa; phylum Chordata; class Actinopteri; order Atheriniformes; family Atherinopsidae; genus Menidia; species Menidia beryllina. The sequence continues at coordinate 3,620,177 of JABUIW010000018.1, read as the reverse complement.
ATCCTTAAAGAAACGTTAACGTCTGACTCCTCACCAGAACAGAAGGCTTTCTAGTAAAAGGTGAAAAGTGTGCCCATATGTTGAATGCAAAGGGCTGGATCATAATTACTTGAGTTTGTCGAGCTTGTACTTTGGATCATCCTTCAGTGCAGAAAGCAGCTTTATTCCCGTGTCCCCTGGATGGTTGTAGCTCAGGTCCAGCTCAATCAGATGGGAGGGATTGGACTGTAGAGCTGGTACAAAATAACCACAGCCTCTCTCTGTGATCATACAACCAGACAACCTAAAAAAGAGAGTTTTTATGCATCTCTTTGTTGGAATAAAGCAACAACATAATGAAAATACTTGACTGTATAACAATCTTTTAGGTACCTGAGTATCTCAATTCTGCAGGTCTGGCTTGACAGTCCATTACAGAGGATTTCCACTCCAGAATCTTCAAGGTCATTGTTGCTCAGGTTCAGATGCCGCAGAGGGGAAAATGGGAATTTGAGACCAAACACCAGGTGTTCAATCCACTCTCCAGTCACTTTGCAGTTTTCCAGACTAAAAGTGAATTACAAGGTTGTAATTTAATGTGGCTCACAGGTACAATCATACAGTCTGGAGTGATTCCAAATGGGAGTTTTTACTTTATTTAAAAATAACCTCTACTTTTTAGGTTTCATTAAATCACCAGGCCTCCACCATAACTGATATCTGAGGACAGTTGTACTTAAGAGAGAAATTAGCTTAGCAACAAATTCACAATTTTTTAGCAACGCTTTAAAAGGGATCAGCATTTTAGAAAAACGAAGAAAATCTATCAACGGATAGGTTTCCTGAATTTAACCTGGTACCATATGTTAAACCAATAAAAAGAAGACTGTTTTCTTTGCCGCAATGGGCTCGTCCATAGCAACGTTGTTTACGACTTGAAAATTCAATTAGGATTTCATGCACTTTCTCGAGTAAAAGAAATGCCACGACCAATTTATCTGAGAAGTTAAGAGTGAAAACAGACTCACATCGCTGTTCTGCTGCTCCTCACAGCTGGTATTAGCCTCCTTAGACCCTCATCTGTTGTGTTGTAGCTCTTCAAGTCCAGCACATCCAGTTCGTTCTTCGACACCTGCAGCATATATGCCAAAGCCGAGCAGTGCAGAGGAGATAACTCTGTTTTTGAGCGATCCGAGAGTTTGAGGTATTCCTGAATCTCGTCTTTGACTTTGTGGTCTCTCATCTCCACCATGGCCTGGAAAAGGCTGATGCAACAGTCAGGGGACAGGGTCTTCCTTCGAATGGATCTGAGGTAAGTTATGATCTTTTTGTCTGCGTCTTGGTTTGGGGGCCATGGGGTCAGCAGACCCTCAAGGACTCTCCTGTTGTGTTCGACCGTCAGGCCGAGGAGGAATCGCAGGAAAAAGTCCAAGTGACCGTTCTTCTTCTCCAACACTTTGTCAACTGTCATCTTTAAAAGGTCAAGCAAAGACTGCTCATCGTTCTTTAGCTCAAGGAATGTTCCAAGGTCTTCTGTGTTCTGGTTTATGAAACATTCATAGACATACAGGGCAGCAAAGAACTCCTGTACAGTCAGATGCACAAAGTAGAAGACCTTTTTGTTGGAGAAAACTCCCTCTTCCCGAAGAACTGCATTGCAAAATCCAGAGTAGACCGATGCTTCGTCGATGTCAATTCTGCAGTCTTCCAGGTCCTCCTTATAGAAGATGAGTTGGTTTTTTTGAAGCTGGACAAAGGCTAGCTTACCAAGTTTCAGAAGAAACTCTTTGTGCGTCTTCAGAAGTTTGGCTTTGTTTGTCTCTACTTTCGCGTCATATTTTCTGAATCTGCGTTTTGTTTGGGCAATCAAGAAGTGGGCCATCATCTCAGTCAAGGTTTGAGGAATTTCGTTTTTTTCGTCTGCTCCGAAAACCTCCTGAAATAAGATGCCGGAAATCCAGCAGAAGATTGGGATCTGGCACATGATGTCAAGACACCGTGAAGACTGTATGTGTGATATGATTCTCTTAGCAATCGTCAACTCGTGTCTTTTCTTGAAGTACTCCCCTTTCTGGGAATCATTAAACCCTCTTATCTCCGTCACCATATCGACATGCTTGGCAGGGATCTGATTAGCTGCAGCTGGACGGGACGTTATCCAGAGGTTTGCATCAGGAAGAAGGTGTCCCTGGATGAGGTTTACCAGGAGATTACTCACAGATGTCACATCGCTGTGCGAGGTTACTTTCTTAAAGTTTGCAAAATCAAGCTTAAATCTGCTTTCATCCAGGCCATCCAGGATAACTATTATTCTTGCTCGGACGTAATCTCCAGCATCCTCGAGATGGCGCAGCGCGGGATGGAATTCAGTGAGGAGTTGATGCAGATTTTTCTCGCCTGAAATCAAACTTAACTCTCGGAAAGACAAGCTGAAAACGAAATCAACGTCTTGGTTGGCTTCCCCCTCGGCCCAGTCCAGAATAAACTTAAGGACGGAGAATGATTTCCCAATGCCTGCGATGCCCTTCGTAAGCACTGTTCTGGGGGCTTTCTGTTGGCCGGGCGATGGTTTGAAGATGTCATTCAGGCTCACTGAGCAGTCCAATGATGATTGTTTTTTCAAATGACGTTCAAGGTGTCTTTGCTCGTGTACCAATGCCAGGTCTTCTCTGTCTCCAAAGGTCATATAAAGTGTTGTGAAGATTCTTTTCAAGGAGCTCAGTTGGTCATCCAAACCTTCATTTATCAAAGTATATTTCTTTTCCATTGCTTTTTTAAGGCTTTTCTGTGCTTTCAAAAGATGGTCATGACCTTTGGGGGGAGAAAAGTGCTTGACTATAACATGTTTAACATAACATGTGTTTCCATTTTTTCGTTATAAATTTGTTGCTCAAGTGTACTGCCTTGACAATACAATGTTACACAAACTGTCTTCTTACAGACGAATATGTTCCTAAAAACCCTAATCCAAATACTGTTGAGGTTATTTGCTAGTATTCATTGCTATGGAGGCTACAATAATGCTAGATATTGTTGAAGAACTTACCAAAAGATCCCTTGGCTTTCTTGCCACACTCTGAACATGTGTAGGGCAATGCTGTATCAGAATCGTGTGACAAGTGTCCACACAACAGCTGGACTGGGTCCTTTATGATGTCCTTAAATGTCGCACAAATGCTGGGTTGGTTGAGGGATTGTGGGAAAAAAGACTAAGTTTAAGAGTGATTTCTTAACCTGGACAAAAACACTGATCCACCTTTGCACATTTTTAATGATTTAAGATGAATAACTTCCTAAATAATTACCTTTCACTCATTTGAAATTCAAAACCAACTGGTTCAAACATGGATGAATCACTCTTGACAGACATATTACTGATAGACGAAGGGTTAGTTGTTTTCAGCTTTACACTAAAAAGAAAGAAAAGTTATTACAAGGCATATCATTTTCCTCTACTAATCTGAGTTTTAAGTTTAGTCCACAAAATTTAGGATTACGGCAGTGACGTCTCGCTGAAGTTGAGTGGCCAGAACATGGATCCTTCGCTCTTTATTGACACATTGCTAGGACCCGCAGAATCAGCTACACTTTTCTGTGAGCTGTTTGGAAAAGAGACCTGTTACTACAGTCATGGGAGAAAAATAAAAACATCTACAAAAAATATTTTGTATTGCTGGACAGCATTTGGTCTTTAGAAGGTCTAAAAATTGTCAAAACAGTTTGACCTGCTCCACAAAAATAGATTAAACAGAAAATAAATTCCAAGTAGGAATGATAGGTTGTAGAGGCTTAGTTAGATCAGCAAGCCGTTAGGTGAGTAATTTCTAAGACAGGTACTCCAAAATATGGTACTTTTGGAGACCAAAAGTGGTCAAGGTCCCTCATGAGGGGTTTGCCCCCGTAGAGGTCTGCTATATCTTAACCTTTGGCATTAAAATGGGCTCTACATGCATTTTTCTGTGACTGTAAAACAGTCTGGATGCACTTCATGGTACTGCAGAGCTGATACACTGTGTGGTTAGAAAAGGTAATTATGGACTTTCTATTTTCCTCAGTCCAAACAATACCTGTCTGCAGAAGAGCTGGAGGGTGCAGTTATTGTTTCCCTTTTCCTTTTCTTGGCATCCATTTCTGAAGCAGGAGCTGGAATGCAATTCTGAAAAATGAAAAAATAATAATAATCTAAAGACCAAGACTTTAAATTGAACATTTTCTCGTGGTTAACTCTTTCTGTCGAAAGATGAACATCAGACTTCATGCAACGGTCTTCACCAGAAAATGCATTTAATTGAAGCAAAAACGTCTTTAATGGAGCAACAAAGAACACATTAGAATTGATCTACATGACTCAAAAAGAAAGTGCACGTGCATAAAACAAATAAGGTTACAACCATATGGTACAAAACAACTGACTGCAATGTAATAAATAACAAAAGAAAAAACTTTTAAATCCCCCTGTAGTTTAATCTCTCGGTTTTTTATTATTTATTTGTTTGTTTCTTATTACTTGATTTTGGTCCATCATAGGATTTTAGACTACACACGAGGATTAGTGCGATCAGAACTCCAAACTGCATATATACAGTAACAAAATGTCTGCTGTACATTACTGCCAATGCAAACCGAAACTAACTGCTAACAGCTCGCACAGAGCCTGAGACAAGTCCCTCCAACCATCAAAACAATCAAAGTTTTCGTTCTGTCTCCTCTCAGCTTTGACCCACCTGGACTTGAAGACGCGCTCGGAGACGCAGAACTTTCCCCAAAGTCCGTCTGTGGTCGTTGCTGAGGCCCCGCCTCTCCCGCCTCGCTTCCTTCCTACCTGCGGGTGAGATCTATTTCACTTTGAATATGGACTTGATGATGAACAGAAGAAGATTTTGTTCAGACTGAGCATTTCATGGATCTTTTTTACAGTCTCCTATTTCTCCCCGTCTGCTGACATGTTGTCAGAATTAGAATTGTGATCTAAAGTTATGATAAATACCACACCCTCACTCACATAAATAGATAAATGCGCAAATTCTTATCCTTATTTTTGTCCATTAATGCAATAGGAAAAGCAGTCGCTGTCCGATTCCTATCACATCCGTGTTGAAGTGGGCCCTAAATGAATTATTTTGGGTTGTTATACCCTTACACAAATGTGTGTTCTGGGGGCGGAGCTGAAAGGGGGGAAAAAAAACAAAAGGATGTTGACACTGTACCCAGATAACGCCCTCAACATTTGCTGTTTTGTTAAGTTATCACAAACAAAACAAAAAAAATGAATAAAAGAATGGTGTCCAAACTAGGCTTAATGGATTATTCTGACAGACTGTCAGATTATACCACCACATTCAGTAAGCATTATTCCTGCGTTTCCTGTATATAAAAAAGGAACAACAAAAAAAAGGGGGAAAAACATCTGTCCCCTGCCTGCTGTCACATTATACCACAGGTTCCTCTTTCAGTTGGGTTTGTTCTTCCCTTTCACAACTTATCAACGAAAAATAAAGTCAAAGCAACAGCCAATCCTTCAACGATAAACACGTTGTATTAGATTATATTCTTTAGCAAACAACACCAGGCTCACAGTGCAACCAATGTTTATTCAATTATTGCAATATTGATTTAAAATTTAGATTAAATACATAACACCCCTACAGGAAGGGGGTCAAATTATTTACTCAAGGGGAAGGAAATTGTATTATACATAAGATATTATCAGTTATTGCTGATTTAGTGGATAAATTGCAGATTTTGAAAAACATTTGTTCACGGTGTTGCTAAATGTGTAAAATATCTTGACGATTTATGTGGAATGAAGTGAAATTCTTTATGAAAACGAGCTGCCGTTAAAGGATGAGTTCAACCTCTGCTTTATCTTGTGGAAGATTATCATAAGACTCAACTTATATCTGCTTTGACAAGTACTCTGCTAATTTCTGTGGTCATTTATCTGTATCACAGTTAAAAACTGACACCCCCACCACGCAGTGGAAAGTTCTAAATCGTTAGAACCAGTAACGGCAGATGTGTGGCCTCAGGACACTTTCAGTTTCTTTGTGTTGGACTCTGCTGTATGCAAGAGATTTTTTTTTACGTTAAGAAAGACCGTCATAAGGACATCAAAATATGACTGATCATATGTCTAAATGGAAATAGGCATTTTAAAAATTAGTATAAGTAACCCTGATTGGATCCTGTAAGCTTTATTCTGCCGCGCATTGTTTCAACTTGAACATTTTTGTTAAGTATATGATATCGAGCTAAGTAAGTTAAAAAAGAACATACATTTAAAGTAAGCACTAATAGCTGAAAGTCTTTCCTGTCAGACTGCAATCTGTAGCCCAATTTTCTTTTAAGTAAAAAAAAAAAAGGATTTCACCAATATTAAACTGCAGTTCCACCACTGAACACAAGATGTTGCACCAGTAGTTTGCTTTCTCACAACGCCAGTTATGACTTAAAGAAGCACCTTTCACTAAGAGAAACAACAAGCATAATGCTGCACACATACATTTATTGTATCAATCCCAGGAAAACACAACTATAACTGAGTCTTTGATTTTATCTGACTGTTTCTGAAAGTGACAGGCCTCAGATATTTGGTCTCTTTAAATGACGTGTAACAATACTGCTCTGTGTTGTCGTTTTTCACGAGAAAGAGGAAATGAAACCTATATTCTGACCCACTTGCAGCTACGGATCAACAATAAGTTGTTTTTTGTTTTTCTTTAAAAGTTGATGAGATGTACCCAGTACAGTGTCTGAGTTTTGTAGAAATGTTACCACACTTGTTGTTTCTGATCATTAAACATCACAAACTGACTTTATGTTGAATGGGACAGACTGGAACAGCTATCTGAGGGTCACCTTGGCACCGTGGGAGCACAAAACCAAGAGGACAACCTGCTTTTCCCTTTGATGAGAGCTCTTCAAAACCAGCAGGTACATTTATCAAAACTACACAATCTGACAGCAAAGTACAGATTTCAAACATTTATATCTGGGCATTTATCTTAAAACCATAGTTTCTCAACAGACATGGCTTTTACCCCGCCTCATCCTGGCTTTTTTTTTTTTTCATGACCGTGTTGGGAAGGTGTGTGAGAGTCCACATTTCTGTTTTCACTGTGAATTTGTTACAGGACCTGAGAGTTTCTTCTCTCTCTGCTATGTTTTCTGTCCTCTGTTACTGGCCGCCTCCGGGCTGCGGTGGCGAGCCGTCACTGTCATCCTCCCAGGATGAAGATGTGAAGCCTGCCGGGGCAGAGATGGAATGAGGGGCGGGGGTGTGGCCGAGGCCTTGGTACCGCCCAATGGACGAAGGGGAGGAAGGCATCGACGTGGCTGCCACGGCGACCGGATCCTGCGAGGTGGCATTGAGAAGGCCAGTGTGCTCTGTGTGTTCGGGACGAGCTGCTGCACCGAAGTACATCTTGTTGGGTCGACCCAAAAAAGTACGGCCTAAAGGGGGGACAGGGTCCTTTATTTAAATAACTTGAAAAACTAATTCAAACAACTTCCTTATTGCATGCAGGGTAAATTAAGTGCCATAAAATCATTTCCCAAAGTAACTAAGAGGTTATCACCACTCTAGGGAATATTTAATACTAATAGTTTGAGCATGGCTTTGTAACAGAAGGGAAGATTTCATCATCCACAGTCCACTGGGTAACTAAAGAATTTGGATAATGTGGTAAAAACACCAAGGAGCAAGGCTAAAAACTAGTGCTGAACGGCCATGTTTTTTGTGCCATCAAACAGCACAGAAAATAGACACAATACTGAAATGGAAACTTTATCAAAGACATGTTTTGTGACGGCATCCATAAATGCAAGTTGGAATTGTTCCATAAAAAGAAAGACACTTCTATGAACAAAATCAAAACCAAAAAACAGAACCAGAGTGCTCAAAAAGGGTCGAATAATCAGATTGTGATGCTCACCGACATGACGGACTTGCTCAGTGACATCAGCTCTGATGTCAGAGAAATCCCACATGGCCAAAAAGCTGTCAAAGCAGGAGCCCTCCTCGGCTTCCTGGGTGAACAGGAAAAAAGGCACATGAATAAGAGAAGAGGCACCGAATAACCGCATGGTAAATCTCTCTGTTCGTATTTCATCTGTGGGAGCTTAGGACTGAAGAAAATTTCCTTAAGGAAATGTTGTTCCTCCTTTGCAATTCACACACATGCCAAACTGAAGTGGCCCATGGCCCCAACATGTGTGTTTACACGCATAGAGCTGGTGTTGCCAAATCATTGGCACTGCGACAGTAGAGCTAGTGAGAGAAGTGTGCTCTGAGACGCTGACCTGCGCTTACATCAATCTTATTCGAGTTTGACTTTCAAGCTGGGACTGAGAAGTAGATGTTTTACCTGTACGTATGGCTTGTAGGTGAAGGTGTAGTGGTGAGCAATGGCAGCCAGGAACATCTCTATGCAGATGATAAAGTCCTGTGTTGGTTTAACAAGGCAATAGGTCAGAGAAGTGCGGTGCAAAAAAATTGGAGAAATAACCTCTGATTGCAATTGCTTTGATAAAGTAATTGAGATGAGTTGACATTTACCAAAACAGTCGGTAAATGATTCTCAAGCGTGTGTTTACCTGCAGTCCAGTAGCCACTGCCTCCACACTGTCCCAATCCCAGGTGTGTTTGTCAGAGATCACACCCACTTTCACCAGAAATGCTATCAAAACAGCCTGCCTGCAGAACAAATCCGATCAGAAAGGTTCATGTTCCCACACACCATCAGTGAGGCAAGCAAAGCAATCCAGCTGTCCTACTTATCTTACCAGAAGGAGACAAACACAACCAGCTTGACACACAGGAACTTGCCCACTGGCCTGATGGGAGTCAGCTCATCCCTGAGAGCTCGGTAGAGCAACACCAGACAGTACATGGCAAACTGGAGACGGAGACAGATGTATCCAATGAACTCCATAAATAAGACCATTTGCAACATTTTACCTGTTAATGAACCTGAATATCAACAGGCCCATCGGGAGCAATGCTGTATTGTAAATAGCACAAACACTCAAATGTTTTAAAAGGAGTGACGTTCTTACTTCTTTAAATAAGTATTTATTGTACTTTAGTCTAACATCATGCGGTGTCTGGGATGTGTTATTACCAGCTGGGAAATGTTGTTGACGATCACCAGGTAGGACCAGGCATTTCTGAAGCTGAAGTTGGCCTCATCGTAGACCCCACAGAGCTGGCAGATGCTGTGGACCAACAGGGACACAGGGACACGCCTTTTGACTTCTCAGCTTTAGAAGAATGTTGCACTTCAAAGTACTCAGACAAATGCGGACACAGTGGGTAATTCATGCCACATATTCTTACTCAAACCAAGCACAGACAGAGCAAAAAGTAATCCTGCCATGATAACGCCTCTCTACACACACCTCATTTGGATGGTTTTAGGCATCCAGTTGTCTGTTTTCACTCCCTGTTTGTCTGACCTCCTTCACTTCTCTCTTTTCCCACTTTGTTATGCCACAAGTACTTTGTCAAGGTTATGAAAGCTTCGCAGTTAGGCTTTGAAATACACAAAGTTGTGTAAAACGTTGTCAACATTTCCCATGTAGCCCCACAATTGCAATACCAATTTGGGAAACCCCTGCATTTCCAGGTGTCTCAGTTTAATAAGACGAGCATGGACTCGGCGCAGCCTAGTCGAAAAGACCCGGAGGTACACTTACAGGGCTATCACCGTGGTAACAGGTCTCACCACGGTGTACTGAAGGACTCCCAGCTTGCACCTGAACAGCAGCACCCTGACACAAAGAGGAGGAGAAAATGAGCAGCTTCCCGCCCACCCGTTGGTCCCCCCCGGTGCCCCCCCGTGGCGCCCCCCCCCCCTCTTACTCTCCCATGGGCCAGGGCGGGCAGCAGCAGAGCGGCGGCAGGTGAGGCTGCTGCTGCTGCACCTCCAGCATGAGCACCAGGCTGGGGTACTGGTTACTGAGGAAGTTCAGCAGGAACACCAAGAAGTTGTAGATGACGTAGGCCTCGTAGCACTCCCGGCACGTGTCCACATAGATGGCCAGGCTGGGGTATCGCAGCGCCAGCCACTGGAAGGGAACATTTAACCATCAGTGGAGATGGAGCAGCCATTAGGTTTGGTGTGCGTGCAGTCACATGAGAGGAGAGAGGACTTTCATTTTCTGTAATGGAGTTAGCCGATATGAGATGAGGGCTGTGTGTAACTTGACATATGGTCTTGTGACTCTGCCACGACGTTTCCAATTAAGCCCCATTGCCATGGCAGCACCGAGGAAAATAAAAAAAAGGAGGAGGAGACAGTATGGAGTAGCTTGCTCTGTGTGCTTGTGTGTCTTAATGACTCACGCTGTCCAAACTGTAGATGGGCACCATCCATAGTATCCTAGAGGAGGTAAACAAGAGAGAGCATCATGAAACCGGAGCAGAGGTTTGTGTCGGCACATGTGAGGTTCTGTTTGCCTCAGATCTGCGGACACTTTTAGACAGCAGCTTAAAATATCCCAGATTTTCTTTATTTTTAAAATTAGTCCCATCTAAGTCTTTTTCTGCTGTCTGTCATCTTAGGTTGTTCTATATAAAGGACATCTTTAAGGATTTCTGTGGTTTTCTCAACAGCTTGCTCCTACTCTCTTTTCTGAGCGTTTTCAGGGCTCATCTCATTTGCGTTGCACCTTCCTAATTGTATCTGATGCTTTTTCCTCCGCCCTCCTGCCTGTTACCAGTAAATCGTTCTCAGAGCATTGTGGAACATGATCCAGCTGGAGGAGTAAGGACAGAGGAGCCTTCAGCAGGAGCTGTGTGTATGATTTGAAATGAGAAGTCCTCAGATGAGGCACTCCTTTTGTTAAATGTGTGTTACTTTAAAGAATGTCTCTTAATTAAGCTTCTCCCAGTCGGTCTGTGGCAGCTTGTGCCAGTCACAGAAGTGGAGTCACACCTGAGTACAGCCACCTCCCAGAAAATAAGCCTGTCACATAAGTCCATATTCAACCAGACACCACAGCAGTTGTTAAATGTAATTCATCTTGCTCACAATCTTACATCAGATTGCATATATCTGCTTCAAGCAGGCCATACTGTCAACGAGCTGAGAGCTGTCTCCAGATGGATAAAGGTCCATCATTTTTCCTTTGGTCTTTTAGCTGCTTTGGTCTGTTTCAGAGCCTTTGTGGGAGACACCACAGTGAATAATCATGTGCAATAAAAATAATTAAGAGAGCTGTGCACACTCTTTCTTCTCCAGAACAGCCATGTTGAAAATTTGTATTAAGTTCCCATCATCTCCAATCAGAGTAAGAGCCAATAAACACTTTTTCTGTCGTTTGACACAGCCTGAATGCAGATTAAAGACTTTCTCCTTAAACCTAAAAGGCAGATTCTATGTGAAAAAAGGACAACAGCTGAGGTTCTGGTGCTAGACAGACAATTCTTTTACATTGTTTCTCTGGTTTAGCCTATTTTTTGCTAAGATCTCTATTAGGTTGTCAAACTTATGCAATTTGTCCAGTTTAGCTTTTTACCAAAAACTGTTTCAAATGTCCCATTGCATCAAAACATAAACATAAAGTGAGATGCGCAGTAAAGGAACGATCTGGGGAATGTTGACAACTTTTCCTTTTTTTTTTTTCTTTCTATCCCAAAACCAAATAATTACAAACTAAACCTGTTTTGTTTATCATTTTGTAGTGTAACTATTGAAAGAAAGATGTGGTTGTTCACCTGATGATGGGTTTCTGCAGCTCAGGCTGGGTGTAGTGCACCATGTGCTGCAGAATTCCCCACAGAGAGATTGGGATGGTGAGGAACACGAACACGCCAGCTATGAACCAGGCTTTGCTGTGAGTCCCGACCTGTGACGACCGAGCAAAAGATCCGAGTTTTCAGCATTTTCCTGTAGACCGTTACGCTCATTCTTTCAGAACTCCGTTTCGTCAAGGAGACATGGCTCAGGGGGAGGTGATGAGTGAGGGAAACTGTGCACCTTGTCTTTCTGCAGCTCCCAGATGCAGAGTGGCAGCACGGCCACCAGGAGAAGGGCATAGAGCACCAGAACCAGCGGGCGAATCCACCTCCTCCATTCAGCACAAGTACACGGCATGATGGCTGCTTCACCCTAAGCAGGAACTACGGCCGCATCCTGCACCAGGGAACAGGCAGAGGAATGACGTCACACAGGTAAACTTCCACAGAGTCAGGAACCTAACAAAACTTTGTGGAACATTACACAACAAGTTCACAAGAATTCTGGTACATGTTCAGAGGAAGTGATAAATTAATTAAACCTCTTGCTGGTATTATTATCTTTATGTTATTGAGCTTTAAAACAACAGATAGAACAACAAAATCAGGGTAGCATTAGATATGGGACCTTTCTTTCAAATTCCAGTGTCCACACCCTCCAAACTGCAAACCACGAGACAGTGAGGATTTCAGTGGATGCCGGAATTGCGACAGACAAGAGATCTCTTCCGAATCCAAACGGTATTTAAAGTATATCCATGCAGAGACTCTGCTTTTTACAGGGCTGTTGATTTGATCCATAAATGTTTAGAGTGCCCTTGATATTTAGTACTACAGCCAATAAACAACATCAAGTACAGTCAAGTCAGCCCACATAGCTCTGCTAAAAACAACAAACATGAACATTTATCTGCTCATAAACTGCAATAATACCCTTACACTAGCAGATTTGTTGACCGCTGAACACGTAGACGCTCACTCAGTGTGACGGCTGGCCTGTTTTCAGCCTCAGTCCTGTTTCTGTTACCAGGCAACGCATCTCTCCTCCGCGCGACACCGCACGCCGCAAACTGACGCTCAGCTCTCCCCCGTCGACACCCGTCAATCGTTCCCGATCAGCGGCCGATCGATAAATCGCTCCAAGTCTGCGCGATTCGACCCCGCAGAGAGCCTGCTGTCCGCGGGTCTCCCCCTCCTTCCCCCTCCGTGTTTACGCCCCGACGTCACCGACAGGAATCTCAGCCATCTCCGTCTCTGCCCGGCAGTCACGTGGTTTTGAGGACCGACACAAACAGGGCTTTCACACACAAACTAGATTATGTCAATAAGAGGAATTTAAAAAATATACAAGTCTGACAAGTGACAGCTTGTATTGACATATGTTGTATTTCTTTGTCTAATTGTGTTATTTCCAAAGATCTGAATACTACAAATAAAAATTAAATGACAAATCAAGTTAATATTATTGATACTTGAAACATGAGTTTTGAGTATCAATAAGTCATGAGATCATGTGATTTTAAGGAGAGGTATAAAGTCAAATGATGGGATAATAAACAGTGATCAATAATAACATCAATTTTGGAGTAAATTCAGGGACAAACTCTTAAATAAAATGACAATAAAAGAAATAAGACCAATTATGTGCTGAAAATATTGAATTTATCATTCAAATGGTATAGGCCAACTATTCATGCATTGTCAAGAAATGGTATAAATAATCACACAAACATTCAAAAACAGGAGAGTTCTTAGAGAGTTTTATTAATATTATAATAGATCAGCAAAAAACACATTTCTGACATTGACTCTGGTGTTGTAGGGGCTCTCTGCTCAGTCCTGCAGCAATATAAAATGTAACATTTTATATTTTTGGGAAAGGTCAAACAGCCACAGACTCCAAGACAGAAAAAAAGCTTATCCTGATGGTAGCTTATTCTTTTCTCTTTCTTCTGTAAAGCAATGTTTGGCCCTGGGCAATCTTGAAATCTAAAACGTGTTTGTATATTTCACATATGCAACACAGTATTAGATACACATCAGCAAAAGTAAATTGACTCAAGCACTTTTATGTGAGACTGCTGTTATCATAAATCATGTCAATGCTCCTGTTTTGCCAGCAGAGGTCCATAATGGGTCCTGGGTTCAGTTCTAACTTGGTCAGCATTCTGCCCCTTAAGATTTCCCCACAATGTAACCACACAATCCGGCCTAAATACTGCATCATATATACGATATGTACATCAAAATGTAAAAATGGACCCTGTGTGTGTCACGCAGGGTGTCCGTCAGCGAGCGCAGGGGGTTCTGCAGCCGTCAGTGCTCTGTGTGCTTGTACTGCAGGCTCGTGCCATGGTGCAGAGGCAGCATGCTGTTGGAGAGCGAGCCGGAGTACCACCAGCAGCACAGGCAGGACTGCAGAGACACGGACAGACATATAGTCAGGTTAAAGGAGCACTCCAAGCCAATTTAGTTTGTTCATTTGAAGCTTACACTGGTATAAAAAAACCATACAGAAACCTATTACAACACCACAAAGCTAATAAACAGAAAATAAAGAGTGCACTGAAGAACTACATTGAATCTTCAATATCTAACACCTGAAATTCTCTTTGGAAATTATAGATGACGCATCCTCCAGGTTGAAAACAGAGCCCCCATCCATCTATGATGTAAAAACACACATCAAAAGAAGGCAAACACGATGGCGTGGTGGTCCTGAGAAACACGAGAACCCTCAGAGGCGTACAAGCAGCTCACTTCAGATGTCCAAAGGTCTTGAAGTTAGTTATGTCATCGTCGTTTTCAAAAAAATATTTTTTCAAATCTTTTATCGTGCATCACGTAGGGCCCCTTTTAAGCTAACATGACACTGCTCACTTCCCACAAAGCATGTATCACAGGTCACAACCTCTCTATGTTTAGCTGACTCCCTTCTGTCTTCCAGATAAGTGCAATCTCAAAACATCCTAAGGAGTCTGCCTCTCCTGGCGTTCTATCTTTGTCTCACGCTCTCTGACCCTTCGACCGAGCCCTGATGTCACACTGACTCCGGGTTAAGTGTAGAGCTGATCTAATTTGGAATATTACGCCGCTGACTCACACAAACACATCACAGATGTCCCGTTACCTTGAAGCAGCTTTTGAACTTCTTGGAGACAAAGAAGAGGATGATGGGGTTGATGCAGGAGTTGATGGTCGCCATGTTGATGCTGAAGTAGTCCAGCACCAGGAGAAAGCTGTAAGAACGGAGACGAGTTACCGGGGCTGAGGCAGCGCCAGAGGAAAGAGAGTGGCAAAGCTCGTCCGCGTGTGTCTCTGCCCATACTTTAGGAGCTCGCAGCGGTGGGCGTCGTGAGATTCATAGATGGTCCTTTTCAGCAGGCGACTCAGGTGCAGTGGAAACCAGCAGAGAGCAAAGATCAACACCAGGCAGAAAACGGCTTTGGCCACTTCCCGCCGCTGTGAAGGACAAAACCATCACTGTCTGACCAGCCAGAGAAAAAAGTTGGAACTCTGTGCAAAACTCAAATGCAATCAGAACTCAACGGTTTCCATAAGTGTCACATAAGTGTTAAATATGAGGTCAATTTGGCTGCTTAATGAAAAACCATTTGCTCATCTTGAATTTGATGGGTCAGTGACATATTCCTGCAGCAGTGCACTAATGTGTTTAAATGTGCACATCTGGAAAATAAATATCCATACTGAAAGATTCATGACATATAGAGCGACCAGAATCAATTAACATGATGTGTTATCAAGATCAACCCAAATCACAAAGAACTTAATTCTATTTCTTTCTTCATTCATCAAAGCTACACAAACTTATTGGGAATTGAGGTTGTTTTAATTGTTTGTGTGCAAACCTGTTTCAGGTGTTCACTCAGGGAGAACTTCAGACTTCCTTTCTGGTGCCTGAGCATCTCGCAGGTCATGAGGCCGTAGAAAACAGCTGAGCAGGCCAGAGGGACGCAGAAGTAGAACCCAAACAGCCACCAATCCTTCGCATCCCGGTAAAACTGGAACACGCAGAGAAACACACGCTTTTCTGTATTTTTGAGGGTCAAACAGCTCTCAAAAGATAAGAATGTCAGAAAAATGCAGTTGAGCAACTTCAGGAGTCAAGTAGCTCCTCATGCAGCTTTCATCAAACTCCCTGTGACCTCATTCAGGTACATAAGAATTGAGATAGTCCAGATTTCCACACATGCAGTCCTGTTTTTGGTATCTTGTAAAAGGCTGCCTATTGAATTTGTATGTTTGTTTTATAGTCAGTGACTTTTGAGTTTGCAGTGTTTCGATCTGATTAATTTATCTTTTGGGATGCTAGTGTTTCCAGATAATTCTAATTGATTTTTGTTCATGGTTATACTTTTTTGGGGTGTTTCCCTAACACATCTGTAAACAGGCTGGTAAATTGTGTTCATGGTTGGGATTTGTATCAAAGCACTGAATGTTTTACTTCCTGTTTCGCCATAGCAACAATCAAGAAACGTGCAAACATTTGGCTTTTCTTTTAAAATTCAAAGATGAAAAATGTGTGTTGGAATTACCTATATTCTTTTAACCAGGCCATTTATAGGTGTATATCAAATTTAGTTTATTTCTTAATTTTTTGCACCATGAAAGGTCTGAAACAAGCCGTTTGCAATGTTCTCTCTTAGTCATGCATCCTCTCTTAGTCAAGCATCCTCGCAAGTATTTTGGTGTGGGGAAGATGGCTAGCTGAGGGAATAGAAAATTATTCTTAAATATTCATCTGAAGGTTTTCTGTAAAAAAAGACTGTAGTTGGAAATGCTAAATGTAATGCAGTTCGCACACGGCTTTCTGCACAGGTACCCTGTGTCCTGGAGCTCTCTAAACTACACTAAAAGTTGTGTCTGGTGGAAAGAACATTAAGATCCTCTAGAGTTACCAGAAGGCTTCATGGATGAGTTCACTCTAATTTAGTTTTTTCTTTGATTATTTCTTTGGGTTTATTTCATCCACTGAAGCCACAACATCAAAAAATACTTTGAGTCCATCAAATCGCTGGAATCATTGTCTGTGTCATTCTAAGACTCATTCTCCATTGAATTGGACAGTGGGATGATGAATGCATGTATCAGAAGTATCTTGACATGTTGGGACTTCAAAACTTCCCTGAGTAATTTGTTTTTAATATTTCTTCCGTTGAGTAGCCACCAGTCCAATCTCACTAACACAATACTTTGTCAATATAACGTTTATCGAAGGAACTGAAAGTCGAGAGACTGATGACAGGTGAGCTGACCCACGTTCAGATGCAGGCTGCAGCGCCGAGCTTGTTTAGTCCGCTCACAAACCGGAGACATAAACAGGAAATGTTGCTCCAAACAATCTGAGAAACAGAGACCTCGCCCAGAAACTCCACAACAAAGAGAGGGTGGAAATGGACTAGACTTTTTGTTTGCTTTCCCTCCACAGAGAGCATGCATCATCCACATAAGTTAGGGCCTGTTGGGTGTTGAGAGGTAATGATTTAAATCCAAACCTCTGGTGGAACATCTAGATCACACACCGAGCCACCAGTGTGGCATAATTTCTGTAAAGATTTGTCAGTAGAGGCTAAAGGCGACTGGGGATCATACAGAACAGATTTTGTTATCTCAAAAACCATCATTTTCTGCTTGTTTAAAAGTACTGATTAGATGTTTCCTTGGAGCCTAAGAAGACGTTCTGTCACACTTGAGAGTACAGATTTGTTTAAAGTCTCTGCAAATGCTCTCAGAGGCCTCACCAACGCCACAGCCACTCTTAATTTACGGGTGATAGATATCAAAACACTTGCAGACCACACAAATAAATGTGACAATCTCCCTCCCCAGGCGCTCGGAAACGGCAGCATTCTGTAAACACTCACAGTCATGAAGGGCGTCCTGGACTGCAGCATGCAGGTCGTCATGCTGACATTTTTGTAGTCGAAGGTGACCATGTTGAAGCCGATGGCCTCTGGCACTGCCAGAGTGATGGAGAGAAGCCAGATCACCACTATCTCCACGGCTGTTATCGTGGGAACACCGGTGCCCTGCACCCGGGACCAGGATGCCACTGCACGGTACCTACAGGGAGAGTTTGACAGTTCATCCAGAATGTCTAACAAATTCAAGCCTGAGCGACGAAGCAGCACATTTATGAATAACTGTACAAGTTTTGTTTTGTTTAGTTTTTTGGCTTCACGCATATAAATGGAAATGATAGGAAATATCAGATCTAAATGTTTAACTTTCAGGTTAAACACTTAAATGTGTACAAGAATAGAGATGCTGGAACAATTTTACATGTTTTATCAGGAGATTATTTTACATTTTCTACACATACAGTTTTGCAGTGACATAGAATGTGGGAGTTCTTTTATCAGTGTATTATTATTGTCATTATTATTGTACACATGGCCTTTTTTGCAACATGACAAAACCCCTTGAAGCATTCTCTAATGATACCTGGGGGACAAGTCCTGCTTGTGGCAAAGATCAGTCCAAATATAATCCTCTTAAAGTCATACAGCCTTTATTTAACAAAGATGAGCTTGCCATGTAGTTCAGTTAGCATCCTGTTAGTGTCATGTTTAGAGTTCTCACCTGCGAGGCAAGGACAGACCCCAGACTGTTTTATTACCTGTCCACGCTCAGGGCACACAGGTTGAGGGCGGTGATGCCGACCGATGCTTTCTGCAGGAAGGGAAACAGCTTGCAGAGGAACAGGCCGAACACGCTGTCGGCAAAGGGCCAACTCATCGCCAAGAGCTGCAAGCACACAGACACACACACACAAACCGATGAAGCCAACAGATGAACCCGAGGCCCCAGGGCCTGAGAATGCTGGTGTACCCTCACTGTGAGTATGCAGAGTGTTGTCACCCTCACCGGGGTATTTTTAGGCTGTTATCAGTGTAACACTCAGAGGTGTGACCTCCTGACTGACACACCGGACAAGCTGCCAGTTTTTTTGTTGTTTTTTTTACAAAACATCCATCATGATTTTCCACATAAGCAGCACAAACAATTGCTTTAACACAGAACCTGGCGCGCTCTACCTTGTAGACATTGATTGGTATGTCCACTGCGATGTAAATGAGGTCTCCGAGGGCGAGGCTGGCGATCAGAGCGTTGGGCCCGTTCCTCATGGTCTTGTTCTGGTAGATAATCCTCAGCAGGGTGGCGTTGCCGATGACGCCCACGGCAAAGATCAGGCAGGACAGCACAGTGTTGATGTACTTGAAGGCTTTTTTGATGGACGTGGTCTGCAGGCAGGCCGGGGGCAGGACTGCGTTCCTCTGGAACACCAGTGATGAGTTGGAGGGAGACGCGGGCTTCGGTTCGTGTTTGTGTCTCAGCTGGTCCAACTGCTTCAGCCTCCCTGGCTCGGGTTCCATCTGGACCGGGGGCTTCTGAGCAGTCTCTTGGGAGGGATGCTTTCCTCCGTTAGAGGTCTGGATGTGGTGGCTGAGCCGCAGCCGGGAAGGCGGCTCAGGTGTTCTAATTTCTGACGGGTGAAAATCAGGCCGAGACGTTACGTTCGTTTGGCCGCAAACAGGACTGACCAGCACCAAAGCGCAGACGGTCAGGAGCACAGCAGGCCGGCCAGGGAAGGCTGTGTTTTTATGTCCCAGTCTGGGAGCCACTTTGCTCCCAAAGGCCTTTGCAGAATCTGCTGCTGTGACCGCACACGTCATCCTGTGGCTTAATGGGAAGCCTGAACCAATTCCTGAGACCATGTTTAAGGAAAAAAGAACAGAAAAAAATTGAGTTTTGGATCAAGCTGTATTTCCAAAACTTGATATACACTCAGAGCCGGTTCATGGATCAGTTGTGCCTGGTTTGCAACTTCTTCTTCCTTCAGAAGGTATTCCAGAAGGCAGGTGTGACAGTGGCTCCAGATGTCAACATCTGTCTCAGTCAGTGGAGAAGAAGGTGTTGGAGATTCTCAGATGATTTTGGGCATTGCAGGCTCAGAAAATCTGGAGAAGGAGCAATAGTTTAGTATTTGATCAAAGATCTTTCTCAAAGGCAAACTCTGTCACTTCCTCTGGATAATTTTAAACCACAGGACAAACTCGTTGAACCAATGAAAAGCATCTTGCACCTACGTTGAAAAATAAGGATTTATCCAATTGCAGTATGGGGCTGGGAAATATAGGGGGGAAAATAGGATCAGGAGTTTTATACAGAATTATTGTGTACACGTCCAAAATTGAAACAACCCCAACATCATGAAAATTACTTTTAGTGGAAAAAAATTCCACCGCACAATAGATGCATCAAACTGAAATCAATTGCAAAAGCACAGTTAACCCCTGTCATGTTTTTATCACAGTAAAACAGCTAAATTCATCTTTTGCTGCCAGATGATGTAAAGGCTCCTTCCTAAGCACTGCAGATAATTATGTGGAGTTTCATCACACTCTGCCTCGTCCCTAAAACATGTCATTATTAACCTTTGTGTGTTTCAACATATTGATCACAGGAGGCGAACCTCGTGTCAGTTAGTTTCTTTAGGGGAAAGGTTACAAAGAATGGTAAATTCCACCTTGCTCCCGCTTAAAACTGTTTAAATGTGCTTATTCAGGGCAACCGAGATTTGAAAATTCATTCTTTCAAAGATGGCGTTGAGGAGGAAGAGGAGAGAAGCTAACTGCATTTGAATGGCAAGCTTCTTTTTCCAAAGTTTGGGTGCAAATCTAATCTCTTTAGACGAGAAACAGATCTTTTTTTTAACATACAATACAAAAACAATAAACCTCTTGCTGAACATTCCATCAAAGCAAACATCAACAGCTAGATAAGAAAAATGCTGACGTCTCACCTGTTTGTGGCCTCTCAGAGATTTGGTCCGACTCTTCAGTGGAAAGCTGGAGAAGCAGCAGACCGGGGTCTGCTCAGAGTCTTATGGAGCTCCTTTTTTACTTCCTTTCCCTCTTCTGCTCACCACCTTCCCACTTTTTCTGCCCCTTCCTTCCCCTCTGCCTCCTCCCTCCTCTGTGATCTGTCGTCAGCCTCATTTTCAGCCTCTCCTCCTACTCTTTGCTGGCCCTCAACCCCTCCTCTCCCACCTTTCCTCCCCTCTGCTTCCTCTCCTCTTTGCTCAGTTACAGTGGAACATCTCATAAGCCCATAAAGACATGAGGCTACTCTGAACTTTTACTGTCTGACAGCCATAGACATTCTGAGGGTAGCTGACAACAAGCCAAATTTCCCACTAAAAATGTGGAAATGGAGGTTGTAAACCCTGTAACTGGGACTGGGGTGTTTGAACACAAGTGAGGCCAGACTTTGTCTTTATGATTCAAGTATGGTAACTTAGGTTTGACGTAGACTTTTAATAGCTCATGTTTTTCATATATGCACACAGACGAAGCAAAACCGAGCTGAACGGCATCACATTTAATTATCTGTCCAGCTCTGCCCCTTTATCAGGATCCCCAATCAGGATGTGAGGAAATGGGGCTATGACCAGTTAAACGCGTCATGCCATTTTGCAGCAGTCACTCAGTCGTGTTCCTTTGCATTTTTTAAGGTTTTCAGAGGAAAACCAAGTATGAACTGATTGCTATCCTCTGGCTCGGTTGTTTTAATGCTCCGCTGGCAAGTCTGGAAGTGAGAACAGTCAAATCCAAGTAAGTCATCTGGCACTCAGGGTTGTGTTTGGTGTTTTACTAAGCAAAGACATTTTTAAAAAGTGCTTGAGAATAATTTTAAAAATCTCATTTAACTCAGCTGCCAGATTCATTTCTAGGCCTGTACCACATAAGCTAAACTAAACTCTACCATGCTGACCCTTAAGACTTTTTTACGCTAAATTTTGTCTCCATGCATTACAGATAAGCTGATAGAAACTATTTTAAATTCTATATTTTGCCACTGACAGAAAACCACAAAGGCATACACATTTTTCCCTCTTTTTTTGTCATATCTACAAAAAGAACTAAACAGTTTGACCAATAAGATTTAAATAAAATGCTATCTTATTCAACGTAGACACAACACGAGCTGAGATCCTCCAAACGTTCGTCTTGTAGGGATGAGAATGCCTCTTTGTGTCTGTGAAACTCTGTCACCTTTGGCAGGCAATGTCCAAAGAAAGACTTGGAAGATCCATAGAATGCTTGAAGAACTGTTTCTCATGGCCAGGATGCAGGATGCACGGTGCAGTCTTCATTTTGGTGCCAAAACTTTGTTTAAAGTTAATACATTGTCAGCCTGATACTGGTAACCTTCACTCACATCTTAGCCTAGTGACACACGCATACACATACACAGATGTATTTTATTTGGCTTCTGAATGAACAACATGCAGTTCATGTTGAGTTTACACATGTCTCTGTTCTAACCTTTGACCCTGGCCAGCTGATGTCAGGCCTAAATCAGCTTGAGGAGAAGCCCGTCTCATCTTTATCACAGAGCGTCGGCAGAGATATGCAGTGTGTGAGTTTGTGTGTTTATTTATCACAATAAACTCAGAGATAAACAGACAAAAGCTCTACGTGACTCGAGCCACGCCGCCGCATGGACACACACTCAGCTCGCTGGCCTGAAGCCCAAAGGGGGCAGATGAATGTTAAAAGTGACGTCCTGCACCGCTCAAATCCGTTCACAGTCTTCATCAATAAATCAAATAGGCCAAAGAGCAGCATAGCCAAACACTCAATGAAGGCTCTAAAGGAAAGAAATTATGAGGAAATTTAAATCTGTCTCAAATGAATGGTGTATTAGGTCAGATCAGGAGTCCTAAATACAACAGGGTCAAAGACAAGTTAGCAAAATGAACGAAGAAGACATGAGAGAGGTTAAAGGAAGTCGGGCACCATTTATCAAAAGATTAACAAAAATGTTATACCAAAAAGGTACGGTATGATGGGGGGGATTAGACCTCAAAATTAGGAGCCTCACAGCAGAGACAGAGACAAAAATGAAGCCGAAAACTAAACGCTCTTTATTTTGTTTTGGTCCTGGAGATTTTGGTGCACTACAAGTCTGTCACAGCTCCAGAGTTCCTGTCTTATAATGAGGCTTGTGAGATTACTGATATGAAATAGAGCTAAGCTGTTGAGGCTTTTGTTAGATTTAAGAAGATTTTTGCGTTCTATTTTTGCTTTTTGATTCTTTCAGACACCTAGGGAAAATGACTGTGCTTGTTTGATGTGTGGACCAAGTTATGTTTAAACTTTGTATATTTCAGTTTCTTCTCCATCCATTAGAATGACTTTTAACATGGAGCTACTTTTTTGACATCTCTAAAGGAGATCAAAGGCGTGTTTTTAAATGATGTTAACTCTCATTTTTGAGACTTCTGTCTGTCACGATTATGAGTTTAAACTGGATTGTATTTGTGGGAAAGCGCAAGGCAACAGAGGGGAACAATGAGATTTACTCTGTTAAATTTGTTTAATTGAAATACTTCCTGGCTTTACTGCAGAGATGAAAAGGATTTATTGTAACTCTAAAGAGTTATTGCTGTGATTTGAAGCAGAAACCGTATTTCTCAGCTTCTTAGACCACCTACTGTTTATGTTATTGGTCTCTTGTATTAGAAGTATCACTGTTTGCCGTCTTCTCACCTCTCGCTTCAAAAAACACTGCTGGTTAATGAACAAATTACCCCTTTAAACTAATTAAAATGAGAGGAACAAACAAGCCACATTCAAGGAGCAGATCAGTTCCAGATTCTCGCTGATGCCAGGAAACAGCTGTCTATTTTACTCTGAATGTCAGGCTTTATTAAAAGCCCTTTGAAGAACAGAAACTCGTCTATCACCAACAGGCCGAGTGCAGTGACTCTATAAGTGAGTTTCCATCCAGTTGTGGTTAGAGTTTGATGGAAAGTTTATTACAAAGAAGCAGAAAAACAGCATCTGCTCTGAACTAAGCAAGAAAACATTTGTGTTTGTGGTACAGACATTTGCAGAGTTAAATGATAAAGAGATACATCGTGTTTAAACACATTATCGGTGAATCGATTTATCACAGATGCCTTGTATATGTTCGGCTTTCTTGGCAGGAAAATCACTGTCAAGGGCTGCCTCCACTTGACTTCCACCGACTCCAGACCACTTTACTAACTTTTTCTCTAATGTCTATGACCAAGTTTGGTGCAAACTGGTGAGCAGAGGCAATGCTATAGGTGGATACTCCTGTTATAGATAATCCAGACACCCTCGCCTGGAACCATCTTCCGATTGAAGAATCTTCCAGGAAATACATTATAATTAAAAAATAGCACTCACTGAAGACACTGAAAAGTTTTAATTACATTTTTGTTGGGTAAATCAAGGGCGGATTGACAATTGTAAAATATGCCATGAAACCAGGTAAACATCGTAGTTTTCTGCTTTATTAATTGTTTCTCTTATTTATTAAAGAACCCTATATAAATTGCCTATATTTGAAAACCATATTGATTTTTCCTCGGGATAAAAGCCTATTTTCTAAATGGAGCCAGACAGGTAAGCAGACACATTGAGACACCCAGTGTTGGAACGCGGTCCGGCAGGCGTTGTCATGGCGACATCACTCCGTCTGCAACTGCGTTGGAAACTTAGAGCAAACTTTTTGGGTGAGTACAAACTTCAGATTATACCTTTCTGTGTCGTTGGGTGTTAGTTTTTAGCTTTTATTGAAAGTAAAGACACGCAGACACAAATAATGACACTATGAACACTGTGAACGTTTTTTCTTAACGGTTAGTTGTTTCGTCTCCCGCAGCGTTACACAGTATTTACACAGCTCATGTGAGTTATAAAGCCATAAATCATAAAAACAACAAACTGAAGTTTCTCTGCTACCGAGTACATTATTCAAGCTAATAAACGTTATGTCTTTTATTCTCCTTAATCTTTTGTTTTTCTAAGTGTACAGTTGTGCTGTTTTTATTATCTAA
>JABUIW010000018.1:3571171-3591116 GCA_013363375.1 Menidia beryllina | reverse complement strand
GTGTGTATGTGTGTGTGTGTGTGTGTGTGTGTGTGTGTGTGTGTGTGTGTGTGCGCGACAGGGAGGGAAACATAGAGGAGACTGTGCAGTGTCTGGAGAAGTCAGCAGACATTTGTCGAAGCAGCGGACTGCCGAGCAAATTGGCCGATATCTGTCTGTGCCTGGGCAACATCTACTACAAAACGGTATCAAAAGCAAACACAGATACAGTCACTTTCAGCCTGCAGAGTCGGAAGATCTAAGCGGTGAGCAGCTGTAGAGGCGTTCAGTTCCACAGTGTGAAAGCACGGCTGCTCTTTTCCTCCGCAGAGTCAGTATGTCAAAGCATACAAGTGCTTCCTGCAGGGTTATGAAGTGGCCTGTGAGGCAGGAGATGTAGAGCTGCTGCAGAAAGCACAGGTGAGTCTTTTTTTAAAGCCATTTCTGGACAGAACTCGGGACAGAACTACTGCTCCATCACAGGGATTTCAGATTTTTTTGTGTTTGTAAGAGATTGGTTGTCTGATCTCAGTGGATCAGTTCAAACACTGGAAGAAATTGTAAAGACTGAAGTTCAGTTCACAGCTGCCTGATCAGTGATGCACACGTTCGTATTTTGTCTGTCTCCTTTATTTGGGGACAATCAAATCCCACACTGTTCTGTATCTTAACCCCTTTTTTTCTCTCTCCCTCTCTTTGTTCCCCTCTCTGCTGTCTCCATCAGGTGATGGTGGGCTGCTCATGTGCTCTGCCTTTGATCAGAACGTACAGCTCAGACATGGAGTCGGCCTCATCTGCCACTGTGAAAAGGCTGGTGGCGTGGAAGGAGAGCAGAGGACACCAGGACCTGATAACAGATCCAGCAGAGTAAAGTGCTGCTGCCTAGCACTGAATCCTGATCAGATCAGGCAAACATCCATCAGCTTTGCTGGACAGAATGCACAGATACGTACAAAACTGGCCAGCTCCTAAAAGCAATCAATAACATTTTACAGTAAATAAAAATGTATACAACACCGACACTTTGATTTAATTCTGTCACACACCGAATTTATTTATAGAAGTTCTGTAACTATATCAACAATCAAAGCACTGAAAGAAAGATATGTAAAGCTCTGTGTCAATAACTTTGCTTTCAGGCAAATTTTTACTTTATAATGTTTTAATTTACTGTTTAATAGAGCAATGAGAGCTCGGACACTCAGCTGTATACCTGCATGTCAATGGCAAAAGACTAATTAATAATAAGTGGTTTAACTTCTATTGATTTACTTATACTCTGTGATATTTGTCCTCTTTTGGCCTCTTTTTGTCTAAATGGCTACTGATGAAAGTATCACATATTGACTTTTTTCCATTCCCAACAGAATTAAGTTTGAATTCGATTATTGCAACAAACCTACCTCACACAACAAACATCCCTGATAAATCCATAATTTTCTATGCATACAAATCCATAAATAATTAGTTTTTTTGCCAGATTATTGTTTAGACCAACTGAAATGGCTATCAAAGTAACACTCACTACAAATGTCTAATTGGATATTTTAATTGGAGTGTATAAATGTGTGCTCTTTCTTAAATGTATTCCCCTGTTCCTCCGCGATGGATGGATGGATGGATGGATGGATGGATGGATGGATGGATGGATGGATGGATGGATGGATGGATGGATGGATGAATAATGGGATTCCTTGAATTCTTGATTCTGTTCACCCTTGATTCTGTTCACGCTCTTTGTCTGTCTGTTACGGTAATTGCACAGTAAAGATATCGTGCGCCTCTCATTTTGTTATTACGGTTACCCCGAGCACCCACGTGTCCGGAAGAAGCTTCGGCAGTTCTGCTTGTGTTTTCTGTCAGAAAAGCCACCAGAGAAGAGGCAGCAGAGTTGAAGAAACTTCAGCCCGGCGGGGTGGCCGGTGAGTGGGCCCAGAAACTTAAAAAATGGGCCTGCTGGCGATGCTGCGGAAGGAGTGGTTCACCATCGGGATTGTGTTAGTCATCTTATCGGCCAAACTGCAGCCCAGCATCGGTGTCAAAGGAGGTGAGATATTTTTTATCACGGCTTACAACGCTCTAAAATCATCAGCTGTGCTTCGAAATGGAATGTTCAATGCACAATAGGCCATACATCTCTTTATTTGACTCTTGTCTCGCGTTAAGAACTGATCTTTAGGAGACATACTCACATTATTAAGACGCAAACTTAGTTGGAAATCGCCACAAGACATAGAATGTCTGACTTTTACTTTCTTAATCTAACACTGGAAATAATATTAGGTGTATCTCGTGGATAGAGCACATCCTGTGTGTGTGTTTATTTTTGTGTCGTACCTGGCAGTGTAATGACACGTTGCATTGGGCAGCAGTGTCAACAGACTCGAACGCACCCTGTGAGCTCATTTTTTATTTATTTTTTAGGAGACTCGTCCTAAAAGTTCTCACACCTGATTTGAGAACACATGGGAAAACTGAATCATAATTCTATTCCATTCTACGTAAATATATCTTCATTTTTATGTAGAGTCTGATGCAGTTCTATTTAAATAAAACGGATCACATGGACACAGCTCTTAATATCATAAGACACTAGAAATGAGCAAAAACAAATACTCTGGAATGAGATACCCTCTCGATATGTGAGGAGCAGAGGTTCCTTGTTTTTAATCTGCAACATTTGAAACCACAGCACACCATATATATCACCTTATATATCCTAAGATATTAAGAGCCAACCCCTGCTGTCATTGGCTGAGAAGTGGGGTGCATCCTGGACAGGTGGCCAGCCTATTACAGGATTTCTCAAGTGTTTTTCTGCTCTTTTGAGGGTTGATACTTCAATTAGATTTGTATTTAACAAGAAACTTGAGATTAAATTGTTATCAAGTCTACTGATGTAGATAACTCATCCCCCTGTCTCCTTCAGGCCCATTAAAGCCAGAGATCACCATAGCCTACGCCGCCGTCTCGCTCATCTTCTTCAACAGTGGCCTGTCGCTTAAAACGGAGGTGAGAAGCCAAGCTCCAACGCGTTCAGGCGCAGTGTGATAAAGCTCGCCCCGTGTCAAAAACGTCTCTCGTTATCTGTCTTTGTGTTAGGAGCTGACCAGCGCGCTGCTACACGTCCGTCTCCACCTGTTTGTGCAGTCATTCACGCTGATCTTCTTCCCGCTCGCCGTCTGGCTGCTGCTCAGGGTGCTCGCCCTGACCGCCATCAACCAATGGCTGCTCAGAGGGTAGGACCAGCTTAAAGCGCGTGTGAATGCTGTTCTTTGTTCCTCTCTGTCTGATGGTACCTGAAATGGGGCCTTATGGATGGACACAAAGACCAGCTTTCATGGTTATTACGGGCCATGCTCAGAGTGGAGTGTGTTTGTGATGCCATGAGGCCCAGTTTTTGAGCAACAGACCAGAGACTCGGCCCTCTTCTGAGGGCTGAGGTCCGTCTCAGGTTTTTGGGCCCACGCTGCCCAGACACAGCAGTAACTGTGTGCCTCAGCGACCGCCAGTCTCTCATGTCATGGAGACCTGAACTCAACCTGGCTCAGGTTAATAGCTGCATGATTATTTATATAATTATGCAGCATCTGTTCAGATAAATATGCATGTTTGAATTACATCCATTGTCCAATCGTGGCCGGTATCATTTGGCAATTTTGTTATCAGAAAGTAACAAATATGCTTCACATGGCTGCATTAAAAAACAAGGGAAAGAAAGAGTTACAGCCTTCTATAAACCGCATATTCAAAACTCCTAATTTTGAAACAAAAACAAAAAAAAGCCCATCTCTACATCAACAATGGACAGCAGAACTCCAAGCACTTTGGCTCTGGGTTCTTCTTCATGTCTTGTTTGCTGTTTACAGTCAATCAGCAGCCATCACGGCGGCCGTGTCGATCAGGAATTACCTCAGCATCTTTATTCAATCGTAACTTCCTCTGATCTTTTTTTAAGAAAATGTTTAAATTCCACTCCCGTGCGGAGGCGAAAGGAAATGAGTCACGCCCTGTTTCCTCACCCTCCCTCTTCAACTTGTTTCCATTGCCTAGGTTACAGACCGTGAGCTGCATGCCCCCCCCAGTGTCCTCCGCCGTCATTCTCACCAAGGCTGTCGGAGGCAACGAGGTAGTACACGCCACTTCGTTATTTTCCACCCTTTGACAGAAGTGATGAGCGGCGTGTTGGCATGTTGACGTCTCCTTGGTGACCAATTGTTTTCTGTGCGTGTGTGAATGCGTGTGTGTTTGCGCCCGCAGGCTGCTGCGATCTTCAACTCAGCATTCGGGAGCTTCCTGGTAAGCCGATGGTCCTATTTGGACCTGGAGAAGTGCAGGTTGAGTTGATGGGAGTGTGAGGCCGGGCTGTAACCACATCTGTGTGTCCCACAGGGAATCGTAGTGACTCCGATGCTGCTGCTGCTGTTTGTAAGTCACGCCCGCTGAGGGCTGGGGGGCGGATGCTCTTTTTACATAGTTTGAGACAACCCAAACTATGTCAAGTTTCTTAGTGTTCTAAAAGTTTTCATTCAGAATATGGCTTTCACATGTTAAACAATCTTTGTACACCTTTGTATAGATTTTTTTTATCCCCAAATTTCAGGAAAATATAGAAAAAGCTAAATGTAAGGAGCCATTATCAAAGTATTCAGCCTTGTTCAGAGAGCTAGTTTCACAGGTTTTCAAGAAAGATTTAAAAAAAATTAGAATAAGGAATAAGCAGCTCAGTTGGAAATGTTATATTTATTTGGTGTTGTGCTGCATGAATATCTGAAAAGTGACCTTGGGGAAACAGTTGGATTTCCCTTTAATCTCTGAAGCCCTGAAGCCAAGGCTTTGTCCTCAGCAGAAACACCACTCAAAGTTTAAATGTACCATCTGTAGCTGGACTTTTGCTAACTGAGGTCGTATTTTAATATCCATTATTGTTTACTTGTTTAAATACTACTGAAATTAGAAGGAATTCATAACCCATTTGAAAAATTGAACGAGTTTTCTAACATTCGTGTTTGGATTTAAACAGTTTTTTTCATTTGTCTCGCCTGTTCCTTCTCTTCCAGCTCGGTTCTTCATCCTCCGTTCCCTTCTCCTCCATCTTCTCTCAGCTCTTCATGACTGTGGTGGTGCCCCTGATCCTGGGTCAGGTAGGAAGCTCACCTGCCCTTGCACAGACGGGCTGCTGAGCCCGGTTGCCGCTGCGCGAGCTCTTTGTATTTATTTCTGCTCCGCCCGCAGGTGTGCCGCACTTTCCTCAGGGAGTTCCTGGATAGGAGGAAGCCTCCATTCGGCGCCATTAGCAGCGCCGTCCTCCTAATGATCATCTACACCACCTTCTGCGACACGTTCAGCAACCCCAACATCGAGCTGGACCCCATCAGCCTGCTGCTGGTCGTCCTCATCAGTGAGCTATTAGAAGATAATATAGCCTTTAGTTTATGCTTTTTTTACAATGTTTTTTATCGATGTGTTATTTTTTATCTAATGAGGTTTCATTAGAGTCTGACATAGGGCTTGTTTGTTGGTTTCCCGTGCTAGTTTTGGATTTTGATCTTGGATGAGTTTGTCATTTTGGGAAACATGGTTGTACATTTGAAGAGAGACAGCAAAACTATGTTCTTAACTTACAGTTTAGATGAGCTCAGTGGAACTTTCATTCTTTCCAGCAGCCAGCAGGTGGCGACACCTGCAGCTGTAGGTCAGGTTGTGCAGGTGTTCAGGAGAGAAGAATCATCCAGGGAGCTTTTTGGTACTGGAAGGGTTCTTGTTCCAATATGAAGTGTGTATCAGCCATATTTAACAAGGTTTTCTTAAGTATGGATGAAAACTCCAACTCAAATTTCCAATATTTTATATTTAATGTCTAAAAGGCTCCAAATAATGAGGCTCCTGAGGATTAAATAAAGTGTTTTATAACTATCTGGTTCCAACTGGCAGAGAACTTGAGCTGCCACAATCTGAAATGAGTATGAAACATATAATCCACTGATAAATTAACTTAAATGAACGTACAATGAATTTGATTAAATTCACCCCTGAATTTAATTAACATATATTTGAACTGCCATTTTATAGTGTATTTCTATTTCTATGATCTAATCATAGAATAATAATTTCTGTACTGTTTATCCCCCTTTGTTTTGTCATGTAATCTTCGTCCTCTCCTTTAATTTCACTTTTCCTTTATATTTCTTAGTTTTCCAGTTTCTGTCCCCAATAACGATACGTTTTTCGATTGTGTATCAAAGACTTTTCAGTTTGATATGTAGAATAATGTTCTCCAATATAACCTTATGTCATGTCCGCTGTTGGCTTTGTAGTTTTATATTTAAGAAGCACAACAACAAAATTACCCTTGTTTTCCCCACAATTAAAAGAAAGTCATGATTTTCAACTTTGATATCCAGACAGTCCAGGAGAAGAAAACTAAGTAGATAAAGAAATGTGAAACTTTAGTCTCAATGAATACACTTTTCTTAATTTGTTAAAAACAATGTGAAACTGGCTTCTTTTGTTCTGCAGTTTTCTCCATCCAGATCAGCTTCATGCTGCTCACGTTTGCCTTTTCAACAAGGTTAGTCCCCACATCAGCTTTTTAAATGTTTTGTTTAATCCTCAAATAAAAAAAGAAGCATTTTAATATGAAATAAATACATGATGTGACGGGCTGCCTCACATGTGATGTATGTGCATGTGAAGTTATGAGTCAATGGTCACAGCATCCAGCCCACCTGGTGGGAGCAGGAAAAATAAATCTGATCCACAGAGTGACGGATATTTATACCTGCATGTCTGTGATTGCAGGTCTGGCTCCGGATTCAACCCGGCCGACACAGTCGCCATCATGTTCTGCTCCACACACAAGTCTCTCACTCTGGGTACAACACCAGCTGCATTTTTGTCACACATGAAAGTCTTTTTCGAAGAGTTGCAGAAACAATATCTAAATTCAGATGCACATCAGTTTTACAGTACAAGTGTCTATAGTTCTGTGCTGCATCCAGCCTCACAGTCTGATTTCAACACATCACTGTTTGACACTGCTGAATTTGTTTTAAAAAGCCTGTAAAGTCCTCACAAATTGACAGGAGTTTGATGTTCTGAGGACAGCCAAAAACAGTAAACTCAAGCTCTAGTATTGACCAATCAGGAGATGTTTTTAAGACTTTTGTCATAAGCTAAGTTGCGAATTGAGGAATTTTATTCACTGCTTTTCGTCTGATGTCTTTGGAGAATTCACTCAGCAGTAAGCTGTTCGGTTTGTCCCCCCCACCCAGGAATCCCCATGCTGAAGATTGTTTTCGAAGGCTACGAGCACCTGTCTCTGATTTCAGTACCATTGCTGATCTACCATCCCACTCAGATCCTGCTGGGCTCCATCTTGGTACCAAGTATTCGAAGCTGGATGTCCAGCAGGCAGAAGGTACGCACACGCACTCACACACAAATGCTCTGTGAGCTCACTACAACAGTGAGATGTTCCGTTTCACCTCCATCTTCCTGAGACGGTGGCTGCATTCAAACACTAACCTCCTCACCTTGTCTTCTCTCTGACAGTCTAGTCTGTTGTTGAGATAGGGCCACATTCCAACACTTCTATCTGCCATAAGTGAGTAAGAACGGACATAAACTGAATAATCGCTTTGATGAATTGGGAAGTAATTGATCCTTATTTTATGATGAAATCCTTACGTGTCCAGTGTGTCCAGCAGGCTCATTCTTACATTTTTCTGCCAAATTCCTGCATGCGTTCTTAAAATGATCAATACTTAATAAATAAATAAAAACAAGAAGCCTTGAAATAATTATGAGAGGTCTTGGCTGTTGGCAAAACTCATTTCAAAGAAAAATGTTTGCGTTATTTTCAGGTTATTTTGCCATGAATTTTAATTGAACTATTTAATCATTCATTTTCTATTAACAATTTTGTAACTCTCATCATATTTCCTGTCACACTTTTGCATTATATTTAGAATTTAATTTTCTTTTAAGTCTTGACTTGGAAGAAAAGTAACTTTGTGTAGATTATATTTTCTTTAACAAAATGTGTTTTGTTTATAACTATCATTAATTAATCCATCAGTTAATTTTTCTTCTTTACATTTATCTAATGTTAGTGTGAATAAATTGATTTTGATTATTTATTTACTTGTTATTTACTCATTTTAAAATGCATTGGCATGATTTGAATGATTTTACTGGCATGAATGTTCTTTTATATGAACATACAATGATTTATTTAATGTATTATAAATTGAATTAACTATGAAATTTTGACAGCAAACTAGCATTTGGATTGAATTGTTAATTTCTTAGAATCTCTGCTTTGTCCACTGCCTACAAACCAAATGGAATTGGACACAGAATCCTATTTAAGTTACCTTTTCACAGATCCAGTTGGTTTCCTGAAATTCCATGTTTTAAAACAACTGGTTAGCTGGACTCCCTGCTGCAAACAAAGCACCTGTTTTGATGCCAAAAGATTTTTTTCCTGCTTGGTCATTTTTGCTCATCACCTGGTGGCGGACTCCCTTCCTGCGCATCTCGGCTCGGCTCGGAGCTCCGTTCAGTTTGAATCTTGACTGACGCATTCCGCCTCTTTTGTCTCCGCAGGGGGTGAAACTCTCAACCCTTCAGCCCATCTGACGGGATGAAACCAGAGCTTTAATGGTGTTAATGGTGCTGCGGCACCAAGCAGGAAATGGTGAAGGGATACAGTCTTCTTAAGTGCCTTATTATAACCAATCAACACAGACCTCAATGTGGGAAAAGTAAGCTCCTTGGCTCAGTTTTCTCAGTTTCTACGATAACAAAAACTCACATTTACATCATATCTAGGTATTCTTTTTTTTAACAGCAGCTGAGCGTTTTTTTTGGAAACAAACAGTTAAACCCAGAAATATGGTGTTACTGGGACCATTCTTTGTTTATTTATGATGTTTTTCTAATGTAGTTCTTCCAATTATCAGGGCCAATGCTCCACTCATGCAGCAACAAAGTGCTAGAAAACAGGTCTAACTTTGGGAAAATCCAGCTTTTGGATTTAGCCTTTTATGTTTTTTTTTTTTTTGTTTTTTTAAGAATTCAGAAATAAGGGCATAACTCACACATCTGGATCCGGTTTCGCTTTAATAGGTAGGTGGTGACTGTATGATAATTACAAATCATCAGAACTGAAGCTACTAAAGAAAAAAATGTATTATCCCTTATTCATTTCCCAATTGTGAAATTACAGCACAGAGTATTTTATTGAAACCAGAAAAAAGTGACCAAATAGAAATACACAAGGAAGAAAAACTCAGAAAACTCAGGGACTCTTGAGCACTATTTCTGTCAAACATTCTCGGGTCTCCACTTTGTATTATTCAGTTGTTTTATTAAAATTCTGACAACTGCTGCACTAGGTTTTCTCTTAAAACATTTTCTTTTTCCTCTGCCGGCTCTCTGGGAAATGCTTAAACCAGGTGCTATCTGAAGACAGTTTCTGCTCTCAGATCACCGGGAAAGCATAGACTGGATCTGGGGATACTAATAAAGAAGTGCTGTGGTTTTTCTGCCCGTAACCCATAAATCCTCATCGAAGTGTTATCAGCTTAGCATCATTTAAGCTTCCAAAAGATCTCAAACTGTTGGCACTTATCTTAAAAGCTGATTGATGTCCAATGATTCGGTCATTTTTTATGGCTTTTAAGGGGCTGCAGAATCGGGCAGCGACACCGTTGTTTTATAACTATACCCTCCAAGAGGATGTTAGCAGTTTGTTCTCTTCACTGTAATGTTGACATTCTTTTGAATGTATGCCGTGTGCCTTTTTAACATTTAAATATCCCAACTCGTGATTCCAAAAACTCGTGAAGCTGGACAGAATGCAGTGATGTAGGCCTTTCTTGTATTTTTTGTATTTCTGTTGATCTTTGAATGAAATCTGTGTAAAAACAACATATGAGATGTTACAGGAAAAAAGTCTTGACTGGTAAGTCAACTGAGTACTCTGTTACAGGAGAGCCGAGCTCTCCATGCTGTTGTGATGCATAAAGGAGTTGGCATTGTGTTGCATTTCTATGCCACTTCCAGATTAATTGAGGGAAAGTTACCTAACATTCAATTGGATGTATAAAGTTGTCCACTTTTTACTTACAATGTTATCGGTTACACATGACAATTAAACACTTTTAGCATAAAAGTACAATTTAAACCTTCAGAGTACAAATGCAAAGTTGACCTCTTCTCTCTGTTTACTGTGATTGTTGTGTTCGTTTCATTGAATAATTGTGATGAGATGTTTCTAGGTTTGTTTTTGTATTCTTGTACTTTTTTGATTGAAAAATAACTATATTTTCTTTCTATTTATAGGCATAATTTACCAACCCAGTTCCCAATACTGTAGTCACTGGGGTTTTGTTTTTCTCCTCTTTTATCATTCAAACATTTCTAACGAGCACTTGATTTGTGCCCAGGGCTCAGTACATTTAAAATAAATCCTGCTTTGACCAAATGATATAAGTCATTCATTTCTCTCCCACTTGTTTTTTTTGGAGCAGTTGTCTCCTCTGTCTATCATTTGTAAAATGTAACATAGCCTAATCAAGGCTTTGTGTTGGCCTTAACAAACGCATGTTCCAGCACTATTATTATTAAAGCCTCAGACTGGAAAAAAGTAAAGGAAATTAATACACACTGTATGTCCAGCACAGTGTGACTTAACTATAAGCCTCTAAACCTGCATGTCAAAGTCTTCCATGTATGTAAATAACAGGTCAACTCAGGTAAACAGCTCTGGTGTCACGATGTTCATACACAGTGCATGTGTGTATTGATCACAATCTTAGTTCCCATCATGTCAAAGACATAAATCTGCAATAAAATAAAAACAGAACGTTTTCTTCAGTTTTTAATCAGTAAAGACATAAACAATGTACATGCATTACCACTTCTTAAATTAACTTACACTAGGTTGTCAACATCAAGTGTAATCACAACAACATTTGCATTTAAAAACTCCTGTACATGTGTTAATCACGTAAAACGAGGATATGATGGGTCATGTGATCTTGGACAGGGTTAATAAAGCTTTTATTTTGATTCTAGAGAACATTACCCTTTAAAGAAAGAAAAAAAGCAATAAGGACATTTCTAAATGAAAAATCTGTCAATGAGTATTGATCATCAATGAATATTGTTATTTATTTCTATTATTTTTTTATTAGTTTCCAGGTGATGCCAGAACATCATACTCAGTCAAAAGCACAAAACTGTTTTCTCTGATTTTGCGGACTCTGACTAAATCTCCACACTCCTGGACGTGGATAAGCCCTCTCTCCCCTCTCCCGTACTCTCTCTCCCTGTCATTCAGAGTCACCCCTGTCCGCCTGCCGCAGGCCTGCCGGTACATGTACCGTACTCCAACCATCAGCACCATCCCTAAAGCAGCGGAGCAGCCCAGCAGTATACCCAGCTCCCAGGTACTATGTCTAGGAATGATGTCTGGATATTTCCCTTCAATTTTTGGAAGGTCGGAGGGATGTTTGGGTTTGATGTCAATGCTCGGAACGTTCGATTTGAACTCCTGGCCATAATTCACCCTGAGGTTTGGGTAGGGTTTGGGATTTGGATGAACAACCGTCTGTGTTGGTACATTCAGATCTGGGTCAGGATTAATGGGGGGAATATGTGTTTGGACTGATGTGATATTTTTAGAGGGCACCAAGGATGCCAGGGGTGTATGTAGAGAGTGATGGATAGATGGGGAAGGCCCTGAATTAGGAGAGGTGATGGATGAGATGAAAGAAGATGTGGCATACTCTATAAAGGTGGGAGCTGTTGAGGTAGAGGTGGATGAGAAAGAAGGTGGTGGTAAAGTTGGTGAAAAGGCCAATGAAATGGAAGTTGCTGGTGATGATAGAGCTAGGGACACAGTGGAAGAGGAAGAACAGAAAATGTTAGAACTTCTGAGGCACAGAGAAGAGTTGAAAGAAAACAGGGACGAATCAGATTTGGGGCCCAAGGAGAGGTGAGTTGGGGATGAAGAGTTGGAGTCGTTTGAGGAAGGAACAGTAGAAGATGGGAGAAAGAATGGCAGAGGGGAAGTAGGGGAAGATTGGGTAGTGGATAAGTAAGGTGTTGAAACTGGGAAAGGAGATGGGAGGGCAGAAAAGGCTGGGGCTGTTTCGGGTTGGTTCTTTGGAGAGGGGTAAGTGGAATGGATGGGCAAAGTTGACCATAAGACTGTAAACATGGATTCTAGGGTTGAGCCAGCTGATTGATCTAGATGAGTGGCAGTACTTGGATGAACAACATCGGAGGTTTGGAAAGAGTTCATGGAGAGAGACGATGAGTCAGGTTTTTTGGGACTTGAAAAAGAGGGTTTAGGACTGACTGATGAAGCAAAACCAAAGACCAGACTTGTTGCGTTGATCTCTGCTGGAGACTGTAGATCTTCCTCCAAAGTGAAGACTGGCTCAAACATTGATTGAGAGGATAGAGGGCTGCTTTGAGGAGTCACTTGGGATTGACTTAAAGTATCAAAGTAAAGGGATAGAGGAGAGGTACTTGAAACCTGTATTGCTGTCTTAAATTGTGAAAAGCTTGGCAGAGTCTGAGTGGTTGTGGTTCCTGTCGAGGGTTGTCGAGTGATGCTACGGGCATGAGGCTGCAGAGGGCTGCTCACGGTTGTTTGATGTGAGTGGTTTTGCTCCGTGGTGCTTTTGCCTCCTGATGTTCCGCTTTTAGGCTGTTTTACAGTATTGTCAGATTGGATGTTGTCTTGGGAAAGAGTCGACGCTCTAAGAGGCTCAGTGTTTGAAGATCTGTCCCAAAGAATTGGATTTGTTGATGAGTTTTGTAGCATGGGGAAAGATGCTTTAGAGGGAAGATGAGAGTTTTGACTTGAATTTGAATGGGAATGGAGAGCTGCTTTGGATCTAAAAGCAGGTTTTGATGAATAATTTTTGAGGTGTGGACCTATTTTGGCTTTGGTTGTATGTACTTGAGACTCATACAGGATAGTCCATTGAAGTTCCCCTAAATTGCTCTGGGTCTTAAATTTTGCTGGAGTTTTTGGCTCGCGAGCTGACCCTTTAGGGTTGTGGTCTGTGGATCTTAAGGTATTTGTAATGTGAAAGCTGTGACTGATCATTGGTATGGTAGTTACTGAAACTGTAGGTGTGTTTCTTTTTTCAGGATTGCTGTTCACTTGTGGTTCTTGAAATTTTACCTCAAGTTCTTTCCCTTCAACTTCTCCATCATTTGGAGGAATTGAAGGGAACAGGGAATTTAACAGAGAATGATTATTGGTTGAGCTCTTTACTGCAATGTTTCGAAAAACTGTGGTGGTAGCATCCATTCTTCTAATGTCAGTTGAGGAGACAGTGGATGTGAAAAAAAGAGGCTCCTTGGTAGGAGAGGCTGGGTCAGTGGCTGTCCCTTCTGACACAACCGAAAAGGATGCTTGGGTTGTAAGAGTCTCATTTTCAAGAGATCCTGAAATCCAAATGTTGATTTTACTTTCTGAGTGATTTGTTCTTGAACTGTTCCATTCCAAAACTCTGTGGCTGACCTCTGTCTGTGTTTTGAGATACTTGAGAATATCAGTCCCTCTGGTTGTTTTTGGGGTCATTGCAGAAACTGTCCTGTTAATTTGCTTTTTCGATGATTTCTGCACTTTAAGATCTGCAACACACCGAAAGAAAAAGGTAATATCAGTTTTTAAAATAGCTTTTAATCCCAGTAAGTACCCTTATCCTACCACCATGTTATTCATTGTTATTAGCAGGATTGGTGTCCTTTTTTGTTTTAGGATCAAGGAGCCAATAATGCAGACCCAAAATGTAACATCATAAGATGCCTTGTTAATGAAAGACATTGACTTGGGATTGGTGAGTTCCATTCCACAACTTATCACAAAAGTTAGCCTACCTGGAAGGACAGTGACTTTTTCCTCTTGTACTGAAGATATTGTGCTGAGTTCATCCACTGCTGTGGTACTACTGCCTTTCCAACTTCTACGACTACCATCGCGCACTATTGTGGACTCGATACCAGCCCAGTACACAAAGTAGGACTGCACCACTGTGATGCTAAAAGAGAGGCCAAAAGGGTACAGTGCATCACTCATTATAACAAGTAAGATCATTTGTAGCAAAACATTCACTTGTTGATAGTTTTCTTTATGTAATAATATGGTGATGATAGGTAATAGTTTCCTTACTGAAAGCGCAGGTCTCCCGCTGCAGTATCAGGAGCCCTCCATACAAACGAGAGGTATCTTTTCCGCTGTTTGTCAGAGTGTGTGACAGTGTCGCCCTCTGAGAGGCAGTGCAGGGTGCGAGTACCTGGGGGCATTAGGATCCAAGAGCCACCCGCCAAAAGCGGGCCGAATGCCACAGATCTCCCTCCAAAACCTCCTCTGGCCCTATGCTTCCTATTTCCAACACTGCGAGCCTGAAGCAGGAAACCCATGAAGTCCCGAGAGCTTCGGACAGTCACTGACACAGGCATGAGCAGACAAGACATTTAAAAAAAAACATACTCATGAATTCCAGTTTCCTGTTGTTTGTAAATGAGCAGCTGTTACTTAATAAGTTAAATGACGATAGCTCGTACCTGTTATTAGCTGTCCTGGGTAGTACGATAAGGTGGAGGTGCGTATAGAAACATAGCTGTGTTGTGGGTCCAGGGAATGAGCACGTATGTGACCAGGAACCATGTCCAGACAGGCGGCATGGCCCGCACCATGGGAGAACGACGCACTGGGTGGGGCCAGCACGCATAAGACCAAAGACAACCAGGAAAAAAGGAGGATGGCCGACATCACTAAACACACACAAACACACATCGCGTTACTTTTCTGTCAGCTCAGTCAAAGCATTGAGAAACATCAAAGCAAAAGACAAAATAAAGGATAAGCAGTGAGAACAAGAAGTGGCAAACTAATACTGTCATACATCTTTGCCAACCAAAAAATGACAAATTCAGTTGTTAGGTTTCATACAGTGTGACCAAACGACAACAATAACAGTGATTTTCTAGGATTTCTGGTCTTGAAATACAAGCTCTGATGACACAGTAAACTATCCCTTCATCTGTCTAAAAGGTAGAAACTGCAGAGAAAAACTATTTGTATTTATTTCAGAAAGACAAGAGTTGTCTGCAGACATTAATCCATGTCTTTCTCTCAGTTAGGGGGAGCACTATCCTCTCAGCCAAGATTGAATGTCCAATATTCAGTGGCAGCTTGTCTGAATAGTAAATTTGTATTTTTTAGCTTTAGATATATTTGTTATTAGTTCTCCATCTATAAAAGTTCACACTTGCAAGCTTATTGTTAGCAAGAAAAACAGAAAGAAAGATATTCTTCAGTATTAAACATGCTAATGGTACTTATTTTAAAAACTGATTCCAAAAATCAGGGTAGACAACAGATTGATTCTACAGGAGTGTTTACAGGTTTAAGGTGTATTTGAAACCAATTTTAATGAGACCAGATAATATACTGGACATTCTTTTAAAAACTAAAACATTTTATTCTTACTTCTATTTGTGCTTTTGTCATTGCTGTCTCTCTGAAAGAAAATGTTCTGTTAAATGTGTCATTTACACTAAACAAATTTCTCTGAATTGATAACTTGCAAATATTAATCTTATTGCAACAGCACGGGGGTTAGTATTGTGATAGCGCACCCTCACCTTTGCAGAGCAGTGATCTCCCAAGTGAAAACTTCAAACTTCTTCAGTCCACAGTGAGTCACTTCCAACTCCGTTTTGTTTTTAAGCTTTGAAATCTCCTGGAGTGCTGGAATCCCATCACAGAGCTGTGTCTGATTTCCTAAAGTGTGTAAAGATGACCCTGAAATGCAAGGAGATTTAGGGGGACCAGGATGTGGAGAGAGGGGGACGTCACATAGAACCAGATCCAGTAGATCTACCGGCTATATCCTCTGACTTAAGCTTGAAGTTTTAGTTGTCAGTTTCGATATTTGAACAGAGAACTTTCTATAAGAAAAGATTTCGACATGGTCAGGAAATATATTAACCTATTCTTACTTCGCACTTCTACCATTTTTATTAACAAAACCAAATTAAACAAATAATCCTATTTGTAAAATGCAGTCGAGAATTTTTTAGAATCAAGATATTAGAAACTTAAGTGTCTGTGTAAGTTGACAAGAGAGAAGGATAATGTAGAGAGGGATAATAACAACCTCAGATCAGCTTGTAGTGGATACACAAATTCATACACAACAGAATTTTTCTGACAAAATTAGTTATGTCACAACACTTTACATCCTTTATAACACTGGGCTTTAAAATGTGTAACAAATAGTAATGAAAAATAGCTGTCCCTCTGTTTACATCACCCATAAATTATTATTACTTATAAAGAGAGTTATATCGGCTGCTATTTATACTGCTCAGAACACGCACCAGCTAATAAATGACGAATACTAAATTTACACCAAAGTTTATAGAGGACTTGCTTCAGTTTTACAGAGTACGGGCTGTAACTCTTTTCTGGAGAGACTAATTCTCTGGGATTTAACACACCACCTCACTACACTAACAGGATGTACACCAGCTGTAGCTGCCTCCCCACCAGGATCTCCCAGAACCCTCTATTGATCTTTTCCTTCTGGCAAGTGCACAGCTCACTCCAGTTGAGGCTGGTGATTATTTGCAAAGGTCGAGCTCACAGGCTTTGTCAATCCTAGTTGAGTATAACTTTGTTTCTGAGGTTTCCTAAATTGCTCTTCAGTTAAAGAAAGGTCCTTTTGAGATAGGAAATATCTTCTTCAGATCAGTTTCTGTCGATATAAATTAAATTGATGTAAATTAAAAACTGTTTAAAACTATTCGTTGCCCAGTTACAAACTATGTGAAACAGCATTTGCTTCCAACATGTTTAAAGAGGGGACATTTTGTAGCTCATTTAGTCATATCCATCCATCTATTTTCGTAACGGCTTATTCCCTAATGGGGTCACGGGGAGAACTGGAGCCTATCCCAGTGGTCAATGGGTGAGAGACGGGTACACCCTGGACGGTCCACCAGTCCATCGCAGGGCCACACAGAGACACACAACCAAACACACTCACACTCACTCCTAACGGCAATTTGGAATGTCCAATCAACCTAACATGCAGGTTTTTGGACTGTGGGAGGAAGCCGGAGAACCCGGAGAGAACCCACGCAGACACAGGGAGAACATGCAGACTCCACACAGAAAGGTCCTGGTTCTCCCGGGGACTCCAACCCAGAACCCTGTTGCTGTGAGGCCATGGTGCTGACCACCACAGCACCCTGCTTAGTTATTATCTTTCTGTTTTAGTATCTTTTATTTCAAAAGAAGTATGTTTATGAAAACAACCACACAGCAACATAAAAGATGCTGTCCGAAATCTCCTCTTTCAGAAATGTGCTATGTGGAGCAATAAAAACTGGTTTGGTTGGTAGTTTTATTGTAAGCAGGGTGATCTCTGAAGCAGAAATTGCATTTTTTAGTGAAGGTTGCAGATTCTTATCGCAGAGGGACCCAACTGTTATAATGGAATAAGTCTGAAAACAATAAGAACTCCGAGCAAAACTTAATAAAACTGCTAGTTGTCTTGTCATCAAATCTCTCTTTCTCATTAACGTGAGAGAGTCTGTCTGATGTGCTGAGAGGCTGTCTAGGCTCTTTATTTTCTGTGCTGTTTTATTTGTTTAAACCTGAAATGCAAAAAGTGTTTCTCAGATGTTCCAACCCACGTTTTTAAAGCTGGTTCCCAGTCAAGTACCTCTGGGAACACAAAGAGACGAAGGATGAACGGCTGACTTTGTTGCCATCTGCAGGTTAGTATGATGCATCATAGGCGGTGATGGTTCATTTACGATAGTCACACCAAGTTCCCACAGTAATCTCAATACTTTTCCACAGCACATGCATTTCTAATTCTTCAGTATGTGAGGTTTTGTGTCCGATTTGTGAGATTATTTTTTACTTGATTCTTTCCAGGATTTGTTATTCTTTCGGTTCAAATTCAGAGAGACATAGAAAACCCCATGCACATGCGTTCTGTCAGCCAGCTGCCTAAGCCTCTGGTAAGTCTGCTCTACAGGCAGGTTTTTTAAACTGCAATCAATACTTGATTATTAGGCTCATTGGCATGTGTAGTGTGGGGGGGGGGGGGGGGTCCTTTTACCTGAGCAGAAGAGATATCTAGTGAAATTAAACTCAAACTGGATTATTTATTTTCAATTTTCTTTGGATTCTCTGAAAATGTTTGCTCCCTGACAAGCTAATATGCCATCACTGGGGACTGAAAGCATCAATTCCTAAGGTAAAGCTGCAGGAGAAGAGTTCATAACCGGATCATGTAATTAAAACAGTACCAGTCAGTTCTGAAGGGAATCGAACTGTGAATAAACCTGAGCATGGTGGACCACGTGAATTGAGTCCATGATAACAGTTTAAGCATGGAGATTGGCTGTTGATGTACTCAGGGGTATGAACACACACACATTTGGGT
Organism: Menidia beryllina; assembly: GCA_013363375.1. Lineage (NCBI taxonomy): Eukaryota > Metazoa > Chordata > Actinopteri > Atheriniformes > Atherinopsidae > Menidia > Menidia beryllina. Next base: position 3,572,637 of record JABUIW010000018.1, on the reverse strand, counting down.
TCTTTTTTTTTTAGAAAACTTGTGTGTGCAACAACAACAGCTGCTGAACAACCATACCCTCTCCTCAATCCTCTGCTCTCCAACAGATTCCTCCTTCCAGTGGAGGCTGACATAGCACAAAAATGTCTGTAAATACCACATTCATGAGATCTTAGTCATTAAATGATAAATTAAAACAGATTTCTGTCTGCAATAATGAGCAAACACCTTTTGTGTGAAAGACGTCCGTCAATCTGAACTCGTACGTCGCTGTGTGCCCTCACAAGAAGTGAATGAATTCAGACAAAGCTGATCCCCGGAGAGGGGTACCCCCCCCATCCCCCTTCACTACAGCAGACCCAAAGTACAAATGCATTTGTTATGCTTTTTGCTCTTTTTTCTGGCACAAAATTTTCCCCTGGAATAGAACAGAAACACCACGGACCCCATGCATGTGTCAAAAAATAGTTAGAAGCTGGATTTGAATTTGAAGAGGACTTGAGACGTGCTCACAGCACAGCCACCCTTTGCCCTGTCACAGACGGCAGGGAGGGAGCTCACAGGGATTTGGGCACAAACCAGACCGAGAGAAATTCTCTTCAATAAGTCATCAGAACTGCGGCTCTGGCTTCCCATCCATGAACACACCCTACACACATCAGGAAAGAGAAGAGCATCCCTCAGTTACTGACGCCACATCTTCAGCTGGAGGAATACGAGCTTTGGCCTGAAACTGTGTCCCTTCACTGGAAAAATAGGCCTCATCGTAGGAACAAACAAATATTTATCCTTCCTCCAGTTTGAATGTCAATTACTTCGAATTAAATGTTGCTACAAAGCTAAATGTGTTAATCTTGTGAAGATTTGCCTTGAAAAGTTGGATGAATATAACTAACCCTCCCTCTCTGCTGTGCAGCGGCTCTGCCTCAAAAGCCCCCCCATCTTAAAATGGAGGCGAGTAACCACGGCAACTGTTGAAGTGACAGCTGATACAGGAGAGACGCTCCTCCTGACTGACTTATCGGTATTTGCTCCGGCACTGTGGAGTCTTGTAAGTCACAGAAAAGACAGTTTGAGAGACCACAGAAACTTCTTACATTCTCTAATTGTTGATTTCATGTTCCACTTTCCGGGCAAAGTGACAGTTTCCCTATTTGTAACGAAGAGAATTCAACTTTTCTAAATTCTTTTTTTTAGATATTTGTTCTCAACTGATTTTTATTTTGAGTGTGTTTGAATAATGAGCTATTTATCCAGTCATTATGATGGCGTGATTTTAGATATGCAAATTGTTGATGTTTTATTTGATTGTTTTTTATAAGTCTGCTTGGTATGGCGGGGTGGGGGGAATAACTTTTTGTTTCATGTGCTATATCCATTTTCTTTTGTCATACATATTTCCTATTCTCTTTTCTGTTTGTCGCTGAGCTCTTGGCTTTGATCCATCCATCCATCCATCCATCCATCCATCCATCCATCCATCCATC
>JABUIW010000018.1:3507750-3571161 GCA_013363375.1 Menidia beryllina | reverse complement strand
TCCATCCATCCATCCATCCATCCATCCATCCATCCATCCATCCATCCTCTATACATACCCATAGTTCCCCCTGTAAATGACCCAGTGTTGTTTTAGCAGCAGGCTCGGCATCAAACTTAACTTCTGCACTACAAAAAAGGCTGAAACGGGTTTCCCTTCGTATTTTCCATCTATGTAACGCCAACCACCCTTTTAGTCAGTTCAGGGGCACTTTGAGGTCTCGAGGTTATGGGATTTGTTTGACTTAACTTTCGTCCTCCGTGCGTGCCCCTATTCTGCCTCTATTCGTCTTCTTCTGTTTGTTTTCCTAAAAATGATTAAATTATTCAAATAACTTCCATGTAGCTGTACCACAGTTAGAGCAGCTGTCAGCTTTAACTACATTTCTTTTGATACTTATACTATACCTTAAATACTATTGCTTTTTCTATAAAAAGTAGAGCCTGGTGGTTGTACATTTGCAACAAGTAGGCTACTTCTGTTAGGAGCACAAACAATTTAATTTAGGTTTTTGTTGTTGAGTCTTTTTCCCAAAACCTCACCAGTCTGTAGCAATCCCTAAAAAGTATTGTTAGTCAACAGAGTTAGGATGAACCAGATTTCCGTTCTTTTTTATATTCTTATATCTGTCTTTTTAAACTAGAACTCATCTTTTGATGCTTTCAGCTTGTACATAGGGTGATCTGTGAACCTTGGACCAAAATGTAAATCTGAGTAATTTTTTTTTTTGCCGTGCAAAGGCACACTGCATCTCCCTCTCGCACACAAACACACACTCTCACACACACACCAGAGGAAAGAGAGGAGGCGGAAACCTCCATCTGCCCTGCTCGGTGACCGACCCGTCATCCTCGGGCTCGGGGAAGAGACGGATCATCTCCTCGCTGGTGCAATTTTCTGTTGGAGTTTCGCGCGGCGGAGGCGATAACAAGATAGGAAATCGTGGAGGGCTGGTGTTAAGACATAAAGAGGATTTTTCTTTTGTTTTTTTTTTTAACAAGGGAGAGATCTATAGTCTATATATAGGCTATGCCCCGGACTGCACCACCACCACCGCCGCCGCCGCCACCACCTGCCCCGCTGGTACCGGTAAGTCACGGAGCGAACGTGAGCCGGCAGACTACCGCCTCGTCCCGCGGCGGCGGATTAGTGGCAACCCCGGACCGGTAATGATGCTAACTGACCCGTGAAAATTGACTTTTGAGGTCTCGTGAGGTCGGGTTATCGTTCAGCCATGTTGCGGGAGAGCAGAGCACAGGGAGGGGAGGGAGGGAAGGAGGGAGGAGGTGGGGGGGGGGGGGGGGGGGAGGTAGAGGGGTAACGGCTGGACTCTTGACACCTGCCCTTGTTCCCGGTAACGGGAGGCAGCGCGGGGCGAAACCGTGGAAAATGTCCGACTCCGGCAGCTGAGCGTTCACTAAACAGCGCCCCGACATCCCGCACCGGGAAATGACTTTCTGACTCGGCGTGGCGAGCAGCCGGAGTGACGTTCAGCCATGTTGCGGTGGGAGGGAGAGGTAACTAGCTAACAGCGGGGCTCCAGGGGTTCTGACACCGACCGACCGACCGACACCGAGCGGGGGGGGGGGGGGGGGGGGGGGCGGGGGAGGCGGGGGGGGGGGGGGGGGGGGGGGGGGGGGGGGGGGGGGGGGGGGGGGGCGCTGTGGAGGAGCTGGTACCCGGTGAATTCTGTCTCCCCTGCCGGATGCGGCGGCTGGAGCCCGCTCAGTGTCGCCTGGAGACAGGGGCGAGAGGCGGAGTGAAACGGGGTCGAGGGCAGTGAGTGGAATAAGGCGTCAAACACCCGTTGATTCCATTTTTTTCCCCCTAAATTGTTGTGCATCTCTTAATTTCATTCCCCTGCCCGAGTTAAAATGCAGACGTCAGTTGGAGGTTTGAACATTGCTCTTATATATCCGGAATATCTTATTTACCCTTCAGCATAGGCTTTTTTTCATAATTTATTTCAGCATATTTGTCTTTTTTTTCTCTATTCCTTTGGTCGGTATTTCCCCTCATGTTGTTTCAGTGTCCTCTTGAACCAATGTAAAAGCATGTTATCCGTTTTAAGATTTCATCCCAACAGGGATCAGTTCATGTTGTTATATAAAGGCAGGATATGGTACCTCTTCTCAAGTAGAGCCCCCCCAGCCCCCCCCACACCCCTCCCCACACACACACACACACACACACACACACACACACACACACACACACACTCTCACACACACACACACACACACATCAGATGTATGTGTCACGTCTATGGAACTCCAGAGATGTCCAGAGATACGGGGACAGGATGGGAGGGCATGAAGAGATCAGACTAGCAGATGCTGGCAGGTTGAAGTGCTTATTGACAATTATTGATCATAATTGATTATTGTTTGTCGTGCGGAAGGTCAGGGCAGGGGATGACACAGCCCAGTTTGTTACCATGGCGATAACAGGAGTGATTTATCAACTTATTATTAGGCCCTATCCATTCAATAATTTATTCATTCACAGATTCACTTTGTTCATGTTCCCCTTCTCCTCCTCCCTTTTTCTTTCTCTCCCCTGTCCTTTCCCACCCTTCAACCTTGCTGTTCTGTTCCTCTCCTATCCCTCTCTCTCTAGCCCTCTTCTTCCCCTCCTCTCCCCCGGTTCACCTCGTTCCCCTCCATCCCCTCCGTCCATCCCTTTCTCTGTCTTTCAGGTCACAGGGAGCCAGCAACAGCTCGGCGTGAAAAGCGAATCCTCCCTCTGCAATCTCCCTCATCCCTCCACCATGCTCTCCTCACTTCCATATGTTAGAAAACACACTCGTCTTATTTTAGCAACGCTGCCTTCCTCCTCCTCCTCTTCCTCCTCTGTCTTCTCTCTTGCCCTCCTCTCTTTCTGAGTTTGGACTCTTTTCTTTCTGTCTTTTTCTTCCCCCAAACACACACAAACACACACACACACACACAAACAAACACCCTGGAAAATGAAGCGTGGGTCGAGTGTGTTGCAGCCTCCCTCTGATGCAGCCAAGCGCCACACACTCCCTGCAAGCACACACGGAAAGGCGCACACCAGCGATGATGCTCGCTCGCTCGGTGTGTCTGGCGCGCACGCCGAACACACGCCAGACACGCACGCCACGGGTTCAAGTCCTTTCCCGGGAGCCACCTCTCTCTTCAGCCCTGATGTCAGCACCAAGATGGCGTCTGACCTCCTCATCAGGCTGTCAGGTACCACACACACACACACTCACACACACATTTAGCTCACTTTGCATGGCAATTTTCCCCCTCATTATATCCACAACACCTCAGACTTAAGTGGTGACACAAGCTATTTGTGACTTTCTCATTTAAATCATGATTAAAATCCTAGGTTGTTTGGTTAAGCATCCCAATTCCAGACAGCAATTCCAGACACGTATCCCGTGTCTTGGTCTTTGACTTTCCAATGTGAGGAGGCAAAACCTGAGCCGAGCCAGGAGCAGCTCTGGAAGCTGCTGCTTTTCATCATCCAGCTCAGCAATATGTTTTAGATACACTAAATACCGACATGGTTTCGAAACCTCTCAGAGGTGAACAAAAGGCCGCCATGAGTTGTTCATTGCCAAAGCTGGCACACATTGTATAAATGTGTTTATTCTATTATAATTTCTTATGTACTTTCCTTCTAAGCAGTCAGACTTTTTTGTAATCTTTTAAAGCGTTGTTTAAACAGTTGTAGCTATCCAGCCTGTCTTACGGTCTCTTTTTCTTTTACTCATTATCATTCCAGTTCTTTTATTTTTTTCAAGGCTACTTAGCATTTATATTTGAGTTATTTGAATGTAACAAAAAGCACGGAACTACAAGGATGAACTTGTATTTTAACTGACAGCTTAGCAAAAGAAGCAGGTGTATGTTTAGGCTTTTTGAGCCACTAAGGCACATTAGGTCATCCTATTTATGTCATTCAACCAATTAAAACGCACCAAAAGTAACAAATAAGAGACAGATGGACAGATTTGCTCTAATAAGGTGATTCTCTAAAAACCTCTGGGACAGGGGTCCTCAGACTTCAGACACTCCCTCGCCTCCAGCTATTCCAAAGGGACTCCGGAGATTTAATCTCCTCGTTGGGCCCAGCGTCTGCCTGAGCCCCTCTGTCTAGTGGGACGTGTCTAAAACACCTCTGCTGGGAGGCGTCTGGAAGACATCCCGACCAGATTCCCAAACCACCTCCACGGACTCCTTTCAGAGGAAACGAGCAGCAGCTCTGCTCTAAGCCCCTCAGCCCCTCCCAGATGACTGAGCATCTCCCTCTATCCCTCCATGGAGCGGTGGCTGTCAAGAAGCCATTCTTAAGGAAGAGAAGCGGGGGGAGAAAAAAAATGGCAGAGATTTTCCACATGACACAAGAGCTGCAATGAAAATCAATGGAACCAGGTCTCTACATGCGAATTCTTTCGGGTCAGATCATCAGGAAAAAGATATAAACATTGTCCACATCCATCTATCAAACACAGTGGAGACTCTTGTCATGCTTTGAGGCTGCTTGTCAGCCTCTAGTATTCGTAATTTTCTAACGAGGGTGAACCAGGTCTTTGTCTGTAAGTGCTGTTGGGTTTGAAGTGCCCAACAACATCGTAGATACACAAGATGAGTGCGATTTTAAATGTGGTCCAGTGCTGTATAAAAGAACATTCCTTAATACACAAGAGAGAGCTCATTATGCTAAGCCATCTATTTACTTATTTTTAAAGCTCCCTGCAGAAAATTGACTTTTTTTTTCCTTCAAACTCATTTGTTGAAAGGTGAGAATTAAGTCAGTTTTCAGTGTGATTTGAAAATGTGCCAGATTATAAAAAGTATCAAAGTTCAGTTATTTTGTAACCTTAAGGTTTGCCTTTTCTGACAGTCAGACCCAGGTTTCCCTATCATCATCATTACGTTTTAGTAGCTGCAGTCGAAAGTTCCTGCTGGTCAGAGCAAAGCCTGAAAGGTCGGTTATTAGACAGAAAGTCGGATTTAAGGAATAAAAATAGGTATTGAATATGAAAGGCTTTAACTTGAAAAGCACTGGGTGTTTATATCATTGACATTAACACAGAAGTTAACATGTGGCCTTTTTAAGGAACTGACCGTTCCTTCGTTCGGGGTCTTTTCCCTCTTATTCTCGTTCAGAGGCTACACAGAAAGCCCAGCTGCATTCTGGGAGCCGGGAGGAGGACGAGCAGCAGGACGAACCGGGCGTCGCGCTCTCGCCTGACGGACCCGGGGCGAGCCCCGAGCCGCCCTCCCTCACGCACACGCCCGACGACAACACACCCACCGACACGCTGGCTTCGGACATGCTCAGGAAACTTGCAGGTACAGACGCATGAAGGCCGTCTGTCTGTTTGATTAACCCGCAAACGGCTGACGCAAACCAAACTTTTACAGAGCGACAGGAGGTGAACGGCCACATGTTGAGGCTCAAAGAGGAAGAGGAGCTAATAGAAGTGGACACTGTGGCCCAGAACCGACCAATCGCAGCCATGGGGAGCCACCATCTCTTTGCCATTAAAACAGAGGAGCGGGGTCTGTCTGGGAACAATGTGGTTGACCAGCTCCACCCCGGAGCCAAGATGGCAGACCACTGTCTGCTTGGGGTCAAAGCAGAGGACAGATTTTGTGTTGGAAGCTGCCAGCCCTCCTCTAAAGCAACAGTCAGCGCAGTCTCTGGAGCTAACAAGTGTCAGTATCGGGTGAAAATGGAGGGCCGTGGTGTCTCTGGTGTCAAGGTTGGCAACCGCCTCCCGCCTGGAGCCAAAGACCAGCTTCCCATGAAAGGAAAAGCTGCAGAGAGGCTCTTCTCTGGGGCCAAGGCGAGCAACAGTTTTCTCCCCGGAATCAAGCTGGAGGACCGCTTTTCCTCAGGGCTCACGATGGAGGAGCAGCTGATCTCCGGAGTCAAGATGGCGACTCAGGTTCATTCTGGGACAAAGATGGAGGAGCAGCTCTTCTTCGGGGCCAAGGTGCCGGACCAGTTCCCCTCTGGAGCCAAGATGGCCGACCAGTGCCTCAGAGCAGTGCTGTGGCAGGACATGTCGGTGAACCTGGCGTCCACTCTGCTCCACCAGCTCTCAGGTAACCAAACCCACACTTCCCAGGCACTGATGCACTGAGCTCAATTTCAGGTCAGTACTTTGCCGTTTCAGAGCAGATTCAGGATTCCTGCTTTCAAAATGCCCCTCATTATCCAATGTTGAGCTTTTAACCGCTCAGCTCACACTGAAAGTAAGAATTTTGCGGCGTCTTGGTCCAGAATAACCTTTCCTACTGTGTGTCTGCAGAGCGGTCCGGTAAGTCCAGCAGTCAGCAAGTGGAGAGGACACCTCCACCCACCCGAGTTAGGTAGCAGCACACTTCCTGTCATCAAATCAACAATCTCATGTGGACACACTTTGACCTCGGCCTGTTTTTGACGATATCCCGTGTGTGTGTGCATGGCTGTGTGTGTTACCCTCTCTGTAGTCCTGTTTTCAAGGCAAATGTGGACCAACTCCGCTCTTCCCCTCCCTTGACATCCCAGGAACCTCCAGATGGTAATGAGCTGCTCACGTTTTGTTCAAAAACAGAGTGCGGCCTCTGAGGAATGATTTGTGTCATTTGTTCGCACCCGCCAAATATTTTCCAAATATCTATAACCATTCTTATAAACGCGCTACATTTCATGCTCCAGTTTACCATGAATATGAAATCACACTTATCGTCTGCCACAACCACCTCTCGTCATCGGTGTTCTCTTTGGTTTCTTACATTTATGTTGACTCGTCGAATGTCTGCAATCCGAACAATTTCCCCGCCCACCACGCGATACTTTTGAAATCGTGAAAGAACGAAGCGTGTTTCTCTGCTCCAAAGTGACCGCTGAGGACACCGCCCCATGGATCTGTGCTCGACTCCAATGAGGAGCACTCAAAGAATACATAAACAGAAATAAGCTTTTTGGAATTGAAGTCCTCAGATAGGAAAACACAAATGGATAGATACAAATTATTCTGACGACTTCCCAAATGTTGGCTAAGATGCCGGCGCTTATAAACCCAGTCTGAGGGGGACTTGTGTTTGCTGGCACATGGCTCCTGCTGACAGTACGGCACCACGGGATGGCTGATAGGACTGCAAAAGCAGGAAGTAAGACATCTCCCAGCTACTCTCAGCATAAGCAGCGTTTTTGTTTTTTTGTTTGTTTTTGTTAATCCCAGCTTCATCGGGTGAATTTTTGCAAAGCTGTAGAGTGTAAAATTCTCACAGCAGGGGTGGAGGTTGGTGGTGACCCTCAGCTCTCTGGACACATCAGTGCCTTGTGTGTGCAGGTTCTCACTAAACAATTACACCTCATTTTCACCTCAGTCGACTAATTTTGTTCGGTGTCCGTTTGTCATGTTTTTTTTCATAATTTGCTGCATCGTTTTGGGGAAAAATATTTTTCTTTATAGAAATCCCCCCCCAAAAAATCAATTTTTTTAATGTTAAGGAAAGAACACACGCACCGCACAAAAATGAATTGAGCCCCCTTTTGTTTCTTCTTACCCTGCCAGGAAAACAGGAAATAGGCGCAGTGATTTATCGAAATGGAAACTTGATGCTGAATAACCAGCCAGCCGAATCATTTTTCACAATTCTGTCCCAACGACCCGGTCCTGCTGATCCTTCGGTTTTAAGTACCCTTAGTTCTCAGGAAGTGATTCATCATGACGTTTGTGATGCTGATGGCTGTTTCATGACGGATCAATAAAACCGCCCTAGACGTCACATGAGGCGGTAACGTTTGATGAATAAAGCATGTTTGGAGTTGAACACACACATGCTCACACACCACTGTGTGCACAGGTACCACTGACTGCATGACTATCACAGAGCAGATCATAAAACTGAAAGGGCGTGAGAGCGAAGCACCGCTCTGCTGTTCTACTTGAGGGGGCGTGGACCTCCGAAGGTTGAGAACCGTCTCCTGGGACAGTTTTCTTTTAATCGCATTCCGAGTTGCCGTGTTGAGCTCGTCACCGATGCGCCTGCCTGCCAGTCCCCGTGTAACGTGCGGGAATGAAAACCGACACTGTCTGTCAAAGGAGGACTGGAGGCGCTGACGGGTGGGGACAGCCATCCCACTTAACCTGCGGTGGATAAAGAGGCACAGCAGGGAATCGTATAAGGCTGGAGGGAAGGCCGCGCTCAAAGCTATGGCAGCATTTCTGACTGGGGATGGCTCAGTGACTATTACTATGACTTACCATTTCTGCTCTTCAGCAGTGGCTGAATCCACATTTGGTGCCATAATTGAGTATTTCAAGTAGCAGAATTCAACACTGATCTTAGCTTTTCAGTGGCCCCTTATTTACAAGAATCCAATCATCATGGCAGACCGCGAAACATCCTTAAACAAAGTCATTCTCGCTAAATTAAGTTCAAACGTTGAATACTTTGAAGCAGTCTTTCATGAAATAAATGGATAAGTTGAGGTGACCTCGCGCGAGCGATTCTGGAGTCGCCATTTATTCTATCGACTCTTTGAGATTTAAGAAAGAGGTTCGATTCAATATTTTTTGTCACTGTTGCACTATATGGATGTTTTCCAGAGGGAGACCGCACTAGTTTTAGGAGTAACGGCATCTTAAGAAGTACATGGGCTATTTGATTTACCGTGTCACAAGCAACTTTAAGTTACTCCATGTAGGCCTGCTGCCCCTAAAAAACTAGCTACCCCCTTGAATGTCTGGGATGTAGCTCTTGGATCTTTTTTGCTGTCTCTTAGAACACTGGACAGTCTGACCTAACGATGAACTTGGAGGGATGTCCACTCTTGGGGAGATTGGCAGCTTTCTTCAATGTTTCCACTTATCAAAGACTTTGCTAACTGCAGGATGATGTGCTCCAAATGATTTGAAAATGACCTTGTAACCCTGACAGTTGGATTGGGATTCACACACAACTGAATGCTCCAGACCAGACAAAAACCTGCTTTTATAGAGGCGTTTCCATCTGGTCCATGCCTTAGCAACACCAAAAAAACAAATAAAAATTTTATTATTTTTTCTTATTCAGTCAGTAACGCTATATATTCATATTTTAGCCTAAAATTATGCATGCCCTTAACAATTCTGGTTAAATTTGACAACTTGGATTTTTTTTTAACATAGATTAAAAAGAGACCAAAAAATGTCCAACCCAATTATAGATTGCAGAAGGCAAGTGGTCCAAAATGCCAGTGGAGACATGCAGAGCGCCTGTTCGCAGCTACAGGAACTGTTTGATTGCTGTGATGACAAATGAAGGCTTTGCCAGTGATTATTTAATAAAGGATTTCAGTCATTTTTGGACACGGGGTTCCTTATAGTAATATTCATTCAAACCTTTATTAACTATTGGATTTTTTTTTACTCCTGTTATCTGACAGCCATAAAATAGACATACAAGGAAACTTCACATGACATTTAAAAGGTCTGAAAATCCCTAAAACTTCACCCTGTGAACCATTTCTCACACCTTCCACATGTGTTAAATCTGAAGCATGCTGTGATGCAAACCCCGACAGGAGTTTGATGATTACCATCCCTTGTACAATTAATGTGATTCCAGTCTGTGGTCAGCGCCGGCAGGCTGGTCTGGGTTTTAACCAGCACAGTCAGCCCTGTGCGGACACTTCCTGATCAATGCTTTCAGGGAATTTGTGCCTTTCGTTTGCCTGCAGTGTTTCTGCTTTTCCCTTATTGTTATTGTTATTAGTTTTTAATGACTGTCTTCCGGTGCATTGCATTTGTTTGTTATAGATTCATGCTGCCCCCAGACTGGCCTTTGGGTGCGCAATAAAGATGGTAGTGAAGTTAAATGACGCGTTCCGCACTCTCGTAGACGTTTAACAATAATAACTTCCAAAGGGGCTCATCATTAGTTGATTTATTCCTTGAATCAGTCAGCAGAATTCTAAACAACCTTTTCCTTCTCCCCCCCCCCCCCCCTTCCCCCCCCCTTCACAGAAGCCCAAACCAGCCTCAGCAGACATCAAACCACAGGTGGCTCCTACTTCTTTAGGTAAAACTGACATTTCTTCTTCTACCTGAGTCTCATGCTCATTCTGCCTAAATATTAAAACCAAGGCTTAAGCGGGCTGTTTTAGGGTTTGTCTCAGAAAATGTGTGTTTATTTGCTTTTGCCAAACTTTATGATGACAGTAAATCTCTGGCCTGCTGTTTACCCCAAACTACCTAACTAGGTATGAAAAATGGAAAACGGGTCAATAGAATTACATATTCTGGTTGAGTCCTTCTAAAAGACTAAATTTCTTCCTTGGAATCAGATTGGTGTCAATTTAATGTCCGGGTGTGTCAGAATATCCTGACTTGGATATGTCATGAAACACATCTCGGACGTCTATTTGTGCAAAATAGCCGTTTCATTTAATCACAAATGTGTACTCGTGCCAAATGGAGGGGATAAAGAGAACTTAACATTTTTAGGCACAGTAAAAGCAGCACAGCAAGGTCCTCTTTCAAGGTTGGATGTATAAAGCCAGCTCTGTTACCATGGTTACTGACCACCTTCACCTGAAGCACGCTGCCCCTCGCGTTGTCCCGCCCTCATCCAGGTGTCACGTGTGCGGCTTTGAGACCGAGGGTCACGCCCTTTTCCAGAGTCACATGACGGAGCACCGCCAGTGGGAGCAGGGCTCCTTCTCAGTGCACTGCTGCGTTTGTGAGCACTCCACCAATCAGGAAGCAGAGATGAGGGCCCACGTGAGCACGCACATACAGGGGGACACGGGAGAGATGAGGTGGGCTCACTTTTGTCTGTAAAAGATGTTTGGCCCTTTAGGAACCCCGCAGAGTACCCCTCTTTTTTCCCTTGTGCATCAAGGTGTAGGCTTTAGGTTCTTCTTCACAACTTTATCTCACAATTTTATGACTGTTTCATTACATTTTTTAATGTGCTCCTTTCCTTACATCTCTGATGATTTGTTACATTCTTTAATGAGAGCTTACACAGATTTAACACACATCTAAGAAGAAACAGGAATTTCTAACACCTGTTGTTATGCCATGTGTTCATTTCATGCGTGAGATGCATTTTTCTTATGTTGCAGTTTAATAGATAGGGTACCTTTGTATTGAAGACACTGGTTTAAAAACTGTGTGTTTTCATTGAAGAGGTATCCTTAAATCCTGTAATATGTGAGGGGATATTGGAAATGCCACTTCCTTCTAAATCTTTGTTGATGAGTAAATCAAACATCCTCACTTGACATTGGTTCACCTGTAGCATGCCCTATTTGTTGTCTACATTCTGGGTGTGCTCTATTTGTTTGTCATGTAATGTGTGTATCATTAATGACTACTCCACACCCCTCCTTATTTCCAGATGCCCCGTCAACCTTCCTGCCTCCTCCGGCGGTGCTCTGGCAGTTGTCGTGGCAACCCAGCCGGAGAAGAGCGCCTCCGAGCATCGCTGCCGCATCTGCCAGAGGTCGTTTCCCGGGCAACAGGAGCTGCTGGTTCACTTCCAGGGTCATCGACAAGGCAACCAGTACCGCTGCGACCGGTGCGGTCACCTGACGCGGACAGCCAACAAGCTGGTGGAGCACGTGCGCGTGCACACGGGCGAGCGGCCCTTCACCTGCGGCCTGTGCCCCTACAGCGCCAAGCGGCGGGACAGTCTGCGGCTGCACTGTAAGGTGAAACACGGCGCACACGTGAACGGGGGCGCGGCCGAGGCGCCGGGCGACGTGCACACGCACCGCTCGTACGTGCACAGAGACAGCCAGCGATCGGGCAAGCACGTCCAGCGGCTGCACACACCGCTCAGCGCGCACACCGCCGCCGCCTCCCGTCCACCTTTTCAGCTTTCACTCCCTGACCATGCAGGATGGAGGGAGTTATCTCCACTCCTCCCCATTACGACTCTCATCTCTCTGAAACCGCGCTCACCTTCATCGCCCTCCTCCTCCTCTTGCTCCACCTCGTCTTTCTCCACCAAACACTCTTTCCTCGGTTACCTTGGTCTGAAAACTTCGTTGTGAGGGTTTTTCTTTTTCCTCCTTTTCTCTCCTCTTCATTTCCTTTCCTCTTTCCTTTCTTCCCCCTCCATCCCCTCTCCTCCTCTATCCATCCTCTGGACTATTAAAGTGATGGATGTAAAGCTCTGTAATGTATCCAAGGTACTGTCACTCAGCACTATGTATGAGAATGTCAAACTGCTACTTTAACGCTCAGTGCACTGAAAACACACACAGATAGGAACGTTTTGTATTTATTCAACTTTTTGCGTCATGCTCGTGATTTTTGCTGCATTCCTGCCTGCTTTATCCCGTCATATAAGCACTGAACTCTTAGCTATTTAACCGTGTGACATATTTATTGCCTGTCTTTCTTGTCCTCTAGAAAGCCTGAACTTAAAAATTCTATTTTAACACTTAAAAAAAAAAAATCCTGAAGGGCTAACTTCTGACCCAGTAGTTAAATTCGCTTAAAGCTACTTTTGGGATAAACACACCCTCAAAATGACAATCCAAACATGTTGCCACTAAGCAGATTAATTATATTAACCAAGGTTCTTATTTAATTTGGAAACTGGATTTTGTAAAATTCCCGGTAGGGAACATCAGAGTGAGCGTAAAGTGTCTCTTTTTGGAAACTTCACAAGCCTCGACCCCTAAATCCAAGATAGCTGGCCTGTAGCTTCAATACTGAGTGCTTTATAAGCATTTCAATTATCTTGTTTCTAATTACATCTCTCATAGGACTACCAATGCCACTGTGAATGTCTTTGGGTTTTTTTGCTAACAGTAGCTGGTCTGGCCTGTTGGCTGACAACCACTTTTTCATGGTTTTCTGGCTTACAGCTCCGACAAAGTTAACTAACATTTTATATCAATTCCTTCTCTGGCTAATCAAAAGCAACATGGGCTTAATTTTCTAAGTTTTGCTAATTATCATGAAGCATGAATCACAGAGTTTTATTCAGCCAGTGGGTGTTGGTTCAGAATAAGAAATCCTGTATCTTTTTCACGGAATGGCACCTCTTCCTGAAGAAACATAACAGTTTGTTTCAAGTCTAATCATTTCTATATTACTGTCAGTCCCGTTAACGGACTGGCATGCTCAGAATTGGACGATTTGAATTTCGGAATAGTCTCTGCTCTCAAGAGAAATCTTAAAGTGCCCTTTTTTGCCCTTAAGAAATGACTTGGTGATTGGACTTTTGTCACTTTTACTTCTCAGATCTGATATAATCAAGTTTTAGATTGGAGTTGGCCTCCTGCTTCTGCAGCGGTCGGCAGTCGCTTTGTTCATTTAGAATTTTTAAGGGTGCGTCATTTCTGGAGGACGGTACTTAGATTTTTCTAATATTTGTGTTGTATATTGATAATGTATTTGTGTTTTCGAAACTACATGGGGATCAGAAGATTCTAATAAGGTCTTAAAGCTGCACTACGATGCAGTTTTGCAGGGAGTCAAAAATGAATCAGTTCAGAACACCTAAGCCATTTTTACCTCTCCTCTCCAAGTCACGAGTGTTGATTTTTTGCTTTAGCCTCCAGTAGGGAAAGATTCGGTCCAGATATCCGTGTTTCACACCGTTATCCGCTTCTAATGCCAGATCCCTGGCTGACAGGGCTCAATAAAATCTCGCACATAATTCAAAATATGATTATTTTATCAATTATAGAGCTCCAGAGGTGTTTTCGAGAGGAAAACAAATGTGTGTATACAGATTCCTGATCATGTTAAAGATTTTTTTCTCCTCCATTCCTATAGAGGGCAACAAACATCTGTGGTTTGAAGATAACGACAACCCACAGCTGATGACACCCTCAGTATTGCTGCCTTTATTGCTTGTTTGCTCTGTGAATTTATCGTCAGAGCTACCAGCAACAAGTTTCACTTGTGATTGAGACAAAAACTAGTCCAGGCCGTCGTCTCCACGCATCAGACTGGTGTCTTATTAGCTTGGGGACACAGAAACGTCTTGTTATTTTCTGAATGTTCCTTGGGATAGATGAATACTTTTTCACAAATAGAAACTTTGCTGCCGGCTTTGTTGTTTCATTAAAATTGTGAGGCTAAACCAAAATTCAATGACTTGCATGTCACTGAATCCCTACATTTAACTGGAGACCATGGAAAGACAACATATCTTATGTTAAAGCTTCTGGGAAGCATTAGGTCTTTTGGATTTCTGTATATTGTATAATATAGGTATTTACTACCCTGTCCTGAATGAATGTCTAATAGAAAGAAAATAAATATGTGCATTTGTCCACTTTTCAAAAATGCCTTAGTGCCACAATTCATAGCTGAGAATTGACAGATGATAACATATCCATAGGCTCTTCTTTTCTGTTGGGAAGCATTTGTTTGACACATAATCTCCCTATCTGTATAATTTGTAACATACAGACCCAACCACAAACATTAATTCTCACATCAACTATGTACTTTCAGCACAAGTACGAGTGATCGTGATGTGGAAATTTAGGAAACTGCAAGTGAGAGATAAGTGGATGAGTGCTGTAACTGTGAAAAACTTGAGTCTCAAACCAGAGGATTACTGTGAATGTACCCAGATTATGACCTTTTGGCACGTTGCTCCTCCTTTTTTTTACTTGGCAGTTGCTTTGCTATTTAGCTTCTGCAAGTATACTAGGTTACAACACAGTCGTCGCAAAGGCAAATCTCCGTTTGAGCCCTGCACATGCACCGCCGTACACATGAATTTGTATTCATTTTAAAGAAGCAACGGGAACGCCATCGAAAGGCCAATCAGAGCCGTGGAAAGCTGAGTTGGAACACATGGAGATGTAAAACACTGAAATAGGGACAAATCAAAGCTTATACTGTGTCCCTTTAGGGAATGGACATGGGAAATATCTGAAATAGGGTATGGAATTTTTTTTTTTTATGAACCAGTGGTATCATTCATCCTGTCATGAAACTTAACTTAAAATTAAAAAGAGTTTAAAAGATCATTATGATAAAGAGAGAGATTTAAAATGATTAATTTGGTGTGTTCTTTTACTTTACTAGTATCTTTTTTTTTAGAGAAATATGGGATGGAAATCATTTGCAAGTTGTTGTATACTGCTTTTTTTCTTCCTAACACGGCATCCCAACGTGCTTTTATAAACTGGAGGATTCCAATTTATTTTAACCTCAAAGTAACAACATCCATCTTCAAGTCATCAACTTATCCTCTCTGCTGACAGGCAAATATTTCATTCGCGTGAGACAGACCTGTTGTAGCTCAAAAAATCCAGACAAGGCCGAATGTTTATGTTCTTGTGGTTTTTTGCAGATTTATTAGGTGTAATCTGACTTTTTAAATTAGCTCTTTATTCATGTTTTTCTTGCACAGTTTAGCGCCTGAGCATGTGCAGTGGAGGTAATATGTGTCATTAAATGTGATCAGCACAATCCTGCTGGAGGGAAGTTGAGCAGTGAGAGGACTAATGCTGTCACCCATTAATGTTGCAGCTTTGAGAAAACCCTGCTCGCTCTATTTTTTTTTGTATAAAATCCAATCAATGGTGCTAGACTCCGCCAAGCCTGAGAGTAGGTTTTTCTGCATGCATGATTCATTTTAATACTTTACTTTCACTCCCAGAAGCATGAAATACTAAATGCTCACCACCTTTTGAGACCCATATTCACCTATCCTAATCTTTTACCTTTAATTTTCCTTCTCCCCCCCCCCTCTCTGCTGTATCCTGTTACTGTGTGCTGCTGCAATAATCAATAAAGTTTAATTTCATCTGATGCACCTCTGCTCCCTCATCTTCTCTAGTCAAATGTGCCCGCAGATCACGTTACTGTGCAGTAGTGGGTGTCGAAGGCATCTAACCTGTTCGCTGCTGCAGTGATTTCATAAGATGGCTGGATGGAAACTCAGCTTACCACTCAGCCGGTGTAAAATGACAGAGACACATCATGTGAAGCAGCGGCCCGGTAAAAAAAAAAATCTCTTAAGTTCGTTTCACAGAGAAGAAAAACTGAGAATATCAGAGCGAAAACCAGGGATGAAGGTCAGCCACTAGTGGGAGGATAAGTGTCAGTCGCCATGGGTTCTGGCCCCTCCTCGCCCGTTGCTATGGCTACCTGGCATGTTGTAGGGCTCCACAGCAGCGAGCAGGAGCAGCTCTGGGCTCGGCAAATCATCATGCGGCGCAAAGGTTGCACTCTGCCATGCACAAAGGTCATTATTAGATTTTAGTAAATGGCATTAGGAGAAGAGGAGCTGGTGAGTGGAGGTAGAGAGGGAAGTGAGTCAGTTAAGGGAGCTAAAATTTGCCACCGATTTTGTCTTTTGTTCACAAGTCCATAAATAAAATCAAAAATCCATTTGACCGCTTTAACTCTTGCATTATTTAGATCTTGACCTAACCTAGGCTGCTTTTGCTTCTTGTGACTCAGGCTCAGATTGACAAGTGTTATGTAAGACAAACAGGCCACAAATCATTTGTGATTTGGGTCACAGCTTGTGTTGCTTTGGCCAGATGAGGCCGAATTGACACACTTCAAAATTTTTCAAAAGATACTTTTTTGGGCTCTAACTGAGAGTTAGGTCTTGTTCAGATTTGGGTTTAACATTAATCCCGTGTGATCCATTTCCTGGTAGACTAATTACAATCGGGAACACCATTTTAGGTCATACTCAAATATTCTCACTTCTCAAATCATCTCACTGTGGAGATTTGTTTGACTTTGCTTGTTCATAGGTAACAAACCCAGAGTCTGTGTAATGCCAGCATGCAGTTAACACACAGCATAAAATGTTTTATGCAATCATTGTGGTGCTCTTTTACAAAGAGATACAGCATTGCCTTTAACAGTCTGTGTGTAATGGGCCAAAAGGAGCCACTAATTTGACATGAGAGTGAAGAAAAAGTATTTTAGCCTCTGTATTTGTATCTATGTTATAAGGCCCATTGCCCATAATCATTAGTGTTCACTGTTAGGGCCCACAAGTGATAGATTAAAATGCCCAGCAGTCTAGAAAGTCATTACATTTAGATTGTGTCGCAACAGTTAAATAATGTATGCAAAATTACAATCCAAAAATGTGATATGATGTATGAACAAATTTACCCTTCTGCATTTTGATTACTGCTGAATTGGATGAAATTAGGAATTGCTGTGCTTTTATTACCTTTGGATGGGCAATATTTATAATCACTTTTACCATACTGTGATATTCTTGTCACGTATTCAAAGAATATGTTTGTATAATATTTCTTCCATGAAAAGAAGATAGCTGACAGAGGATGTTGCCTGTCTAGGTTGAAAATATTGCCATACAGTATTAGGGAAATATTTGGACATATTCATTTTTAATGCACATATTAACTCAAACAGTTGAGTATTTAATGCCCCCTGCTGGTGCAGTTGAGTTCGAACCAAAAATTTCTTTCCACATCCCCACTGTCATCTACATTATTCAGTTCAACTTAAAACTGAAAAGAAAAATGCATTTGCATGATAAATATCTGTAATTCAATGTAATGAATGATAAAGTCCCACATTTACTCCTATAGTCCACTGTTTTTGCATATTTGATCAAAAATTGACGTATACACCAACCTTGCCTGTTTTCCCTGGGTGGACTTTCAATGAAAAGTACAAAAAAGTATAAATTTTACCCAGTGCAAGATAAATGAGCTTTGTACAACAAGTTGATCCAAACTGAAAAAAAGGAAAAATATATCCTCTTTTCATTATTTATCATTTATTATTATAAAATAATGATTTAGGTTATTATGTGTCATCTGTGTTTTTTATTCCACAATTCAGTTTTTATTCAGCAATGAACCCTCACAGACAAGCTTCTTTATTTTCTTTACTTCCTGGAAAATGTCATGCTATACGTAAAGCTCTATATTTTATTTGTTGTTTTTCAAGGAGGTTTCAACTGATGTTCATGTTTCTGTTCGTATGACAAATGTGTTCAGATGTTTCTTTAGCGGAAATAAATGATATTTTAGACATTTACTTTGTGACTATCAGGAAATTTCGTGTTGCATTATGGGAAACTTGACGTCGTTCACGCAGAAGGGGGCGTGTTGTTAGCGTTTAGCTACTCTGCTAACTGCGAAATAAACTTTCACTTTCTAGTAAACCCGGGAATGCTCTCAATTGGGAGAGCAGCATTTCCAGAAAACCGAAACCAGTGGCAGCAACAGTTCTGTGAGACAGCACTTGAGTCACAGATGCCTTTTTTCACCACATTGCGGTGGCTTTATTAGTAGTGTTTATCCTTGGCGTGTAAAAGTTTTGCCCGCTGACCGTTTAAATCGTATTTTCACTAGCTAGCTAGCGCAGCTAGCCCCGCTAGCATGGAGAGCGGCGGAAACAGGCAGAGAAATGAGGAAAGGAGTGCGGAGAAGTTGATGGATAATTACTTAAAATCAATTGGTCTGCATCGGAAGAAGATAGCCAAAGATGGGTCGTGCTTGTTTCGTGCTGTTGCTGAACAGGTAAAGTGCGAAACTAAGTAGAAAAGTCCTGCGTAAAGATGTTCCCTAGCTAGCTAATTGTCACAGGTGAAGAGATGGGGTTGGTCCGGTTGTTATGCTAATGCAGGCTAGCAAGCTTTGAGTCAATATAGTACAATTGTAAACCTTGACACGCTTTAAAATCGAACGTTTCCTAAAGAGTGTAAGCCTATCATTTGGATTTCATGTTGCTTTAGATTACTGACTATGTATTAACGTTAAGTAAGTTGAATGTAATTCACTTTGGTATGTAAGGAGTGTCCTATGATGGTTCTGATGATGCTACATTTGACCCGTGTAGGTGCTGCATTGCCAAAGCCTTCATACTGAAGTTCGGGCCAAATGTGTGGAGTTTCTGAAGCAAAACAGAGACAGCTATGAGGCGGTATGTACAGCCTGCGCACTTAAACCAAACGCGGTTTTTTCCTCTTCTGCAACGGGTGTTTTATTTATTTTTTTACAGTAGCAATTTTTAGCTATTTTCTTGTGAGTTTGTTTACAAATGGTCACACTGGTGAACGGAGCCGTTTCTTGTAATTTGGGGGGGAAATGTCAAGGAGAAGGGTTTTTATTGCTCTCCTCTACAGAGTTTTATAGCTCTGATGGTTAAATGGCTGTGTTTCGTTTTCTCTTGTTTTTTATAACCTGATAAAGCTTTTTGTTAACATGCCATCATAAATGTAGATGCTAACTTTCCATGCACCGTATTGGACAGAGCCCCACACCTAACCCACAGATGGTTAACTTATTCTCAAAAACTAATGGAGCAGTCTAAAGAAGTATTTTATTTTTGTGCTATCTGTCCTTTTGGTTACCACTTTTTTCTTGGTAAACGAGATTCAAGTATTTTTTTAATATATTCATATAAGATATTTAACAATGAGACATGATTCGTTTGTCTGGTTCAAAGTTCCCATAAAAATAAGATGTTTACATTAGTTCTTTGTAAAACATTCAGCAAAGTGCAACTGTTGCTGAAGGCTATGAAGCTCTTTTTTATTTAAAGGGGCTGCAAGAAAGGTCAAAGTTGTAGATGGTGCAGTGAGGGATGCAAGTTTTGGTTTCATGTTTAGGTAACATAAAGAAACAGGAACTTAAAGTGAAAATACTCTTTGCTTTTGATGACAGTGACATTACCACATTGAAGCAGTACTTTACTGCATTTCCCAGTATGCTTCTTGGGTTTTTTCAGGTCATGGCTGTGAGCCAGCTGCCTTCAGCCTGTTGGGAGCTCACAGGTGGTTAAATGTGACTCATGGACTGCTTTAAGACGACAGCCTTGGTTACCTGCTGTGATTTCTGCACCCATCTCTTCGTTAAAGGAGATTATGTTTATCAGGCAGTGTCGCGTTCTAAACGTTTACAGATGTTGGTCATCTTAGTTTTGAGAACATTTTAGAAATGCTGCAGATTTGATTGAGATTTGAGGCAAAGCGAATAATCCCTTTCTTCACAAAGGTTTTGTTTTTGGTTGTCTTGTTTGTTGAGGATGCTAAACTTTGCACATGCTCATCAGCTGTTACGAAGTCAGTTCAGTGTTTGGTCAAATTTGACAAATTTGATGGTTTTTAGACGTTAGAAAAGTTTGTCAAATATTATATTTAGTCAAATATTCAGAGTTTGTTTAATTTGAATTGTCAGATCATGAGAGGAATTACTGATCTGATATTTAAGTAATATAACATAAAGAACATTGTAATTTTGCTTTGTAAACGTGCACACTGACTTTTGATGTGCACCAAAAATCTGTCACAGTTTATCGAGGGCGACTTTGAGGAGTACCTATGCAAGCTCCAGGATCCGCAGGTGAGAATCTCATTAATTTTGAAAGTTTATTGGATGGAGAACTAAAACCAGATGGTAATGATGTTGTTGTGTTTTTTAGCAATGGGTGGGAGAAGTTGAGATGAACGCACTGGCTGTCATGTACAAGTAAGTTAAACCTGGAGGATCCTCACTGATGCCGTAATTTCTATTTAAAAACCCTTTAAAAAAAAATTGAACTCTGTTTTTTATATGTGACTTTTTTTAACATCACATGTTCATATGAAGAATCCTTTGATCAATTCTTACATATTTGTAAAGGCTTCATCATCAATTAAGTCCCTCTCTTTGTTTTGTTTTGCCGTAGGAGAGATTTCCAGATCTTTCAGGAGCCGGGCCGACCACCTGTCAACATTACAGACAACAAGTTCAAGGACAAGGTGAGAGGGAGAGCATCCTTCATTCCACGCAAATGTGATGGGAATGTGATGTGATGTATCTTATGTCCGGGCAGATCCTAAAATGTTCTGTTGTCTGGCTAACGTCAAAACCAGGGCCATCAAATGGTCTTTAAACCAAATGTTTCCATCTTAATATCAGTAATCTTTATGCACAATTACCAGGTTAATCCATTTGGGGTTTAACTCATTATTGTCTCAATTATTTAGATCTGAGAACTGTAAATGAATATAAAAAATGTAAATGCCTTTGGTTCTCTCTCTCAGGTGCAGTTGTGTTTCCTTAACGGGAATCACTACGACAGTGTTTATCCCATCAGCAGCATTAAGAGCGCCGCCCTGTGCCAGTGTGAGTGAAGAACCCGCCTCACGTTTGACACCCGCATCTTTTACAGACTCCTGACCTCTTAGTACAGAGCATAAAGAGGATTAAGAATTCCCTGAAACACGTTGCTAGTGTTTTCAATGGAAAATTTAGCACTTCAACAGATTATTACATTTTTTAAAATGTAGCAACAGTTTATTCCCAGAAATGAGTGTACAAATGTAGATTTTATACACTTTTTAAGTTGAGCATTAGTGAGGATTAAAGGAAAGATTTTGAACTTGGCCACCCACATTTTAAAAAGCAAGAAGAAGAAAAAATTCTGTCGTATGAGGTATGCCTCACATGCGATGCAGGGAGCGGCACCAATTATCTTAGAAACGCAAACCAAAATGAGGCCCTTCATGTCTTCACATGACACATCAAATAAAAACTAAAAAAACTAAAGGACTAAATAGTGCAGCATCAGAAATGTGGAAACTTAATTCAGATGGTGCCACAATGATTTAAACATAAAAAAGCATCAGTTTCAGAAAGCTCAGGGGCAGTTTGCCACATTTCATAACATTTGCTCTGAGCACTCAGTGGTGTGTGGCGAGTGGAGCGTTTTGCCGTGTGAAAAAGTCGTCTTGAATTTGATCCTCTGCAGCCATCCTGTACGAGCTGCTGTATGACAGCGTGTTTAAGGTGGACCGGAGCTCTCTGGGCCTGTGTCAGCGCGTGGGCCGATCATCCGATTTCCTGAGTGACGACAACATGCCCGCCTGCGGGAGCAGCGAGGAGTCGGACGTGGACCCGGATGAGCCGCTGTGGTAGGAGGCGTGACCACTGTAAAGCAGTTCTGCTGGGGTCCAATGCTGGAAGCTTTTAGGCTACACTGAAGCTGGGAATTATTGTTGGTATTTTAAAATACCAACAATAATTTTAAACTGTTTTAAAACATAAACACAATGAACTACAAACAATCCCAAAAACAAAATGAAACAGAAAGAACTGGTGGACTGTAAGAAAATGACCAGAAATGGTTTCAGGAAAATGTTCCTGGAATGTAAAGTTGAGAAAATGAATGTTGAACAACGTTTTGGTAGGAGAAGGAAATATGGCTGAAAGTGACTAAGTCACTGCATTTGAAAACGGGTGGGAAACCACAGCTTGGGATCTGGAATGCTTCCAGAGATCTCACTACCATCCACAAATTGCAGGCTGAGGCTCCAGCTGTTCTGCACGGTTTCCACATTTATAGCCTTTTTGTAGAGAGAAAGAGAAAAAGTATGTCCATCAAGTGACATTTGGGGTTTGTCATTAAAATAGGCAGAAATAAACTTTTTTCCTAACTACCCTGCAAGCTTAATGAATGTGAATTGAATTTCTTTTAATGGTTTGCATTTAAACAGCTTGAAACAGATCATCACAGATGTGTTTTGTGATGCAGGGTGGAAACTGAAGCGACTCCCTTCAGACACAACCAGAGCTACAGGGTAACCGAACACAGAAAAACCTCAACACGCCCAAACATTCCTGCTTAACCACAACGGTGTTTATACTCTTTTCGTGCGTGTGTGTGTTTTCTTTCAGGGCCGCGGCCGCGGCCGGCAGCTTCCAGAGAGGGCAAGGCGATCTCTAAACCCGACTTTGCTCAGAAATATCGAGTACGACGTCTGGCTAAAGAGCAAAAGAGGTAAGAGAGAGGCACCGAGAAATAAAAAGAGACACTTCTTGTGTCAAACTATTTATAAATGTATTCAAAACTTTTGAAAGATATTTTCTGATAAAAATGTCAGAGGTGATCGGCAGAGCCCCCCTCCCACCCCCCCCCCCCCCCCACACACACACACACACACACACACACACACACACACACACATCTCTTCAAAGGGCGACTTAAACATGAGGCATTACGACAATGTACTTAATGTTATATCCAAGTTGATCTTCTCTTACTAAGAGGCCAAAATAACAGGTAAACCAGACACTCAACACTTTAAATACCCAGAGTGTTCAGCCCAGGAGAGGATTCTTCCCAGAAATGAGGCAAAAGTGTCTATCGGCCATCTGGACGCCTGATAACATTATTTAAAACCAGTCTGATTGGTTCTCCAGGAAGAGGAGACTTGCTTTTCATCGGCCTGACATCAGATACTTGGATTGAGAAAAAAGCTCAGTTACTCACAGGGTGCTCATGCAGTTGTCATGGAAGTAGTGGCAGTCTGGGGAGGGTTTTTTGGTGGGGACTCACTACCACATCTGTTCAGCACCTGATCGGCGCCGTGGTTATGGGAGCATCTGGGAGTGATGCACGTTTAAAAACCAGCACGTTGCGCGGATCTTGTTTTATGGTTCGAAAGTCATGATGATGAAGATGATGGAAGACGGGCTTTAAACAATAAACACAAACCAGATCCTATCTCGAGTTAGTCACACAAATGCCTTTTAGACTGACACACTGATGTGGATGGATAAAAACCAGCTCATTTCAAGCCCGTCCTTTGTCTTTTCTAGCCCAGCAGAAGATCGACTACGGCATCGCCGCGGGGATGCAGTTCACCGTCGGAGATCGCTGCCAGGTGCGTTTATTGTGTCTCCACTTAACTCCAATGTGCCCCCTTACTCATGTCAAATAAGTGATTTTGCGCATCGCCCTTAGGTGCGTGAGGGAGGGCGCAGCTACAACGCCACCATCAGAGAGGTGCCTCCCGGCAACGGCCTGGTGACGGTCCACATAGAAGACTTGGGCAAGAAGTAGGTGGCTCTGCTGAAGGCGCCTTGTTCGCCGGCGGTTGGCCGTGCACGCTCTTCACCGGTTGGTTTTGTGCGCAGACAGGTCCCTCTGTGGAGCCTCCGCTCCCCCGGCGGGGAGAGCAGCTGGTGCACCGTGGTCACCCGCGACAGGAAGCTCAGCAACGGGCACGGAGGTGGAGCCCGCACGCCCATCAGCTGAACCGCACCAGGCGGTCCACGCAGAGCGCCAACTGAGAGGCCTGTCTCTTTCAGAGTGGGAGGAGAGGGGGAAAGGGAGAGGGAGAGGCAAACCCAACCCAGCACCCTCCTCCGTTTCCAAGGAAACAGCAGGGGGATCCAGTGGGCGCGTGCAGAAGCAGAATTCATGGCCTCCCCAGGCCTCCGTAGAGGGTCAGGCGGGGGTGAAAGCCATCAGGTCAGTGTGATTTGATAGTACTTAGCTGGAGCTAAGAGTTGTTCTTATCAATATTGTTGCTCAAAGTGATAAACGTTTATTCGAGCTGACTCTCAATTTTTTATTATTACATATTTGAGCTATTTTATGGGTATCTGTGTATGGATGATTGGGTCGAGCCCAATGTAAGAGCGTACAGGGAATATTAACCAGCTGAACCAGTGTTAACTTGTCAACATAGATTTTTCAGAATAAGCAAAGTGAATGTATGGATTTATTCAAGTGCAAAGGCCTCTGTAAACGTGTACAAGATGCGTTTTTATTCTCTACAGGAAGAGTAATGTGCGTTTTTCTGCAGGAAGTCGCTCAGCACAACCGAGTCTGCCCTCAGCCCGACCGAGATTCCGCATTTGGCCGAAGAGGAGGAGATTGTGGAGGAATTGGAGATTCAGCTCAAAGACGATCAGAGCTTCCCCGCACTGGGGGTGAGTTGAGATAAACTTTAAGGATCACCAGCAGGTACAGTTGTACGGATAAAAAATCAGATTTTTTTGCTAGTGGCTTATGTCCACAGACATAAGCCAGGTTTCAATGTTCAACAATACGTTTAGATTACTATGTCAGAGTGAAAACAAAAGAATAAAGACTTGGAGATAGGAGAGATATGTACATACTCTAATGACTACCGAGTAAAACGACTAATCCAGATAAGAGACAGGCCGCTAGCTGGTTTTAGCTTCTCTGATACGTAAAATGGTTTCCACCAGACAAAAGAAGCAGCGGCTTTTCTTATGCTCATGGAGTACGTTTTTATTTGATTTAATCCCTTGAATCTAATTTTGCCCCTCAGACTCAGCCAGTAATGCACTATGAAGGAGGGAGGAAGAAAGGAGGAGAGATGAGAGGGCCTCTGAGAAGCAAGGCGGTAAGTTCACATCAGAATGTTTCAGAATAGTGAGTGATGTGTGTTAGACCAGCGGTTTGTTGGTAGCTCTCACTTTTTCTGTGTGGTTGCCATAGTAACAAGGATTTAATTTGCACTTATTATACTTGTATTAGTTTTTTTAAATTTCTCTGGAGATCACTTTGATAAGTTAATGTCCACTCTGTTAGCTTAGCAGCTAACCCACTTGCTCCTTTAGCTTCCAGAGCAGTGACTTTTTATGTTGGATCCCATCTGAGCAGGAGGAAGCAAACCAGCTTCCTGACAGCTCTTTTTTCAGCCTGCGTACATTTGCTGTGCTCTCCACCTAAGCAGTGCTAGCAAACGTCAGCTGGTTTAGTCAAACTGTGTGTCCGACTTGATCAGAAAGGTTAGTTAGGTTTTTTCTTTAAAAAAAAAAAAAATCTTTGTCTTTATTTTCAATAGAAGAGTCCAGTCGAAGACGTTGGCCTTTCCACTGCGTCTGCTGGAGAGAAAGCCGAATCCTCCAGCCCACCCCTCGCAGCCGCGCCCGCTAATCCCCCGGACTCCGACTCTGCCTGGTCGAACTCCCGCAAAGCTTCCACGCCCTGCATAAACACGGCCACCAGCCTGCCACCTGCAGCCTCTGCTGCTAAGACCGAACCAGCCTCCCCTCCACCCGGCCCCAGCGCGAGCATGAAACCCCCCCTGCCCTCCACAGGCTTCCGCGCCTTCATCACCCCCGTTCTCCCAGCGGCTTCATCACCCCCAGCTTTGTCCTTTCTCCCCGCGTCTGCTGCTTCCCCGCCGCCCCCCCCCTCTGTCGAGCCTCCAACCTTCATTGCTCCCATCGCTCCCACAGCCGCACAGGTTCTCCCACGCTCCTTCTCACCCATCACCTCTCTACCTCACTCCCCCAGTCCACCCTCCTCCTCCTCACTCACTCACGTCAAAGAGACCCCACCAGCTCGGCCTACAAGTAAGACATCAGCCCACACCCGAAAGACTTCACAACTCTTCCTCCAGCTGAGCTTCAGGCTGCTTAGTGTTTTGTCTCTGCTAGTAGAGAAGCTAAGATATGAGGCTGATAAAGTCAGACACATTTCATTGGCTATTAATCCTTTCAGATAGAAATGTGTTGCCTGAGCATAAAAAACCCCAAAGAAAGCCATCAGCACCTCAGCAAACAGAGCTGGGAAATTAGTTGGCAGCAAGTCATTTAATACCGACTGATGTAGTGAGCAGCTTATAGTTAAAACTTGTTCAGGTTTGAATGATCTTTTTTTTTTTTTTAAAGTTGCTTCTACTGTGTTATAATTGTATTTTTTTGCCTGCAGTTAATTTATTTTTGCTTTTACTTTTTTTTGTTTATTAAGAAGCATGATACTACATTAAGCATGAGCGTGTTGAGGAAAACATTGCATCGAAATTATGATCGTCTTCTTGTCTTTGCTCTTTTTTTCCCTTCTTTTTTTTTCGGTGCAGGTTTTTTGCCAAAAGCTGAAGGAACCCAGATGGCGTCTGAAACTTTCCAAAGCCAGGCGCCTCTCTCCCAGACGCGTCTCCAAGTCTCTGTGCCACAAAACCAGAACCAGGATGAGAAAGAACCGAAGCCCTCTTTACCCGAGGGCCAGGAAGAAAGCCGAGCTTCTCTCCCCCAGTCCTGTCCCCCCCAACAGCAACCACAGCCCCACACCGAGACGGCCTCTGAGCCCCAATCCTCTCACCCTCTACCGGGAGAGTCCCACCCTCCTGTCCAGCCACCAGACCCCTCCCAAGTCCCTCATCCTCCACTTTCTTTCTCTGGCTCCACAAGCAGTTCCAGCGCCGAGTCCGCCAGCGTCCAGAACCACGCCCAGGCTCCACCTCCACCTCAGAAGCCCCCGTCACCCCCCCAGCCCACTCACCATTTACAGTCCGTACCCCCTCATCCTCCCCCTCAGCCCATGGTCCCCCTGCAGAAGCTGTCCCAGATCTACCAGGACCCCCTGTATCCTGGCTTCCCGCAGGGAGAGAAGGGCGAGATGGCCGCCGTTCCGGCCTACTCTGCCAGCAAGTCTGGTGACGACCTGCCTCAAGGTGAGCCGGGCCAAGCGGCTCCCGCATCCGGAGACCCGGATTCATTGTCAGCCGCTGTCCATCAGTTGTTCTGTCAGCTGACAGATTTGTTTACTTTTGCACAGTTTCTAGAAGATTTTTTTTTAGCATTTAGTCATTGAGAATGAATCATTTATGCATAAATCTGACATGATTTTTAGAAGCCTTTAGCACATGCTTCACAAAAAGACCACTTCTTCTGAGTAAATTGGCAGGGAGCTCGTTCCGCTCATCTGCTGCCGCTCCCAGCCAGAACGCTGTGCTCCCGGTACTAAACCACGACTCACGACAACAGTTCTCTCGGCCAGCGTTTGAAGGACTGAGCAAATCCTCCATCAATTGTAGATCTCCACTCGCAGAATAAAGAAGAATCAGCTCTAATACTTTTTTGACGGACGACAACTGAAATATGTCTCCCAGCACATGTTAGAACGAACAGTCATCCAGACATCAGATCCCTTCTTAGTAGCACACTTGCAGAATATCTATGTCTGAGGTTGATTGTTGCAAAGCATTCTCCGATTTCCGGAGTTTTTGGTGGCAGCCCCGTACTCAGAGAAAAAAAAAGTGGTTAGATAGGCAGGTGGGGAGATGGTTAATCAGGGGAAACACTAAAAGGATTTTGATGATGAAAGGTGTTTTCTGTCCTCTGCAGATGTTAACGTCTTGAGGTTTTTCTTCAACTTGGGTGTGAGGGTAAGAAGCACGACACGGCACACAGTCTGTTTGTTTCAGACTTGTCCTTTAATAGTTGCTTTTTTTTCTCTTTTTTCATTTTAACTGGCTGTTTATGTTAATAAACAGAAGTTGGCACAACGTTCTAATAAGCGACACCTCTCTCTGCTTCTGTCTCATTCCATGTAGGCCTACTCCACGCCCATGTTTGCTCCCTACTTCTACCTTATCCCCCTGCAGCAAACCTACCACATGCAGCCCAAGCCCTCCTCCCCCTCCCCGCCACCGCCCTACCTTCCACCCAACCCCCCTGCCAGGCAGCAGGGATCTCACACCCCCCCCCCACTTCCCTCCGATTCCAGTGTCAGTGCCCTCGAAGTACGACGGCGAACCCGCCTTCAGCCAGGCCGGTTACCAAGGAGCCCCCCAGCCTCCATCCCACCGGATGCCCGTCCCCTCCGGACCATGGCTGCAGATGCCTCCACCCCAAAACGCCAGCTTTCCTGCTGGGTATCCAGCCCCTAACCCACCATACTCGGGTCCCCCACCCTCCTCCCAAGGTTACCTCTCAGGTCAGGGCCCACTACAGTCAATGTACCCCGCAGCGGCCCCTCAGTATCCCCCCGTCAGTGTGGGGTATCAGTCCGCATCCACCCCCGAAGAGTTCCAGGCAATGCAGGGGGTGATGGAGTCACTCCAGCCCTCCAATGGCGACCCAATGCCAGGCCACGGGCATTTGGCTAATTTGGCTAATGTTAACAGCAGAACTATCGTAGTTTCTCCCAACTGTGGTAAGCAAGCAGCTTTTTTTTTTTAAAAAGACAAAATCTACACCACAAACGGTTTCAGGATAATGAAGACTTGAGATATGAAGACTTCATCCTTTTTTCTTTTTTTTTGTTTCTCAAAACAGCCTTAAAGGAGGGGGGCGATGGAACGACCCGAGCGGTGCTGCTGGTGGATCCGCCTCTCAACAACAAACCAATAGTACGGAGCTACACACACAGTCACGAGCAGATTAATGTGCACTCTGTTTCAAGGTTTAAGTTTGAAGACGCTTTGTAAAATTGTTAATTCTCTGCCAGATCTCTACAGCAGGCAAATACAAGGTCAGAGCAATGAAATGATAGGGCAAATTGCTTATTTACTAATTTATTTTAAACTAATAACAGTGTAAAAAAAGCCCAAACAAACTGACCAAATTTAAGCTCTTTTTATATTCTATCGTATCAATATGGGGGGCCTTATCCGGGACCATCTTATTCAGGATATGATTAAAAAAAAAACGTTTTTCAGTATCTTATATTTAGATCTCTACATTATGGTTTTTATGTATTGATTAATTAATTGTTAGACTTGGGCCTTATTATTGGACCTCACTTTGGGGCTGAGTAACAGTCGATGGGCCATAGTAACCTCGGCAGAGTGGGCAGAATGATTTAGTAACCTCACCTGTGTGTTTATCTCAGCTTGCTCTGATCTCAGACCCTGAAATGAAGGATTCTCCAGTCACCCTGACCACCATGAAGTCCGGGAGCAGCCCCGGCTCTCCGTCGGGCTACCGGGGCCACCGGAAACCGTTCATCACCACCAAACCCTACCTGGCCCTGGGCGCCCAGGAGCCCGGCCACATGGGCTGCCTCCCGCCGCACGCCATGGCCGAGCCGCAGTCGGTGGCCTGCGGTCCCGAGGAGAACTTTGAGGAGATGGGGGCCATGAACTACACAGGCCAGAGGAAGAGCTTCAGAGCACGGGCAGGAAGGGCAAGGGGAGGCTACGATGGAGGGAGGGGGCCACCCCGGAGAAGATTTCGAGAGGCAGGGGATGGGCAAAGCTTTCTCCAGTTTAACTCCTCCTACAGGGGGCAGGGTCGCGGGAGGGGATACTAGCACTTAGAAGATAAAACAACTTTTCTTTTGTGCCCCCCCCCCTATTTTTTTTCCATTTTCCTCCCTTTCCCTTCCTGTCACACTTGAGAATTTTTTGTCGGGATCTAAAGATTGCGACACAATCCAGGCTTCTGGTGTATTTGGCCACCTTATTCACCTCGCTAGCGTGCGCGGACTCCAGTTTACATTACCAAACAGTTGATAGCATAGATTTAACAAGCGAGAATCTCAAAGGGTTATTTGGGATAGGCAAATAATGAAAAATAAAAAAAAGACAAAGCTGCTAATAAGAAAGACTGGTTGGGGTTTTATGGGCTTCTGGTCTGTGTGCTCTCCATCACTTTAATGCACTGTAAAAGGCAAAAGAATGTCTATGGCACGTTCTTTGAACTGAAAGGATGATGCACCAAGCTGTTTAAGAGCTTTAGGAGCAGTTTGTGTGTTTTCGTGGGGCTCAGGTTTTAGTCAAAGCTGTGTGTGTGTGTGGGTCGTTTTTGTGCGTCTTGCTCCTTTTCTCCTCCTTCACTTTAGATCAGTTACCCCTCTTTAGATTGAGTGCCTTACGTTTAAAGCTATTGCTTTTATTTTCTCAGAAAATCTGCTGTACAGAATTTTGTTTTTCTTTTGTATGTGGATGAATAAATAAATCTTTGGTTGAGAATATTTGTTGGGTTTTCTGGTTAAATTGATGTTGTCTTTCTTTGTGGTGAGGTTCAGATGTGTTGAAACAGAGAAACCTCTAAAAACCTGCAGGACGGTGGCCCTGGAGGACCAGATGTGGACATCTCTGCAGCAGGATGACCAGCAGGAGGGACAGATGCTTCTCTCAGGTGCTGGTGGGTCACTTCAGCCTTCTTCCGGCCAAAACCAACAGGTGACAAACATATTAGGGCCCTCAAGACCTAGTCATTGGTATATCAAGTGCATCTTTATCCTAACGTAGTGATTTGTTATCAAATGTACAAAGTTAGGCCTAAATTACAACTGGAAGAAAGCAGATTTATTTCAGTTATAGAAGCATCATTAAAGGCTCTTGTAGGTGTGTCTGGGCTCGTGCTTGTGTAACTTTACTATGCCAGAAATATTATTGACAATTATACTGCAACTATGTCCTGAAAGACTACAGATCCTTTTTAAATATTCATAATGGTTAGAAGTTTGAAAAAAGCCACATGAAAGATTACCTGTTAAATGTCCAACTCTTGGACTGTTAAAATTCTTGGATATACGTTAAGTGACTGAAACAACATACCTAAATATACGTATATAAATTATGACATTCCGGCATCTTCAGATTGGCTGCGGTTTAAAAAATTGAACAAAACTGGAATTTCAGGTCATGCTGCTTGGCTTCAGAGCCCCTCCTACATTAAATAAAATCTAAATTGAAATCCAAAAACACACAACCTTGAAAATGATATATACATAAATGATATACATATCACAATACATACCAACAATTCAGCATTGTCAACAGCATTTAAATGCGGTTTAACAAAGCTGTTTTTCAGAATAAAACTAAACTTCTGCCAATAAACTGGGAGCAACGTGTCTTACTTGTGGTGTGAGAAATATCTATGAGAGCTGCTACCACAACAGGAAAAGGAAAGAGGAGAGGCTGTGTGAGGTCAGGAAGCTTCAGTTTATTATCGCTTTGCTTGTAAATGCATGAGTGTTAAAATATGCTGCTGAATGTTCAACCACATCGGCTCCGTGTGCCTCTGGCCCGCCCGGGCCGGCAGACACGGGGAGCGATGCTCTTCCTTATGTTACACGTCACAACACTGCTGGCTATTGAACGCAGCTCGACGGTGCATGAAAGGCTGATGTGATTTTTCTGTTTTTTTTTTTGTCGGCCATCTTTTGATGAAAAGAGAGGCTGTGGAGGTGGAGGGCCACGCGCCAGCTGGAGTCCGACTGCGGCCCGGATCTCCCACGCTGTCGCACGGAGGGACGGCACTTTAGTCGTCCAGGAAGAAGTAGTTCCCGCTTTTCTTCTGCTCCGTGTCCTGGAAAACAGGGAAGCCTGGCATTGGTGTGCGCTCGGACGCCTCTCCTCTGCCGGAGGAGCCAGCCTCATCCTTACCTTGATGGAGTTCAGCTTGTTGATTCGGGGTCTGAAGTTGTTGGGGTCTCTCCTGAAGGTGATCTCCAGCAGCGACAGGAAGCGGTTCATCCCCGCCAGCAGACTCTGAGGCCTGGAGGAGGAGGCAGAGTTTTTGGTGTTGGACATTTTTTTAAACGCACCGCCTCTCTGCAGCCAGTGCGGCTCTTACGTGTTGGCCGCCGTCTTTCTGGAGGGAATGCCGTCGAACACGATGACCCTGTCGGCGAGGTATGTGGCCATGATGAAGTCGTGCTCCACCACGAACGCTGTCTTTTTGGCGTGGAGGATGTACCTGCCAACGGAACGGGTGTCAAACAGATGAATGAGCAATGAACACAAAACCCATTCATAGGGGTTTTCACCTGTTTTACAAGCCCCTTTTTAGGACTTCTTATTCAGGGTTTGAATGGAAGAAACCCTGCTAACTAATTAGTACATTTCAGTATTTAAGAGTCCAAAAAAGGATTTGCTGGTTATCCTTGGAGCCAATGAATTGATCATAGTTGCATTTGGGCAGCACTGGCAGGTTTTCTGTCCCCTTGTTGCACCTTCCTCTAACATTAAGTCCCCCCTCATGACTCCGCTCATGAACATAAACAGCTGTACTTTAAATACCATTTGCAGATGTTAAATTCGAGTAAACTGTAACTATGAGCATGTGGAACCCTGGCTGTTTTTCTTTGGTTTATCCAGATTTGAAATCTCTGAGCATTATGATTTTCTGAGCATCAAAACTGACTGCTTTGGTTTCCTTCTACGGAATAGTCAGCCGGACGAACAGAGAGGAGGAAGAGGAGGAGAGCCGCGCACCTCTTGATGACTCTGGCTGCCATCAACCTCTGCTCAGAGTCCAGGTAGGCGGAGGGCTCGTCGATCAGGTAAACGTCGGCCGGCTTCCCCAAACACAGCGTCAGAGCCACTCTCTGCAGCTCTCCGCCAGAAAGGTTCTGCACCTGCAGAGGGGGTTAAAATCACAGCCGTTGGCGTAAACACAAAACAAAGGGGGACAAAAAAAAAACTAAAGATAATGTCACAGTTCATATTGAATGTCTCATGAGCTTAAGTTCTATTAGTCTGTTGCCAATTCTCCCCAGGAGCTACATTATGAAGACTTCAGCTGTTCATCCCCACATTGTGCCACATACCTCAAGTTTTGTTTATTGGGGAAAAAAGTCAAAATAGCCCATTTATACTGTTTTACTACTGAGGCCATCTTTGATGTGAAGGTTTTGGAGGAAACGTGGCAGTAAAGTGGCGCTGCCGGCAGAGTTAAGGCAACAGGGAGGACTCAAACTCACATCCTGGTCGATGATGCTCTCGATCTGCATTGGCTTCATGACATCGGTAATGAACTGCGGGTGTGTGTAGGCATCCCTGATCTTCTCGTGCAGCAGAGCTCTGACACTGCCCTGCAGACAGACGGACATTTAGCTCACCTGACATTTGAGAGCAAAGAAAAAAAAAAAAAAACTTTTCTGAGTGATTATCGCTCACCTTAAACTTGGGGCTGATGGTCTGCGGCTTGTAGCTGACGTTCAGGATGGGGATGTCGCCTGGAAGACAACTCGGGTCAGAGGTGTGCGCTTCTGCCGTCCGGCTGGCCGGCGTGCGGGACACTCACCTCCTCCGTCGGGTTTCAGTCCTCCTGCCAACATCCGGATGAAGGTCGTTTTCCCCGTGCCTGCGGAAAACAAGCGCCGCCCTCAGTTTCCCAGAACACTTCCCTCAGAAATTCACCACAAAATGGGTTTTGCTGGAGCTGCCCCCAGAGCTGTGGAAAAAGCTCACCGTTCTCTCCCAGCATCACCATGATCTCCGAGTCTGTGAACTCTCCTCCTTTGATGTCCAGCGTGAACTCCCCCATCGTCTTCCCCATGTCTGGATACTGGAGGTCAGGACAAAGAGAGCTGGTGGTAAACACCTTACAGACATCATATAAAGTTCCTTTTCCAAAAAAGTGGACCGAAATGTTGTGGCAGGAGGGGGGGCTAATCTGGGATCCGCAAGCCCCTTCTGTCACAGCACGTAAAAGACAGGAAGAAAGCACAGGAGGCGGCGAGCAAAATTGTGGCTGACCTGATAATGCCTGAGTCTCTTCACTTCCTCCTCATTGGCCGTTTCAGCCACCTTGAAGACCAACGAGGTCTCACGAAACCTGAGATTCTCTGTGGGAACGTATCCGTCCAGGAAGATGTTGATACCTGGGGGGCGACACAGAGGGAAATCAGAGCAGGCGGGGGGGGTGGGCTACATCACGTTGGGCCCGTTTGGGGCTGTTACCTTCTCGGACGCTGAAGGGCATGGTGACCACTCCGTAGGCACTGGGGACTCCGTACAGACAGCAGATGAAGTCCGACAGGTAGTCCAACACACTCAGGTCGTGCTCCACGACAATGATGTACCTGAAACGCACAGCCGGCCCCGTGAACAACCAAACCAGCGGGCCAACGGAGCCCGCTGCACCTCTCTGAGGGGGGGGGTGGGCTCCTCACCTGTCCGGGGTGATGAGCGAGCGGATGGTGATGGCAGCCTTCAGCCTCTGCTTGACATCCAGGTAACTGGACGGCTCGTCGAACATGAAACTGCAGGGGGGAGAGCAGAAACAGCGTCAGGCCCGGCGCGCCCCAAAGGCGGAGCTGGGGCGGGACGCAGCGCTCACATGTCGGCCCTCTGGATGCAGACCACGGCGCAGGCGAAGCGCTGCAGCTCCCCACCGGACAGGTCCTCCACGTTCCGCTCCCGCAGATGACTCAGATCTGCTCGTCAGACGTGAGAAAAAAAAAGTCAGAACGCGACAGTCCGGAACAGCTGTCGCCTCTGGTGGCGGAGGCTGCTGGTACCTAGCTGGTCGCAGACGATGTCCTGCGTGTCTGTGTCGTCTTTCCTGCTTAGGATGGCCCCTACTGACCCCTGCGGGCAGAGAGCGGACATTACAGGCGGCTCCCAGCATGCCTACAGCTAAAAGGGAAGAGCAGGTGGGGGTCACTGACCTTGACGGTTTTTGGGATCTGGTCGACGTACTGCGGCTTGACGATGGCCCGCAGGTCGTCCTCCAGGATTTTGGTGAAGTAGTTCTGCAGCTCGGAACCTCTGAAGTAGGTCAGGATCTCCTGCCAGTCTGGGGGGTTCTGGGACAGGTGAACAGATCAATCAGCTGGGGGCAAATTCCGGGAAATTCCCCTTTGATAAGATTTCTAATTCAAAGCCAGGCGAAGAAATATCTATGAGAGCCAGACGCCAGGAAAGAGTATGCTGTTCCTCTTGATTTAGTTACTTTATACATCAATTCTATAAGTCTGGTAATAAGGTGGAATAAATCACATGAGGTTAAATGAAAGCAAAAGGTCTTTTGGCTGAGAGAAAAGATTCCTTTCCAACAAGCTGCATCATATTTTAGTCTGATGCTGACTCTGGATTTTCTTTGTCCTGCCTGTGCCTAATTTTTGCTTCATGTTCACAGTTTCTCAGATGAAGAGCCTTGTTGTGGCCTCTGTGCAGTTTTTCCTCCTAAACTGTGAACATTGTACATCAGAAGGAGACTTCCATCTTCAGAATCATCACCTTGTTTTCAGTGTTCATGGGGGAATGTCCCTTTAAAGATGGCCGCTTAAGAGCTCACAGTGTGAGGCTGCAAGAGCTGTTCAAACTTGCTCTATCAGGCTGTTATGAAGGTTCAGTTCAGAAGTTAATAATGTATTTGAATTCATATCTGACAGCAAACAATTATTTGCTGCTTTAAAGTAAAAAACTAATGAAATAGAGATTTTTGTCATTAAAAAGAGCGGATTTATAAACCGAACGCCTCTAAAATGACACTGGCAGTGAAACTAACCGCAGCAAAGCAGGGAGCAGCCAACAGCGGGAAAACATAAACTCATGTCACAGCCTTGGCTTAAGATATCTAAAAACTTTTTTTTAAAACAGAAAAAACTTAACTATTCTTTACATTTCTTGCGAACAACAGGGTAATTTTGCCTTGAACCGTCAGCTGTGTCTCCACCTTAGATCGGACTTATACTTTCAATGCTTCTTTCAATAGATTTTCTGAGTTCAAATTAAAGCTTGACAGGAATCTGTGAACTCATCTATAAAATGGAAGCGTGGAGTTCGGACTCTTTTCCAGCTCAGCCTTCTGCTGATAAACACAGCAGACAAAAGCGCAGCTACGCCCGACTATTATCTCTGCGGCTCAGATGTGTGCGTTTTGAGGGTCACTCACATCAAACTTGCCCAAGTTGGGTTTCTGTTTTCCAGCCAGGATCTTCAGAGCCGTCGACTTGCCGATACCGTTGGTCCCCACCAGCCCCAGCACTTCCCCGGGTCTGGGAATAGGCAGCCTGAAACGCAGGGGGGCAGAACTCAGCGCCGCCGGTTGACCCAAAAGCATCCCAACGCTGTCCGGTGGCGCCAAAATGCTGGACATAAAAGCGCCTACCTGTGCAGTTTGAACGAGTTGGCGCAGTATCTGTGTGTGGTTTCTTTCTCCAGATTGCTGGGAAGGTTGACGATGGACAACGCCCCGAACGGACATTTCTACAACGACAGCATACATTTGTAAGGAGACGACAGACCCGAACACATAACGGGGTGAGAGCCCTCTTTCTTCCCTTTTTTTTTTTTTTACCTTGATGCAGATGCCGCAGCCTATACAAAGAGACTCTGAGATCCACACAATCTTACTCTGAGGAGTCACCTCGATGCAGAGTTTCCCTGCAAGCAAACGGGACATTTTTGGGGTCTGCTCTGCGTGGCCGGACGCTTTTGTTCAGCCCCTCGTGTGAGCGGAGACTCACCCATGCGGACCACGGGGCAGCTCTTCTTGCACTCCTGACGGCATTTCTTGGGCTTGCATTTGTCATGGTTGACGATGGCGATTCTGGTGTTCTTATCCGCCATGACGGAGGGCTGGAATGACGGCACCTGCGGAGCTGAAAGATTCAGAGGCTCAGCGATCAAATATGAGAAAATGTCACCCAGCAATCGAGAGCGTGACATAGGAGGGGTCAGGCTGATTCATCTTTTTTATTTCTGTGAGCAAGACCCCTCTCTGAGTAATTCCAAAATGGCTCTTTTTTCTACACCTGGTTATGTCTCTCATCAAACAGGGGAAAGCAGAGGGGGTCACTCTAAATAGCAAACATAAAAACTAACCTGCGATAGAAAAACGAAAATATCCACAAGTACACAAAGTAATCGGGCTTTCACACTCTGCTGAGGCAACAAAATCCCACAGTGTGCAACCCAACAAAGGGAGGCAGCAGATCTCCAACCACAGCCCCTAACCAGCAACTCCTGAGTTTGACCCGACCTGAAATCCAGGCTACTACACTTGATTTATGATCCCGTTTTAGTTGCTTCCGGGTTTCTAAAGAATAATCCAAAGAGTCTGTCAAACCCCTAGTGTGGCATCTAAGTAATATTTCTGTTAACAATGAATCCGGCTGAACACAAAAGCCAGATTCCCACCGGTCCGGTCTGCAGTCCTTTATGGGGGAAGAGCGTCACACCAGCATATGGCAGCCCTGTGCGACCTGGAGGCCTTCAGCCGTTCGGCAGGACTGGAGGAGACATCTAACGTGATTCTAAACCAATTTGATTCAAACCTCTCGCACAGAGTTCGGGTTTTAGTTTTTATCTCCCGACGCCGTGAAACGTGACGGGCGGTGGCGAGTAGCATCAAGTTCGCATGTGCCCTTAAATAACCTGCTCATATACGACTCATTCTTACGCCGAAGTCTTCAGTTCCTCCAGTTAATACACCCAACTTATTCATTTCCTATCAATTATATTCTACCCATTGTCGATGGCCACGAATATCCTCATTCAGATGATTAATGAATGTAGTCATGAGCATTTTCCTCAGGTTTAATGAGAAAACGCGTTTTCCGGGCCCCACCACCTGTAAACGAGGCATGAGAATAACGACGTTATCAGATTTAGACAGGGTTCTGGTGGTGTATTGAGTAGATTGAAATTACTCTCCTAATGAACATAAAGGAAGCAAAAGCGTTCCGATAAGTTCAATCACTGGGGAACGCTAACAGTTAGCGTTAGCTTCACGTTACAGGACATAAGCGGAGGCCCTGCACTCTGACAGCTGCTGGGTTGGAGAACACCTCTAGTTTCTATGGTAATACTAACGAAATACGCACCGGAATGCGGGGTTATATATTAAAAACTCACCCCTCTTCGGCTCCCTTAGTCCGCTTCGGAATGAAACAGCACAGCGGAGACGTTTCGAGATAAATAATCGGGTATGGAACTTCTCTCTTTTTTTTTTATCCCCAGCAACGTGTTTCTCTACTGGAAGCCGGCTGAAAAGATGGCGGGAGACACGCACACTATTCGCGACCGGACGCTGGTGACGCAATTTAAATGCGACTTGGTAAAGCAAAAGTGGGAGATTCGAAGTGGGGGCAACAGGAAGAAATTGAAACTACACCTTTTTCAAAAAACACCAAGTCAAATGTGTTGACACTGTACTTTCAAGACTTGTAAAAACGCTTCTTGTAAGTTGTGCTTCTATATAGTCAATACAAATGTACGCTTAACGGCTAGTTGAGGCAGTTTACAACATGAAAAAAATGCTAGCTACTAGCAATAGCTCCTTACCAAACATCACTAAAATGGTTGTTTAATTTTTACATATTTGTGGAAATTTTCCCATTTATTGGCAAACATCTAGTGTCATCGTATTGGAACTATAAACCTACTTCTAGTTTTATTTAAATGGCTTTTGTATTCCATTTATTTGTCTGTAAATTTGAGCCTCAAAGCTGGCAATATTTATATGTTAGGTTGCTTGCTGTGTAAATAGTTATGTCAGATGTTTTTCAATTGCGTTTTTGTATAGTGTCTTGAAAAGACTTTCCAAAATTTCCCCCGTTGTTACAGCATGGCCACCCCGAGCAAGACACCGCCAGGTGCTGACCCGAAACAGCTGGAGCGGACTGGGACTGTTCGGGAGATCGGCTCCCAGGCGGTGTGGTCTCTCTCCTCCTGTAAACCCGGTAAACCTCTAAACTTCCGAAAATGCTCTATAGATACAGAAATGTGTAGAAGAAAATGCAAAATTGCTCACTTTCAGTTCTGCGTGTGTGTCTGTGTTCTGCAGTGGTGTTCCCACTTTACCATCCCTCTACCTTTATCTGCAACCTGTCTGTATAACTCTCCCTGCTACACTGATCCTCCTTTACTTTGGAGATATTATACCACTGAACCTCTGGGGTTATATGTAATTTTGTGCCATCTGTATACAAAACTGTTTATTGTTGTTAAATGTCACATGTTTTTGTGAAATGATCTCATATGAAAAGAAATTAATAACTGTACTTTATTTTAAGCTGGCGGTGAATACAGAGTGATGGGATCAGTATGATAGCAGCTGTTCTGTGTGCAGGTTTTGGAGTGGATCAGCTCAGAGATGACAACCTGGAGACCTACTGGCAGTCGGATGGATCTCAGCCTCACCTGGTCAACATACAGTTCAGGTATCACAGACACCTTTCAGCTCATAAATATATGTAAAATTAAAAAGCTAGCAAAATCATTTTGTAATACAATATCTGGTGTATTTTGTGTTCAGGAGGAGGACGACTGTAAAGATGCTGTGTATTTATGCTGATTATAAATCGGACGAGAGCTACACTCCAAGTAAGATCTCTGTCAGAGTGGGGAACAACTTCCACGATCTTCAAGAAATCCGGGTAACTCTTCAGGAAGCTCAGAAAGTTACAGTTGTCTGAAGTTTGAGAATCTAACCGGACCTCCTCCTCTTTCACCTTTGTGTCTACAGCAGCTGGAGATGGTGGAGCCCAGTGGCTGGATTCATATCTCTCTCTTGAATCAGGTAAAGATATTTACTCGCTATGTACATAGTATGGCGACATCTTATAATAGCCCATCTAGCCTGAAATGCATCTCTAAATTCATCGTTCTAAAGCAGTCTTTTCGAAGAAGGTCTTTGGTTTCTGCTCTCTGTTATGGCACTTTGCAAAGTAACTGTAAATAATTCTTCCTTATCAAAAGTGTTGGGAAAGAACAATTAAGTGACAATACAAGAGAAACAGGTCAATAATAAAGCTCTTAAGGCACAATTTCTATTAAATTAAACATATACATCTACTGGTGTTCCTTGAGGTTGGGAAGTTTGTGGAAATTGCATCAGTGTTGATGAAAAGCCACAGAAAATGACTGGGGAACATCCAATCCAAAAAGGTCACTACTTAATTCTAATATGATCAACTTGTAAAGTTTTTACTGGTGGTCTCAAGCAATACTTCAAAAGCAAAACCTACAACAGCACATGAGAAGTGCAACCAAATGTCCTTAAGAAAAAAAAAATCAAGATTAGACCTCAGGCCAGACCTGAGAGAGGAGACCTCTAAACTGATCCATATACAGCTCACTGAGACCTCATCAGAATGGTTGACATGGGTGGCTGAACGGCTGAAAATCTGTGGGTCAGACATGCCCACTGTGTGGCATCTTAACATAGAATATTTGTAGCTGAGTGACATACGCCCATGTGTGTGTTTT
This sequence comes from Menidia beryllina, assembly GCA_013363375.1. Taxonomy (NCBI): domain Eukaryota; kingdom Metazoa; phylum Chordata; class Actinopteri; order Atheriniformes; family Atherinopsidae; genus Menidia; species Menidia beryllina. The sequence continues at coordinate 3,530,782 of JABUIW010000018.1, read as the reverse complement.
AGCGGACAAACAAGCCAATCAGCACCTTCATGATCCAGATTGCGGTGCTCGCCAACCACCAGAACGGAAGAGACACGCACATGCGGCAGATCAAGGTGTACACGCCAGTGGAGGAGAGCTCCATCGGGAAGTTCCCACGATGCACCACTGTGGATTTCATGATGTACCGCACGATCAGGTGACTTGGCGACACGCCACCTACTGAGCCCGGACGTTTGGGAGTAAAAGAAAACACCACAGACTGAGATCTGGGACTGCTGCTCATCGAGAACTGTGACATGACACAGACGAACTGAATGAACGCGACAACTTCAGTTCTGAAAATGTGATTTTGGTTGCCAATATTGAATATTTAGAGTGACAGAATGTGCGAGTTTGTTTAAAGAAGGAAAAAGCGGCCTTGTCTCAGACAGCTTTGTGGTTGAAAGGAAATTTTATCCAAATTTTGTCCATTTTTTGTTATTTCTGGGGTTTTTGTGCCAACAGTCCTCCTGGATGTGTTACGTAACATGGAATAAATATTTCAGTGGTAGAATGTGACGTGAGTTACTGTGTGAAACAGCACATTTGGAGAAGTGTTGGTACAGTTCTTTAGTGGTCAAGGAAGCGTATGCAGAGCCAGTTGACCTAATTTTTGGACGTGTTTGCTGAACCTAGACCCGACCAACGGAAGCAACCCTAAATCATAACGGCTAGTACAGTTTTGTACAACAAAAAAAAACACTTCAACAAGCAATTTATCAGCTAACGGCATGTCTGTGAAAAGATGTGAAGATTTGCTGATATACCGGTTTATTTTTGCACAATGTGGAGCTTTGAAAGTAGATCTGGGTTATTCTGAAAATGGGTCATGTAATAGTTTGTCCTGCAGGGCAGCTTCGACTCTGTGGTGTCCTCAAGCCAAGCCAGCTGTATTCAGCAAGCACTCTAAAAGCAGCAACCACGCACCAACATGCACAAGATGCGTATGAAAGTCAATAAGATGATTTCAAATGTATATAACGACTTAGCAGAAATAGTTAAAAAAGAAAAGAAAAAAAAGTGTTTCTCTGAAATGCTAATGTGAAAATTAATCTAATATAGAGGGTTTATCAAAAGTGAGTAAAGCAACGTCAGTGGGATTCTTATGCTTACGGACGAATCTTAACTGACGGAGAAAGTCGGAATTTTTTTCCTGTAGTTCACCATTTCAACCACCGGATGGCGCTCATTTGAAGTGGACATGATGACAGCAGTCTAGCTGGAGGGGAGGGGATGCCTCCATATGATCGGTTGCCGTGGTAACTGGGTCTGTGTAAGTGTTGCTCTTAATTGAATTGCGTTAATCAGCGAGTCTCCATCCACCTGCGTTTTAAGACTCAATTTGGCTTCTGACACAGTTTTTGTTCCTTTTCATCTCTCATTCTTTAAAACCGACCCCATCGTGCTTTTAGAGATAAAAGTATTTAAATAACCAATTTCAGAGATGGATGATAGCTTGTTAGATATATATTTAGCTGACGTTGGGTCTTTTAGCAGTTATTAGAATCGGCGAAGCGAACAGCGTGACCAACACGACTCCTGTGACAGAATCGGTACAACCAACTTTCGCGTAAAGTTTTGTCAGGAGTCTGGACAGTAGGAATTGAAGGTAAAGTTAAAGGTAAAGTTTAAACGTTTTAAAACACAGGAACAGACTCGACGTGAATTTTAGCCCAGTGTCATAATTTCAAAGCTCTTCGTGTTTGTTTTTGTAAGGAAAGACCTCAACGAGCTAATCTGCAGCGTTTTAATTTTTTTTATTTTTTATTTGACTTTACTTTCTTAAACGTTTATTCTGTCCGGCTAAATGACCTTTACCTGCCAGCGGACATGAGGAAATAACGTAAAGCAACCATGTTCTGCTATAATGACCAGTTTACAGTTTAACATTTACATTCATGGACATTAACTAATGCTGGAAATAATAATGATAATTATATATATATATATATATATACACACACACGTATGCACATACATACACAATTCTAAGTATAAATCTGTTTATATATGTTTTAAGAGAATCCTGAGCCCCCTGCTGGACATCAGATGAATTGCAGCTTGGCCTCAGCAGCCAGAGGGAAGCACAGCCCAAAACCAGGAAGGCTGATCTGTTTTTCCTTTCCAATAAGGTGATTGTGAACCGTTTACAGATGTTTCTCTTCCTGTTTGTGTCAGAGGGCAGCAATGAGGTTTTCAAACAACAAAATCAAATAACGAAAGGAAACAGTAACTTGAATGTAGTCCTCAAACACTCGTTTAGTTTTATTGCTCTGCTTATTGAGAAGGTGCAAAATTTAGGATTTGGATCTTTCTCTTTTTCGTCCCATTTAGAGATATTGTAATAACTGTCATTTGTGCAAGTTCAATTTTAATCAGTTCATGCTGTCAAACTCCGTGTCATCGTATTAGCTTAGAAGTTATTTTGTATTTTGTGGTGGATGTTTTGCATGAATAGGGAGGGACTGGAGAGTCAAAGGGCTGCCTTTCTCCATGTTGTGGGGCTAGATTCACAGCAGTGTAGGCCGGTAAACAGATGCATTAAGTCAGTGACGGTTGGAGCGCGGATCTGTGTGTGCGCGGACTGTTAATGTAATTGCTGTGGGCAGTGTGCGGTTTAAAGCACACAAACATCAGGCGGGTTTCATCTCACTAAAAGCACAAAGTCAACCCTCCTTTTTCTCGTCCTCACCAGAGAGGACGAGAAAAAAAAGAAAAAATAGAACAGGAAAACAACAGCATGATGACATTAAACACGAACCTTTGATGAGGCTCAGCTCACAGAGCCGGATGCACGGCAGGAACTCTAGCATTTTTCCATCTGGGCTGTGCGTTTGTGAGAATGATGTTGGCTAACAGAGGGGAATGAATGGTGCAATGCTACAGGCTAAACATACATAATCAATCAGCCCTGGATGCGGAGGAGAAAAAACTGAAATATGGGTTACAGAAACACAAAAGGCAGCTATGAATATGGGGCTGCTCTGGGTGTGTACAGGACTAAAATAAAAGGCAGAAAAAGCTCCACAGCAGTAGGCTGTGAAGCTCCACATAACACTCTTACCCTAAGGGTTGTGTACATCAGTTGCTGAGGTTGTAGAAGACTTTGCCTGCCTGTTAAGACAAGAAAAACCATCTAAGGATGGGGTTCCTCAGAAAGGACTTCCACAACTCTGTGAGAAACTCCTGATCTGTTTTTGAGAGGTATGGATGGGCAGCAAAAGCTCAGGACACAGTTACAAGGAGAGCAGAACCTCCATATTAAAAAGGCAGTCGTTAGATGCTTATTTGGGTGGATCTGAGTCTCATTCCCCTGCATCCCTCTCAGTTTGAAGAGAAGAAGAAACAGAGCCTTAAAGTTTTCAAATGAAACTGAAATGATTGTTTATTATTGTGCATAAAACAAGAATCTACTCTCAAATACATCTCTGTAAACGGAGGATATATATAACAATTATATGGCATTTATATCTTGTAATATATAACATAATGGATAATAACAAATACAATTATAACTAAACACACCATCATTTGATTTACTTTCAGAAAAAAATAGGTTTAGACTGAATAGATATGGTAATTAAAGTAGTAAATGCTCATATACAAAACTAATAATGTAAGAAATGGATGTTGACTTTTGTCCGGGTCTGTTATACCATACTGAAGCGTTTAATGGGTGTTAATATTCCTTCAACTTTTTGTCAAGAATTGCAAAAAGAAAGTCAATTTATCACAGTTCATACATTTGCTAGATCACTGTGGAAAAGAAAACTTAGTTTTGGTTAGGAAGAGTAGTGGGAAAAACAAAAACTGGAAATTGGATAAATGAATGCGGTTTAAGTAAAAAACAAAGGACATTTTGCTTTTCACTTCAGAATTTGCTGTGATTTAAATAAAAACAGATTCATAGACTCCTTATGATTTTTCTTACATGGTAAAAAGCAGTGAAAAAAAGGAGAAATGATTTTTTTCCTTCTCTATGCTTATAGTTTGATCAAACCATTCTAGCTGATTCTGGGTAACATCACAATCTATGCAGTGAATTCAGCAGTGTCTCCACCTGGATATGAAAATAAGTAATAACCAAACTGCAACCCGGCGTGCAGCGGCTGAGTGAAAGTGGTCTGGACTCGGTGCAGCAGGGTCATGCTGTCAGAGATGCTATAGAAAGACAGAACGCCCGCTCTGTGATCCAGATACACTCCCACTCTGGAGGACTGGGGACCCGACACCGGAGTGTGGACTTTGTGGCAGCGCAGCGTGTAACTGTTTGCGTCACACTTTAAGGACCAAGATTTCTCATTATATCCAAATTCACATTCAGCCGACTTCCCTTCTCTGCTGATGTTCTTGTACGCCACAGCCACTTCCACTCCCCAACCTTTCCACTCCACCTCCCAGTAACAGCGTCCTGTCAGACTCTCTTTGCTCAGGACCTGAATGTAGTAAGTGAACCTGTCTGGATGAAAAGGATACGACTGCTGTTGTCTCATTAAAGTTGCTTTTCTGTTCTCATCAGATAGCAACAGATATGTGTATGCCGTGTTTGGATCCAGTGTGATTTTCTTTTGATATTTTAAGAAGTCGGCTCTGGTTTGTGGTTCTGGTTTTGGCAGCAGGACGTCCGGCTCGGACACGGTGAGTGAGATGTGCGTCCACTGCTCTGTCAGCACGTCCTGCAGCTTCTCTCTGGTCTCTGACACAGCGGCCGTCACTTCCTCAAAGTAGCTCCGAGGCCGAGTGTTGATGCTGGAGGAGTGTGCAGACTCACTGAGAGCTGACAGTGAGGGGTAGCTGTGGAGGAACTGGTTGTGATCCTCTGTGTGTGAGAGCTTCTCCAGCTGGCCGTCTCTCCTCTTCAGCTCCCAGATCTCCTGCTTCAGCTTCTCCTGGAGCTCCTGGACTCGACTCACTTCGGTTTCCTGCTGGGATCTGAGCTGCTGCTTCACATCGGAGCTCCTTTTCTGGAGGAGGCGGATCAGCTCCATGAAGGTCCTCTGGCTGTCCTCCACTGCTTTATCAGCAGAGCCGTTGATGGCCTCCGCCTCCTGCTGAAGCAGCTGCACGTCTTCCTCTCGCTCCTGGATTCTCTGCTGGATTCGTTGGCGGCTGGCCTCCAGCTCCTTCTGCTTCTTGGTCCTTTCTGCTTCTGCTGGGACCGTTTCATGGCCTTTGTGCTCGTCCATTAAGCAGAGATAACAGATGCTCTGCTGGTCGGTGCGACAGAAAATCTTCATCACCTCATCGTGACGGGAACAGATGTTCTGCTGGAGGTTCTTGGAGGGATCCACCAGCTTGTGTTTCTTTAGTCGAGTCACATCATGGTGAGGCTGAAGGTGTTTCTCGCAGTAGGAAACCAAACACACCAGACAGGACTTGATGGCTTTCAGCTTCTTCCCGCTGCAGACGTCACAGGCCACATCTTCAGCTCCAGCGTAGCAGAGATCAGCAGCAGCAGCTTGGAGCCCAGTCTTCTTCATCTTCTCTATCAAGGCTGACAACATCGAGTTTTTCACCAACGTAGGCCTGGTTCTGAATGCCATCCTGCACTGAGGGCAGCTCTGACTTTCCTCTTCATCCCAGTGGGTCTTAATACAGTCCATGCAGTAGCTGTGTCCACAGGGAATAGTCACCGGATCCTTTAGTAGATCCACACAGATCGAACAAAAGAAAGTTTCCCGATCCAGCTGCAATCCCCTCTGTGCCATTTTACCCCTCTGTAACAATGACTGTGTAAGTTTCACTTCCCCAAACGCAAAACTAAATCTGATCTACTTCGCCTGTTTTCTGTTTGTAATGGGGTGTGTCGCTGCCACCGCCAGTTTTAACCTGCAATCAGGTGCCCAGAATGGGAGAGAGCGAAGTGTGTTTAAATGCAGGAAGGAGGGGCAGTACTAAACAGGAGTGGCTGGAAACAAACTATGTGTGTTTAACTCTTTTGTTTCCAAGCACATCATGACATGTTTACCAGTTGATTTTTTTTGTGTGTGTGGGATTCTTTGTTAGCGTGTCTGGGTTTCTAGATGAATCTTAATCCTTTCTGATTAACTTTTCCGTTGTCTCGAATGTTTCTATGTGGCCGATAACCCAAAAATAATGAAAACGGCAAGAAATTATCACTGCCAAACAAACACTGCTGTTGCTGTTTTTCATCTCAGACAGATTCTAAGTTAGCCTAACATTTCATTAGCCTGAAGACCAAGCTAAGACAAATTTCTAAAGTCTAATATCAGAGCGACTTTGAGCAAGACGTCGTAACTGGCTTGTGTTCTTGTTTTAGGTAAGGAGACAAAATAATATGTTTAGGGTCAGGACTACCGAGGGGAAGGAAACTCATACCAAAAAAAATCTCTTTCTGGCTTAGGTAAGTTACAGTAAATGCCATGTTGACATTAACTGACATCAAGTGGCCAGGTAAAACATATTCCTCTCACCACTATAACAACAAAATGAGCTTTGGATGAACTATTCAATTCAAAGGAGGGAGAAATGAAGTAACTCTGTTATAAGTGTGAAGACTTGTTGTTGATAAGTGTGTTCCACCTGGGAAAATCCCCACCTGTGCTTCTGTTTGTTGCTTTAATCTGTCCCAAATGGCAGCTCCCGTGTTGTGTTAGCATGCTGCCAACCTGCAGGGAGGCAGCTGGAATACAATTCTCAATGATTACCCATGAGACTTTGCAGTTTTCTGACAGCACAGTGGAAGGTCCGAAGGTCCCTCTCGGGTGAACTTTGAAACAGAGGTGTTGTCAAGGAGAGAGAAATGTGCGCTTGATGAACAGCTAAAATGTGTATTTGAACACAGAGGACAAAAAGAATTGACCAACATTGCTGAAGTTTTTTTTGTCTCTGTTTATTTCATTCACTCTCATGTCTCATCGACTTTTTGAACCTTTTAATTTCCAATTCTTTTTCTGTTACTTTTATTGTCTTTTCTTTTTATGCTTTCCCCATCTTTTCTTTTATCTATCATTTGCTTTCCTTTGAAATCATCTGTTCATTTTACCGTTTTCTGTTTCCTCTTTCTTCCTGTCATTGTAACTTTTATCCCCTCAATTCTGTCCTTTTTCAGTTTTTACCTTCTTTTTTTCTATCCCTCTCATGTTTGTTTTTCTGTATTTTTTTTCTATCAATTTGTCTGTTACTCTCATTGCCTTTGTTTTTTTCATTATCTTTATCTTTTTATCAAACATCCCATTTTTCCTGCTTCTTGCTTTAAGTTTCTCTTTCCTTCTTGACTTTGCTTACTTTCCTGTCTTCTTTTTTTCCTCATTTCGCTGGCATTCTTTTTCCTTCCATACAGATTTCTGCTCGTATTGATTTCCTTTGCTTTCTTTCCTTTTTAAAATTTTTATTCGACACCTCTGATTTTATGTTTTGTTTGGACTCCACAGAAAGTCCTCCCAGGTTTCCTTTCCAAATTTTATCAATTGGCTGCAAACTCATCACAAATTGACTTCACTGGCAGTGACACTTTGTTTATATCATTGGCTAACAATGAAAAATAATTTAAATCATATAGTTTTATGTGTTGAAAACAATTCCTACGGATCAAACAGAGCTATGAAAAATGTAAATGGATTTTATTAATGAACTGTACACTCCTCCCACATGTTTCCGTTTGCTCCTTGTTCAGGATTTACAGGCTGATGCTGGTTGCACAATGTTCTCCGTTCCACTCTCCCACAGACTCCCACATGCTGGAGCAGAAACACAACGCTCTGCTGTGGCGCTCAGACAGGAAACGTGTGGGAGGACTGAAGTTTAAAGATGGAGTTCATTTTATTGTAGCACAGAAAGCGGCAAGGGTTCTATAAAATGATTCTGAATGAATTAACGCTGTGCTACTACCTGCTCCTTAAGAGGAATTTTAATAGTGGTCTTATTGTCAGTTTAGGATCGGTATGTTGCATGTAAAGTGGCCTTTTTAAAAGAAATATTGAGTGCAAAGCAGATTTACAAGTGGTGCACTGGCGAGTGCTTCAACCAGAGCATCTTTCCTCTGGATTCTAAACATGCAAACTTTACCCTCCTCGAATTCCCTTTGAGACAGATGCATCGTGCTACGAAGTCTGCCGAATGCAGAATCTTGTTGTCTAAATGTCAATTTGTCTAATGTGCATACTGTAGATAGGCAAAAGTCTTTTAGCTTTTTTCTGATTCTCTGTGATGGTGAATGAAGTTCTCCATTTGAGCAATCATTTTCAGTTAGTGAAAGCTTTTGGTGAAAGGAAAAGAAGATTTTACTCTCTGAAAACCTCGTCTCCAGAGTAAAACCCTTTTTATTAATAAGCCATTCAAAATAACCGCTCCCCTTGGAAGACAGTATTGTTCGCCTTGCCACTTTTATGAATTTATATGAAAAGTTGAAGTTCTGAAGACCGCTCCCCTTCATAAAAAAAACAAAATTCTAACTCAAATTTGACATAAAAGCCTTTTTAACAATGCAAAGCTGGAACACAATTGCAGACCCATTTGGGAATGGCTAACAGCAGCTTGTTGACCTTGGTTTTAAATACATTGCATTTCATGGGGAATTTAAGCTTATTTAAACATACTTAATGTTACACTGTTACCCTTTACAGTCAGTAGTGTTTTAAAGAATGTATTTTTTAATTGTGTTCAGAAAAGCTTAATTTTATATGATTGCATTTTGTACAGTTGCAATGGGCTGCACTACCAAATTAGGAGGAAATTCAGGGGAGAAGAGGTATCTGAACTTTGCTGCTTGACAGAAAAATGAAAACATAGGAATCAACATCACACTGAGGTATTTTTAAAAACCGGTATAAACAAGAAAACCAGTCAGCTCTTTATAAAACTCATCTTTATTGTTTCATAGTCATCCGTCCAGTTCTCTTTTCATTCCACCAAGACAATATTTTCAGATTTTTCTTATAAAAAAAAGTTTAATATGTACATCCTCTATGTATTTACACTATTTACATGTTTACACTGTTGCAGAGCCTCACACCTGCAAAAGGTCAAGTCTCCTGCCTGAAATACCACTTGTTGCTGGGGGAGACATCACCCAAATCTCTGCCTACTGGTGGAAGTGTTGCCTGGCAACAACAGCTTATCGGATTAATGTCTGCAACCAGGAACTCTTTTAAATTATTTATCTTTTGTATGTATTTCATTAGCAGAGGCAACTGTGGCAAGATGATCCACGCAAAACAGCTGGATGGCCACTCAGAGCACATAAATAATAAGAGTTGAATGTGTAATGCTGTTTTAATGTAGTGTTGTTTGGTTGAGGAGATTTTTGTTTAAATGGGCTCAAAGTCTTTCAGCCGTCATTTGCGTCCCGTCACAATCTTCAAGACTTATTAATTCACCGATGAAATAGAAGGTTTTCTAATAAATAGACATTTCTTAGACATTTTCTTAGCTGCAGAGAAAGTTATTTTAAATCATGAAGAAACTGCCTTCTGAATTGATCATTAGGTTGGTCAATAGATCATTTTTAAATAGAAAAAGGCACAAAACCCTGAAGCTTCAACAGGATAAAAAGGACACTCGCTTCCTGTTCCTCTCTGCTCTGCTTCAGATCCCTCTTTTTGAAGGGGTTCCGCACAATTTGGGTTTAAATTTTCTGTAAATATAATAAATAGTTGGCCGTCACAGTTTCAGAATTTTACAACCCAACAAGCTGATTGAGGGTTTGTATAGTCACACTATAGGTATAAAAAATATCCCAACACTTGCTTGTGACCAAGATGAGAAGCTCAAACTGGTTAACCAATAAAAACTTTGGAGCTGGGCTGAAAATGATGAGGGAAGCAGATAAACGTGGGTAAAAGCCGTAATGTGTCAGCAAACAGCGGCTGGAAATGACCTCACCGATTTACTGGTTGCGACTGGGATGAATCTGGATCAAAGATTTCTAAATGCCACAGAGCGTCACTTCACACAGGCCCTTTTGGAGCACTGAAAGGGGATTCGACAGGAAACGATCCACTGTGGTTCAGAAGCTATCTTGCGGTTTTTGGGTTGTTTTACAAGTTGAAAAACTCCAACTTGGAGTTGAAAGTGTGGAAAATTGTTTTTTGATATCTACTTCCAACTTTTGGCAGTGAAACATCAACGGAGGGTTCGCGTTATGGCCGACTGGGAGCGATTTAAAGGGGACAAAGCAGCTGAAAAACTATTCTGTTAATGCTCTTGTGGTATATTAAGTAAAGTTCCCGTAAAGCTTGAGGGACAAAGGTTACAAATGCTCCGACTGTTACAGATGTGAGGCTCCGGTTGTGATTTTCTGAACCCGGTTTTCTCCCCGTTGAATGACTGCAAAACAGACTCTTGCAGCAGCGCCTGACCGCAGTGTGTTGACCGCCCCTGTCGAATGTGACGGCCAGAGGCAGCGGGGCCGGCCACTCGCTCTCCACAGCGTGCACAACAACATGAAACAAGCAGAGGACAAAACTGGCTGAGGATGAGTAAAACTGCTGGCCTCTGATGCCTTGTAAAGGTGCCCGGTTCTCCGTCTGTAAAGATTTGGTAGATATGGATTGGTGGGTTCAGACGGCGTTGTTTCCTCCTCATTGGTTCAGCAGCAGAAAAACAGTGAATGCCCTAGTCTGTCCTCTCCTCCCATAAGGCTACATTCAAAGCAAGGAAACTTTTGTTTGGAATGAATCCAAAAGTCTGCCCAACATTCACACGTCTCTTCGACAGTCGGGGAGGGGGGGGGACTGCATCCAGTCAGGACTTTGGTTAAAAACAAAAAAAAAAGTAGGAGTGTCTGCAGCATTTCATTAAAAAACAAAACATTTCTTTCCAGATCCTCTTTCCTGATCCGTCCTTCTTTACTGATGTCACATCCTCCTCAGTCTGTGTCCTTCTTTTCCTCCAGGTCGAAGTCCAGCACGAGCAGCTTGGTTTCCTCGGTGCCGTTCCGGCTGCCGGCGGCGCACACCAGCCGGGTGTCGGACGCTCTGATTCGCCACACCACGCCTCCTGTGGAGAACCAAAGTGGCTGCCCTCATATTTCTGCAGCATCTTTGCATGTAAAGTGAACTAGGCTTTATAAAAAGCACACTGGATGGTTGTCTGCTCACTACCACAAACCTTTCTCTGTTAACAAAGTAAATGCCTTCTGGCTTCTGAGGTCAACTCAGTAAAATAAGAAAAGACTAATCGTTTTTTTAAGTTCCTGCTGAGGTGATAAAGTGGAGTCTTCAAAGTGCTGATGGGATGAGGTGCTGGGGTCCTGACCTGATCCTCGGCTCTGCAGCGCCACCACGTCCCGCAGCCAGGCTCCGGTCCGAAGGTCCCACAGTTTGACCGTCCCGTCGTCTGAGCTGGAAAGAACCAGGCCTCTGCAGAACTGAAGGCACGTCACCGCCGACTGGTGCTTGTTGGGTCCTGGGGGGACACAAAGAGCATACAGTGACCCCTGACCCTGATGCTCGGACAAATTATGTCCAGGAATTCTAGGTGTCTTATGGGTTCAGAGTGGCCTGTTAATAAGCATTGGTCAAAGAGTCTCCAGATTTTGACAGCTTGTCTTTTTTTGTTTTCTTTTAATGCTGAGTCAGCACACAGGTGGAGGGACTGAGACTGCTGTTGGCTCTGACAGAAACTCTCAGCTGGACAAACAGGGGCTGGACTCACCTTGCAGCGTGTGCAGACACTGTCCTGTTCTGACGTCCCACACTCGCACCGTGGAGTCAGCGTTCCCGGAAACCAGGACATTGTCACGCAGCTCCATGCCGCTGGTCAGTGACTGGTGACCGGTCAGTGTGTGAACGCACCCACCTAAGGAGGAGGCAGTCGGCCCCGGTTAGTAAGAGCCCTGTTCATATCTTTATGGATCTGTTTGGCTTGATTATGGTCTGTTGGGGGAGCTAATTGTCAGAGTAGTTCTGGTTACAACCACTTGGGGGCGACAGGCTGTTGAAATGGCAAAAGGTTATTTGAATAAAAAGAACAATTAATAATAATTTTTAATTTAGTGACAGTTACCAACCATAAAGTGAAGTTAGATTTGAATTTTTCATTTTCTAAGTGGCACGGCCTACGAATATAAACAGTTGACTTGGTTAAGTTTCAAAAGTTATGAAGTCAATTTTAAGGTGATGTTGCTTTAGGACAAAAGCTACTCAAACAAGTCAGGTTTTTGGTTTCTTCAGATAATTAATATAGCTGAGTTTAAACTGAGGCTGAAGATGTGAATACAGTTAATATCAGATGTTCTCATTCACTCTACCTGTCTCTGCGTCCCAGACTCTGATCGAAGTGTCCAATGAGCCGCTCACCACAAACGCGCCGTCAAACTGGAACAAAGCCGTCGTTAACGCTCAGATTTCAGAGCCGTAAAGAGGTGTCCGGCTGGGACGCAGCTCAGAGGCTCCGGCTGTGCTCACCTGCAGCGAGTATACTCTGTTGGTGTGTCCCTGCAGCGTGTGCAGACACACTTCCGTCTCGGGGTCCCACACCTTCACCATGTAGTCGTAGCCGCCCGACACCACGCGCCGCCCGTTGTACTGCACGCAGCGCACGGCCGCCACGTGGCCCGTCAGCACGTGCTCACAGCGGCCCGTCGACACGTCCCACACGCGCAGCGTCGTGTCTCGGGAGCCCGACACCACCCTGACATATGACAGGCAGAAATCACAGGGGTGTCAGCCAATCACGGCCGTCCTTTTTGTTACTCTTTTGTTTTTGTTTGTATTACATGTTCATCCGCTAGGGGCACTGTTGTGCTATGAATATATGTTTATGCTTTTGTACTCTTCTTCTGTGAGAGTCACCTGTTCGTGTGCTGTACGAGGCGGAATAAATGGGTGCAAAGAAACGAGTTCATTTTTACTGACTAACACTTTTGACCAGGTCCTAGAACAGTTCCTGTTTTGTGTTGAGACTTTCGAATGAGGTCCTGAGATGGCTCTCCAAGGTGTTAAAAGTTAGTTTGTGTGCTTTGCTTTTGAGTTCTTCTAATCCTTTTAATACCTGCTAAGGACTATTTCAATCCTGATGACAAAACCCTCAAACTGAAAGAGGGTATGATTCCTTTTTTCACACGACAGTAAAAGTGTCCCCTCGAGTCATTTGTGTGAGTGTGTGTCTTGTTCTAATGTGGCGGCTCAGGCTGTATTTGTGTGTGTGTAAATAACGGTCATAAAATGTACATGTAACGTTTCAATGTGCGGTTGCCATAGAGATTAATTTAGGTGTTCCTGGAGTGTTTGTGTGTAAGAGGGGGAGAAGGAAAAAAAAAACTGTGTGTGTGTTACCGGTTGCCATGGAGATGCATGCAGCGCACGGTGGACGTGTGCCCGTACAGCGTGTGCACACACTCCCCGCTCTCAGCGTCCCACACGCGCAGCGTCCGGTCGGTGGAGCCGCTGATCACCGTGGCGACGGCCATCTGACTGCACCACACGCCGCCGGTGTGACCCGTCAGCGTGCGCAGACACTGAGACACAGACGGCAGAGGAAGGAGGGACTTTTAACAAACTTCTGCGGTCTGAACCAGTTGGAAGCGGGCAGTTGTTTGCGTGGTTTGTGCAAAAAATAAAATAAAAAAGGCACCAGGCAGCTTGGGAACCTTGAAAATAAATCCTGCTTTCGCACAAATGCAGCCAATTAGCCGCTCTCGCCTCGCTGTCCGTCTGCCTCTCACGTAATCTTTAAGTCTGCGGTGCGTGTGGGGCAATATTTGCTTCATTTTTTTCACAGCTACTACTGAAGGACACATGCACACAGGAGAAAAATGCAGCTTCACCTTGAAGGTGTTGTGGTGGTTACCATGGCAACTATGGGGAATAACTTTGCCTTGGCAACTGTTGCGGAGACGGAGGAGGACACTGCAGCAAACAGTGCAGCGCTGTCACGTCCTGATCAGAGCGTTGCTTCAGATCAGGACGCTTTTCAGCTTGATGCCTCTCCGTCCCTGCAGGCGACGGCTGAGGGTGTGTGTGTTTTTCTTTCTGCAGGAAGCAACACGCCTCTCCCCACACACACATGCAATGTGCTTTTCATCACTTCGGAGGACGTTAAGTTGACTTAAATGAATTTCCTGGTGAAAGTCCTCCCCTGTAATTCTATCAACGTGCATCATGAGGCTTGCCTTTATGTCTCTAACGAGGACAAAGGTCCCTTTAATGCAACTGTGTAAACAGATTCAAGCTCCCGCATCATGAGTACCGCATACACACACACACGGGTAGTGTGTGTGCGAGAACAGGTGTGTCGGGTTAAGGAATGCTCAACCGAAACCAGATGAATGTGCTGCCCCCCCCACTTTGACACATCCAGCCACATGGAAGAAGCTTACAAAGCCTCTCTAAATGACTTATGGAACACGTTTTCTCCCCGAAAGCAGAAATCGAGAAAGGATTCACACAAATACCGTACACAACGAGATTATACGCAGCAGATGCAGCTGTGAAATTTATCTGAAGGGTTGTGTGTGGTTTTGAAATTAAACAGCCAAGTAATAATAGTCAGCTAGTGCTCTTAAAGAGAAGCAGGTCAACATAATTTTCATTAAAACTAGCTGAGTTTTATCACATGAACAAACACTATGTTACTGTTCAGTCATGTAAATGAGAACAGAACCAATTAAGACAAGACGGGTTCGAGAGGGACCAATAAAATGGATTCAGCCTAAATGAACGGAGATTATGTTTTTCAACCTAAACATAACAGAGTAAATAACAGAAAACGATAGTGTTTAAAGTTAGTCCCACTTTTTGACATCTCATTACTTAAAGAAAAAAAAATCCCTAAAACTAAACAGAAGTGATTTAACCAGCCTAACATTTTTGTCTGGTGCACACATCTCTTTTCATCCAGCTGGACATGTGCCTTTGTCCTTATTCTTTATTTAATTCTAAACGTATATAAACAGAGCCGCCCCGGGCAGGGAAAGTGGTTTAGTGTGTCGGTGTTAAACAGAATCTTGGGAACACACCCAGACTAATATGACTGGTCCGTCTTGCCTCTCGTGCTTTTTTCCTCTCCGTTTAGCCATACAAGCCTCATAGTGATCTGGTGTGAGCACTTTAGCAGATGTTACCAAACCTGCCTTCCATTTAATTTGTATTTTTATTTAAAAAAGATGAATTTATGTTGTTAAATACTGTTCCTCTGTGGTAGCACAAGATGCGAAAACTCCATTTACTAAAAAACTATGTAGCTCTACCTTGCCGGTGATCGCCGACCAGACTTTGAGCGTGTTGTCGTCGGAGCCGCTCACAATCAGGTCGCCGCTGAACTGGAGGCAGGTGATGACGTGATCATCGTGACCTTTCAGCACCTACAGAGAATTACAGAGACCTAATGACCCTCCCATGTCCATGATTCCTCACCCAATACAGGAGCTGGCGTGTGATGGCATTTCAGTCTACCATGGGCTCCCGTGTGTCCCCCTTCCTCCAGTTGGTCTCAATGCGATGCTGTCTGATGTAGGTGGATTTCCACGGGCTGACCGCTGGTCGCACGCACTCTCTACGACGATGTGACACACACTCTGCGATACCTTAGGACAAAAAAACAGACACCAAGAAGCTTAGATTAGCGACTAGCTTTGAAGCTATGAGGTAGCCTGACTGTAACATGAGCAAAAAATAGCTTAACTACTGCTATCCAAATATACCCTTGCATACAAATAACCCTTGCAGGTAATTGCTATTAAAAGCTAAATAAGTTGATACTTATCTGTAGTTGAATTAGCATCATGTAAGCTACTGTTAAAAACTATAGCATCACAGTAGCGTTTCATATTGTGCGTGGAGAAGCTTCTCTTTAATTTTAGTTGTTAGTAAACATTCCGTCTAGTGTCATTAGTATGTAAGTGGAGCGCCGCTGATGAGGGCTAGCTGCATTTGTATTCTCTCTGACAGCGCTCCCATTGGTACAGTGGGGGGGTTAATAATTAGCCTTATTTATGAAGCTGGTGAGCTGCAGTTAACACTGGCTTCATTAGTATGGCTGTGGTGTGGTGCTAAAGTTAGGTAGCTTCATTGGTATGGCTGCTGAGTGCTGGCGGTGATTCTCAGCAGACTGGCAGAACGCCCAGATGCACACACACACACACACACACCCTCTCAGGCACTGCATTGCGCTGAATGAATGAAGAGTGACAGACCGTGCGTGGCTGTGTTTGCACGTTACACTCAGGTCAAAAAGCACTTTACATCCACTAAGTTCATCCCTCTGTTTGTATTTGGTTTAAACATACTTCCTCTGTGAAACACACCTGCAGGGGCCCTGCTCGGGTGACGTAAACCCACAACGAAAAAACTCCAGTTTTACATCATTTCACAGGATGATTAATGACAATCTGGTGCCGGCCAATCCTTTAGAGGTACTTAACCACCCACAAAATGAAACTACTTCACTAACCTCCTTCATTATATTAATTCATTCAATTATATTTTCAGTGAAATTTTATCTGTGAATACTCCAGTGTGCAAATGTGCTGCACTTGAGTTGTAATGATTAGCTGACCAAGAGAAAAATAAACTGTTAGAGGAACAACTAATTGTTTTGGTAATCTTTAGAGGCTGTAACACATGAAAAACTATTGATCTCTCTCCTATTACACAATGATAGATTTGAGGATTTTGAGGATTTAGGCTGTATTTTTACAAGATATAAACTATCTCTAATGAAAGCACCAAAAAGGATTCTTCTGAGACTGTAACAACTGTCACAACTACCGAACAAAGCAGAGTAGGACAAAACACGGGCGAACCCAAGTGAACATAGCTGGTGACCATTGCATTGTGTATCTAGCTGGAAACATGTTCCATTGTTTACCATCTTCACGGCACTTTTCCCTCCAGAGCAGGTTGTCCTCAGCCAAAATCCTCCAGTACCTGCAGGTCTGGGCAGCCTGCAGCAGGTCTTTGGGAGCCAGGAAGGTCAGCACGTACAGGGCGAGCTGCGAGCAGGACATCAAACGCCACCATCAAACAATGCCCTGTGTCAGCCATGCTCTCTGTCTCTGCTGTTGCTTTGTTTTGTTGCTGTACCTCTTTGGGCAGCAGTGATATGAAGTCTCTCTGGAACTGAGGCTCGATGACCTGCATCATGTGCTTCACCTGACTGGTCTCGCACCTGTCGATCAGCTCGTCCAGAGCCAAAAGCCTCTCTGGGCCGCTCCACGTCTGTGGGAAAAGAAAAGGTGAGAGAGGCTTTGTGAAGGGTGCCACAAAGCTCTACTTTGGACGTTGGCTGGCCCTTTTTCTATTCTCTGTCCACATGAGCCACGTCCCATTCAATAATGTTGAGCTCCGGGGCTGAATTTAAGTCAATTTCCTTGTGTCGTTGGGCATCTCTAAGCTTATCTAATTGTTTCTCTCTAAGAATGGGTGGCTCCACCCTTCTGCTGAGGCTTCAGTGATGGATCAACTGAGGATCCATTTCAGGTCCGGTGTTTAGTTTTTGCTTGATCGATCTCAATATTTCTTTAGCACAACACTTTCAGATAGGTCATCTTTCTTTCAGTTGAATTTAATTGTTTTTTCTAACCTTCCATTATTTTTCTGTTTAGAGTTAAATGTTTGTCTGTGACAGTGAACTCTTTTCTTTGGATTCTTATTTTGTGTCTTGCTCAGTGTTTCAGACTGTCAAATTGTTTCTCTCCCCCCCTGAAGCAACAAAAGTGAGGTTGGTGTTTTTTCATTTGGACGTGTGTGCATATGCTTCTTTTTATGGCTGCGTTTGTCCTTGGACATTTCTTTTATTAGCTGAATAAGGACAGCTTGGAGGCTGCACTCTGCTGCCGCTCTGTTTATGTGAAGAAAGCAGAAGATGCACTTACACACAAACACAGACACACAAACACACACACACTTAACCAAATGCAGCGCATGAAGAAATGCGGGTGCATTGTACAGTGCTGCAGGACAGGAGAGGTGGTGTAGTAATTCTTCTCCTGGTGAGTCATGTTAGCCTCTCTACGGTCAATCTTTTAGACGTGAATGTAAATGAGCTAATTCTGCTTTAATTGACAGAAAGCATTTGCTTCCACATTAATAAATGGACAATTGAGGAGTGAGTTGGTAAATAAATGCTGAAGGCTAACAATGACGCCAGCTAACCTGAAGGTTCTAAAACTTGATTTATCTGCAGATTGGACAGTTAAAAAACACCTTTTGGAAAAAACTAACTTGTTACATTAACTGAAAGTAAATATGGTAAAAATATTTTTCCTCGATTATGAGAGAGGGAATAGGAGCATTGTCCTGTTCCTGAGTACCGTGCTATGCTGAACACATTTGCTTTGTCAAGGGAGGCTTAATGTGTGAAAAGCCCCCCTTGACTATCCCACGCTGCTTTATTTATTTTGCTAAATTTGACATACGTCCAATAATGCTGAACCTGACAGTGAGACAGGGAAGAAAGAAGAGCAACGGAAGGCAAACCCTAAAAGGAGAAAGATCCTTTGGACAGAGAGAGAAAGAAAAAATAAATTTACCTGGAAGGTGTGGAGCCAGTCCTGCAGGCCAGACGGGGGCGGGCCTGAGGTGACGCGTCGCCTCTGAGCCGAATGCCCATTGGCCAGCCGCAGGTCCCCAAATGTGGTGGGCGTGGCCTGAGCCAGACTGGAGGGACTGCAGAGAGGGGCGTAAAAAGGTTGCCTTTACTTCAGATGTTGCGCTTGGGATCTGAAAAATTCCAACTTGCTTGTTGAAATGGAACACAGCATTAGCATTTGTGATTGCTGATTTAAAGGCAGCGCTGATTGTTTTAAGTGTGGGCGTGTTTGCTAACTAGACTGACTTTACTTTTATTAATGGTAAGCTCTACACAGGCTGCTATCTGCTGTTGTGGGGGTGTCATTTAAACACCCCCGTTACTGTAGCTGCATGCTTAATGTGCAGCTTATGGGCTGTGGTGACATCTTAAGGCTCCAATTACAAATAGCAACCAAATGAATGGAGCTCTCCCGGTCTTAGTTTTTTTTTTTTTTTGTGCCTTTTGACTACTGCAGTAAACATTGTCCCATTTTTCTGCCAAGGGATAGACCTTTTGAGTTGTGCTGAAGTCGTAACACATGTCTGGTATAAGCATGGAAACATTTGCTGATGCTGTGGATTTGATCCCGTTACCTGAGGTAGCCGCTGCCTTTGCAGTGCTTCTTCCCCGAAGGGAACGGCCGGCCGTCTGGACCGTGATCCAGCTTCCTTTTCATCTGATCACAGAAACACAGAGATAGAGACAAGAGTTCAGAGGTGGTGACAATCGGCCATATTGGAAAGCGACCAAATAAACTGGACCTATTAAGACAGGACAAAGGCTTTTGGAGGGGTGTTTGTTTGGGACAGATTGTTGCTTCAGACACAGCTAATTTGTCAGTCCAACTCACTCCATTTAAATTAAATGGTTATATATGGAGCTCAAGCCAATAACAACGCTGAATTAAATGGAAGAACTGTAACAGTCCATTTCCATTTCAGTGTGAACACCCACACTCGCTGCAAGAGATAGTGAAATGGAACTCTGAGTGAAGATGATAACACAAAATGCTCAACTTCTGAGTGATTTGAGCTAAAAACACATATATTTCAGTGTTAATGTGCACTTAAAGGCAAAAGCTAGGTGGTATATGTCTATTCAGACACAAATGAGCCACTGTTTGATGAAACTGGTAAGAAAAAACTAACCTTTGGGTTTACATCTAAACGAGTACGAGAAAAAAATGACCAGGGATTGAAATGGAACTAACTTATATGCCTGATCAGTCCCATAAGCTTTCGTACATAGTCGGTTCCAACATTGTGAACTACTTAAAGTCTGGTCATCTGGGCACAACATGCCTGGGAAGGAAATCCGAAACATGGTTCCGCTCATGTTTGTGGCTTTCTGGGACGCCCCTGAGGTCAGAGGAGAGCAAACATTTGTGACGGAGTCCAGGCTGACGAGGAGGAGCAGATAAAGAGCAGGCCTGAGCTGAGCCGCAGAGGGGCTGGAAAAGCCGACGCTGTGAGGTGGCACAAAGGTCTGAATCAGCCCTCTATCTCTTTCCTCTGTGGGGCTCTTGCAGTGAATGAATGCAGGAATGCAGAAAATCGGAGGAATGTCGCCGGTGCAGCGTTGGTCTAAAATAGAGCACGAGCTAACGGGCTGCTACACACACACACACACGCACACACACACACAGAGTGGACAGAATGTGTGTGTTCTCTTCCTGGATGTTTCAGTCTGCTGATTATCAGTGAAGTAGGAGAGTTTGATTCATTCACAGCCCCCCCCCCCCCCATCTCTCTGACTGTGTGTCCCTGGCTCTCAGCAACAGAGGCCACATCTGTGAGGATGTTATGAGCCAACAAAAGAAAAAGTCAACTTGGTGGTGAGGACCAAAGGAATGCGTTTCTTGTTAAAACAAGAAGGGCTCGGTTGGGCTGCGCGTTGGTGGAAAACACGTCTGTGTTCTAGCCTTCCAGAACGTCAACGTTGTGCGCCGCTACAGCGTAACGGAGGGGACGTTTGGAGCTTTAGCCCGTCTGAAGCTGAGTCCACAATCAGCAGTGAACGTGTTGGCCTTCCATGTTTTTCAATGACTTATTTACACGCTGCTGAGACACCTGGGTTTAGTCTGATTTCAAGTTTAGTTTGTTTTTTTGCGTTTTACAGACCAAAGCTAACAAGCACCAAGCCACAAATTTCAAGTGTGTAATGATGCTAAAGGGTAACATCTTATCCTATTTGGGGATCTTATGTTGATTATTCCATCATATTGGCCCAGAATTTGTGTTTCCTTTTTGAGAGGCTCATGTGTCCATTTCTGAAGTTTCTAATCGTGCAGTTCGACACAATTACGATTCCAAATCAACACAAGCTAGCAGTTTCTTTTTAGGAAGCCCTCTCATCCACGTGCTCCATCCTTCTGCTGTTTGTGTTGTTTAGCACTGCGGGGAGCTGTAAAGACAGACAAACATCTGGTCCTGCTGGGCCTTTTTTTGGGGGGGGTTCGGTGATGCGTTTTTAAGCAAGCAGTTTATTTCTAAGCTGCTGCATTTCGTAATACGTTCTGTGACAGCTAACCGTTGACAAAATAACATCCATTTTCAAGGGTTTATCTGGTCTTTTGAGGCTTCTGACAATAAGCAACGCATGAAGGGAACTTTGGGTGTGATGAATTAAAGACTTCCACCTTACAAGGAAAAAACCCTTTTGAACTGTTACTGGGGCTGTTATTAAGGGGGTCGAGCCCTGGGCAGCGTAGAGGTACAGGGAGGTTATTTCCCCCTTTGTCCTGAGGCTACCGGTTAGTGTGCAGTTTGGCTGCTTCAGTCTGCACACATGAACTAAGCCCCTCAGATTATAGCTGCAGGACTTTGTGGGCAGAAGTCACGTTTTCGCGAGTTTAATCTTGTGGTTTCCCTGCAGTAAAAAATGAGCCTTAACTCATAATGTTGGCTTTTCTCTTGGTGTCGTTTGCTTTTTTTTCTTTCTTTTAGATTTGACTCTATGCGGATTACAGGAGCTTCCATTGCTCTCTTATTTTCAGGGGTTTAATCTTCTGGTTTAAAGCTGAAAATGGATTTTAATGGACTTTCTTTCCACCTGTAATAACACGTGTGGAACAAAAACCTTCAGTTTGGAGGATCTGCCACAATTTGTTTTCTGACCGAGTAAGGAGGATAAATCGCTGTTAAATGTTATTCAGGTGGTTTGTAGCTGTGCGGCTTCTTTGAGCCAACCTAAGGCAGATTACAACAGCTATACTAGAATACAAACTTAGACATGTATTTTAGGTTTTAATCGTGTGGTTTGAGTCCATTAACATTCTTTGTATCATTTTGACTCTTTGTTGTGACTCCCTATCCACTGCAATAAACCAAATCTGCTTGGAATACAGGAGCCGGCGTGGCAGCGGTTTGAACCTTACCTCCTTTATTTGTGTTTTCACAGAGAAGGAAAGCAGAAATGTCAAATTTTCAAGCTTTTAATCCCTGGCTTAGCAGGAGCCCAGATAAACAAGCAACAGATAATCAAGTTGAACTTGATTCCAGTTCATTTACTTGAGGTTTGACCCAAACAATGCAGATTAAAGCGGCTGTGACTTCCTGTTTGACTCCTTTGGTGAACGTTCCCTTTTTCAAGGTTGTGATTTCAAAGCTATGGTTGAAAGAGCAACTTGCCATAAATTTTACCTGAATCATGCATCCTTTAAGGCATGAGGATTTCTTTTATGGCATTGCATAACTGTAATGGGATCTTCATGGCTATACTGATAAGCTCTCATTTCTCTGTTCTCACAGGGTGAGGATAAGAAAATTTGAGTCTCTGAATTGATTTTACACTTAGAAAACACAGCAATGTTATATACTGTGGGTTGGCTGGTTAGAGTACACTTGAACCTATGTTTTTATAAATTGTCACCTGAAGCAGAAAAGCTTGCTGAGCATGAGATACTAAAGTTTAGTTCAGTTTAAAGTTTAGTTTACACTCCAATATTACAGCATACAAACAACCAAATTCTGGCCATTCTTGCTATAGCTGTATTTTGTGGGGTATTCTTTAGTTCTGGATTTTTATATTCAACCCAATATCTTGAAGCTGTAATGAGGCTTCGGCTTAAATTAAAGATTGCCTGTGATCACTTTCAATGATTAGTGCCAGATGACACGATTAACATTTTGGAACGTGGCCCACAGTTCGTTGTGCGTTCTCCACTGTTTTTTTTTCTTCTTTTCCAGTTTGTGTTCAGGCGCTGGGGCTCAAAGTCCAACACGCCGCTCACTGAAACGAGACTGAGGGGGAGCAACAGGAATCTATAACCGATAATCGAATCAAGGCAGGAAGGGCGGGTGGAGGAAGGATGGATGGAGATCACATCAGAATGAGATGCCTCCCCCCCCCCCCCCCCGGTTCCGCAGTGGTCCACAAGCGCGCGCGCACCGACACACGCACGCGCCACCGAGGCATTTCTGTGTCGGGGTGCGGGTATCGGTGGAGGAGAAACGCCTTGTCATCCCGGCTGTGCACGCGCCTGACAACCTTCGGTTTCAGCGCAAGAGATCTCGGTAAAAAAAAAAAAAAAAAAAAA
>JABUIW010000018.1:3414116-3507650 GCA_013363375.1 Menidia beryllina | reverse complement strand
AAAAAAAAAAAAAAAAAACGGATCACCTACGCGCTCACGCACGCGCCTGTCAGTCAGTACTCACTTTGTAGAAGATGAGCTTCAAGGTGCCGTAGAAACCCATGGCTGCTCCGCCGGTCGCTCCGAGCCTCCCGGACAGGGGGGGATCAATCAATAAATCAAAAAAATTAAAACCGAAAAGTTTGGAGTAACAGATCCTTGAGCAGGAGAATCCGACGGTTGGTGACGTCACAGATCCATCAGCTCAATAGGTGTATCGATGAGAGGCCAAAGAAAGAAAAAAAAAGAAAAGCCCGCAACACGATGTGGGAGTCCGCTCCGCGTCCCCGGCGCTACGGGAGCCGCTGACTGCCCTGAGCCCGCTGCCTCTCTGCCTCTCTGCCTCTGCGTCGCTCGACCTCCAGCAGGAACACGCACGGACATGCCTCTGTGTGTGCCTCGTGCTACTGAGAGAGGGGTGGAGCCGAGCGCGCAGGGTACTTATGTCCAATGCGCGGTGAGCGACTGAAAAGTCGTGACAATATTGACTCAACTTTCATTGAGTTGCGAGGTTGTCGTTGCGTATTAAGACGTATTCGGAACAGGTTGGATTCTTTATCTTATCTTTGGCTATTTTTGGAGGCCAACGCCTGCAATTTTCTGATACACTCGCGTGAGCACGCCCTGGAAAAATGTACGCTATTTATTCCTAAGCTGCAATATTCGGGTGACCAGTGGGGGCAGTGTTGGGTCCAACTTAATTAAATTAATTATTAGACGAGCAAGGGCAGAAATAGCTAAAAGTCTTGAAGAGAAGTTCTTGGAAGGCGTCTGGGGTTTCTCACATGTTTTTGAATGAGTCTTTGTCACTGCCAGTCACTGACATACTAGTGAAAATCGTTGTCAGTCATCTGTTGCGCCCCCTTGTGGTCTCCTCCAGCAACAGGGGAGGTTCGCAGGCAAGTGGCGAACAATTGCACTAAGAACAGAGTAGCTTTTCTTAACCTGTCAATAAAAAGCCAATTTATTCCTGGCCTACAGCCTCGATAACAATGCCGTGGGTATTTTTTTTAACGTGATGCCTTTCCCTTCATATTGAAAAAAGAAACCTCATCCAGGGAAGAACGTGGAAAAAACTGAGAGAAAGGCATTCTGGGCAAGCCAAAAGAAACACATACCTAGAAAACTAATTCTTCTTAAGCTAGAACTTGTGAGTCATTAGTGTGGTCAAAGCATGAAGGAGGATTTTTGCTTAAAGTGAATCCACAGCATTACCTCAAACCACAGGGAATTTTGAATAGTTCCCATAAATTACAGAGCAAATCTTTTTTTGTGTCGACACTTCGGGGGACCATCGCTCAGAGAACCATCAAAAGGGGCTTTTAAACGGCAAGAACCTTTCCACAGTCTTTAGAACTACCTGTAACTTATAATAACTTCTAAGTGGCCTTTTTTAGCTTCACCTTTGAAGTGAAGTTGGAGCGAAAAATGAGGATGGAAATGAATGCAGTCACCTCAGAAAATAGAGATACTGACAGGCCTACTCAGTGTGAACAGTTTCCTGCAAGTCAAACTCCTGCTGAGCAGCTGGAAACATCTGGATATAATGTCATATTGGGAGTAAATCACATTCAGTGGTATTTCATGAAAAGCCCAACAGCAGAAATGACACTCTCATTGCTTTGTGAGCCTGCGAGAAAACAAAAGAGCTGCCGGGCTGTCGGTGATCTCCACAGATCAATCAGCTCTGATCAATAACTAACTTAGATACTGCGAAGTCTGTTTCAACAGACACAAAGAAACAAAGCAGGGAAAAGGGCCATAATCAGGATTTTTCCTCATGTTGGCCTCAACCAAATATGAACCAGAGCCTGTCCAGTCTGGCCGAGGCCTTATCACTCTCACTTTTATCCAGAATCAATGTGTTTTTTTTTTAAGTTGGCATGAATTGGAATTCCATTCACGGTGTCTGGATTCCTGCTTTAAAGTTTGATTCCTTCCACTTAAAAAAAGAAAACCAAACCAAACTCCAAACCTGGCAAAAAAGGAGGGGGTTGACCCCTCCTGTGGTTGAGGCTTTTCAGTCAATGAAAGCGGTGAACCGACTGACCACAGACTCAACGACATCGCCATCTTTTAAAAAGAACAAAGGCCAGGAGACCAGCAACCAGTAGAATTTCAGCAAAGAGAGATTTTCCCAAACACACTTTCAGTGGCACGCCCAGCGGGGGGGGCAGGGCTGTTGGATGTCGCAGCTTTCTCACAGCTGACTTGACCTGAAGGTCGACACACCGAGAGTCTCACACCCCCACACCAACACACACTCACTGAGCGGCGTCTGGAGGTGGGGAGAGGGGAGTAATTAGTGAGGCTGACCCTTCACCTTCAGCCTGGAGAGACAAAACACTCAACAACCCCCAGTTTCTCTCACCTGTTCAACCCATCTGCCCCCCCTCTCTGCCTCGTTTTCTGCCTTCACCTGATGGCCGGAAACCCAGTCTCACCCTGAACCCTCCGGGGCCTTCAGAGCGTTAGCACCTCCTTAAGCTGGAGGTGGTTTCCGCATCATTCACACAGTGAGGCGTACCTCTGACTATATCAACATACAGAGGGGTTTGATTCACAGACGGGAGACAGGGAGTCTTCTTGGACGCCTTCAGGCCAAAAATCCAAACAAATGAGACCTGACAAAAGACGCTGCGGCTCGTACTGAACTTCGGCAAACAGAAAGCCCCACCCGAAACGCTCCGCGACACGTTCCAACTTTGCGAACGATTAAAAGCTTAGAGGGGGTTTCGGCTTTGTCGGGCTCCATGCGACCGGGCCTGCGTACACCAGAGATCTGCTGCTGCTGTGGCGTTAGGATCTCGGTGTGCCCCATCTAATTGGCTAAGATGTCAGTAAAAAGGATGTAAAGAAGTGCAACTCAGAGTCTACAGGCTGGACTTTGAGGGCTCATCTCAAGCAGCTGATGAAGAATTACGAGCCCCAAGAACTTCGTATATTCCAACAATATTTTTTACCTCTTCTCTTTTATTCTTATGTGTTAATGCCACGGAGAGTGTTGATAAAATCCTTTAAGGCTTCCATGACACAACCACAGTCCCCTTAAATTGTGACTGAATGTGATAAACCCAAAGAAAGGCTGCATCCCGTTTATTTTGGATCCCAACAACATAGTTCACATGAGGAGAGTCGTCTGCAGTCCAGAGCTCTCAGAAACACTGAGTGCATCAAACAGGCCTCGCAGACATAGGGCAGCTAGAGTCCTGCATTAGTAAGTAATGGGACGTCGTTCCACTCTCAGAGATGCAGCAGCTGCTCTCGTCTGTTCCAATGGGAGTTTGTGTGTGTCATTGAACAGTAAACCATCTCACGTGTTGGCTTCTTGTAGCTTTTCTTTGATGCACTGGGAATAAAATAGTGGTCTATGAGGCTTAGAAGTGATTATATCTTGTTTATGTGGACATTGGACACACTATCCCCTCTTTTCAGGATGCGGTTCGTCCTGTGAATGCCAGACTGATCGGTCCCAGTGCGGCCTCCATCCCTCCACCCGCCCTCTCTCATTTCTCTTTCCTCTGCTTTTGATTCCCCTCTTTCAGATCTTTCCAGGACCAGCGCTGCTTCTCGTCCCCTCGTGTCTGTTCCTAATTCCTGTCTTTCTACTCTCCCTCCTCCATCCCTCTGTTTTCTTCAATGTCAGACACATGATTTCGACATGCCCGTCTCTCTGCTTCCAATCTCCGCTGCACCCCACCCCCCCCGCCCCGCCCCCCCCACCCATCTGCGTTTCCTTAATAATTCAGGCAAAATAAACTGCATGTGGAATGCAGAATGTCAAACAAGAGAGCTTGTTCTCATATCTTTTTGTGTTCTTCCAGTGGACTGAGCTGCCTCGGCTCTGTGACGAAGACCCAAAACACACCGTCTGCTGATGGAGGAGGTTATTCGGAAAGGACGAACGAGCCCCGCAACAGATGATGTTGGATGGCGGACAGAGGAGAGGTAAGACACAGGGACAGGGGGTACTGCGCAGACTCCAGCACAAGATGACAAAATGAAGCATCTACCGTGACAAACAGTAGAAGTCTGCATCTCCTCCTCATCTGTATTTCCCTCCGGTCTGTTCAAAGCTTTAAAGGTCACTCCCCCCTCCCTCTCTGGTATGCAGACCCAACAGCGTCTCTCCCTCTGATGGCCTTGTAAAACCCGAAACTCGTGTGAGTGTGTGCGTGCCCTTCATTAAAACAGGCTCTTTCCCACAGTTGAGGACTCGTGAGCGTGTGTGTAAATTTTAAGAAGCTGCGTTCCACCCGGTGTGTTGTGGAGACTCCCTGTTAAGTTGGGGGGGCTATCAGCTGATTGATGATAGCTCGAGGGGAGCGGTGCCAGTGGTCCATAACGCCACACCCCCTGGTCGGAGTGGGAGGGCTGTGCCGCTGATGCTGAACGACATCGATGTGTAAACTAGTCAAGTGTTTCCTCCCTTTTATGCAACTTGTCTCATTGAAGAAACACACAGCATCAGGCTGCTACTTCACCTCTGATTCCATAAAAACAGAAGAACGTTAATTGTCTTTATTGGAGGTATCATTGGAATCTTGGCTTGGCTTTTGTTCAGAACCATGACGCGGTGTCATATACTCTGCATGCTGTAAGTCAAAAGTAACCTGACCAAAAATAAATTATGGTTCACTGCAGCATTCTGTATCATCACTCCCTGCAGCTTCAGGCTATTGATCACTGGCCCTAAAATGAGTAATTTGTCCTAAGTTGCACGAAAAGTAATTCATCAAACAACTGAGTGAAATTTATTATTAAGTGGCCTATCGTCCCATAGAGGACCCTTATCAAGGCTCTTTGGCTGCCTCAGACCACAAAATAAAGCTTTGTATTGTGTTAATCTTATAGCTTATTAAATGAATCTTGGGATACGGTTAATGCCTTAACTCTTGAGTTTGTTATTACATTGACTTATTGCCGTCTGAAACTTGTACATGGGACATTAAACAGCTGGATAATTCTTTGGTACAATGTCATGTTTACTGATAGGATAGCCTGGCTTTAAATGGCTCTCGAACGAAATCTGAACTTCTGCGTTACTTCATCCATATTTTCACATTTCCACCCGAGCTGTTTTCCCACATGCCAATGCTTTTTCATCACACACTCTGAGGGGGCTGTATTGTGGAAGATGGGCACGTCAGCGTGTGTGAAAATAGCTCCCCGTCCTCTGAAACATTTACAGTTCTGCTGGGGGGAACGGCGGCTTCATTCTCCAGAGAGCCCAAGCGAAGGCATCTTCAGTTTCTCTCAGCCGGGAGGTGAAAAGTCCAGTTGCCTTCCCCCAAACTCTTAGGATAACTAGGACCTGCACAAGGCTTCCTGCCCGCTCAATGACACAAACATCTTGTGTTGATGTCGACGCAAAGACGATTTTGACAGAAGTTTCTGTGAACTCGTTTGGGGAAAAAAATTTGATAAAAAAATCTCAGCAACACAAAATTCTACTTAAGAATGCATGAATTTGAAAGAAAAACAAAAGTTCACCTGAGTGTGTGTTAGCGTGTGTTGAATCCACTGAGCCGACTACTGACACAGAGTGCTGAAAACCACTTCAAAGACGCTCCAACACAAATGCACACTTCAAAGGCCGAAACAGATGCGGTGTGTTTGTGTGTCTGTGTGCGTTCGCTGGATTATCCTACAAGTGTGTGAAGAATCAATAAAGAGAGGTTGCGAGAGGATCAGAGGAATGTGTGAACGATTGATTTTAAGCAGATGATGTTTCATCTTCTTCTCAGGAGACTTTCCGAGTAGAGTACAGTAGAAACTGAGCAAAGTACAACAGAACTCCGTGTCTCCATTACAGCCAGTTCATTTAGATCCATACAATGCAATCGATCGATGGCGATGTCAAAATATTAGCCAGGTTCTGATAAAGCCGCTGGAGAAACTGCTTTTAGCGCTATTCTAAGCTTTGATGTTGTTAACACCAACATATTATCCAATTTTCTTTACATGAAAGCCCATTGCACACACTACATGTACATGCTGATGCTTTCGAATGTAAATTTCAATCCACTAGAAGTTTATTTTTTTAATCAGTCAAAAGCATATCAGGGGTTCCATGACTGCTGAGAGCCACCGTACAGACAGGCTTCAACTCAGCACTTTGACAACCTGAGGATAGAACAATGGTTCTTTACACAGGCTAACATCCTTAAATGCACCTGGAAATGACTAAGCTATCTCTGGCCTTTCATCAGCTGGTGAGACGATGTGTCCTTGAATTCTGATTGGGTGGGCCAAGTTACCAGTATGAAAGATGAACACCACAACCTCCTGATTTGAATGTGTGCCATTTATTGATCTGTGTAGCCCAGGCATCCTAAAACTCTGGCCCTTAAGACACCTTGTTTCCCTGCTTCCACATACCTGATTAAGATTAAATAGGTTCCTTCAAAGGTTTGCAAAGGTCTGCCAACAGTGCAATGACTGAATCAGCGGGGAAACGCCTAAAACCTGCTGGAACAACAGCCTCCGGGAAGCAGAGTCTGAGATTCCAGATCTAAAAGATTGCTCAATAAACTGGATTCAGTGTGTACTGATTATTTAGCATGAGAAAAGATTACGACAATAGTTAATCTACTAATTTAGGTGGGCAAATGATCCAATGGATCAAAAAATGCTGGCTTGGTGTTTTAGTATTCAGAGGCCACTGCTCTCTCCTATGTGTTACGCTGCATTTGTTTTAATGTGCTCTGTCTCTGACTTGATGTACAGTAATTACTTCCAACACTTTGGATTTTATCTTGAGCCTTTCTGCTTGTATTGCTATCCTTCTTCTTTTCGCTGCCTTTCCTTTTTTCTTTTTCCTTTGCGTTCACATTTGGTCAGTGCTGCACAGACACCTCTGAAGTTAGAGCTTCTGAACATCGCTTTGTTGATTTAGTTTTAGAAAAACTAGCACATTTGGCTGTTTAACTCCCTGCTTTCTGCTGTTCATCTTTAGGAGACCCGCCGTACAATTTGGGCTTATTTTTCTGGTGAAAATGAAGACAAATTGCTGGTTTGTTTTGAGAAAATGCCTGAAGTAGCTGCAGCGCTTTAGTACCTTAGGACTGTGATGGTCAGCACTGCAGAGGCCGCGGTTAGCAGGCTAACAAGCTGTCTCCTTTGTTTCCGGTGGGACAAATTACAGAGGTGCAATGCAGCGAAACAACATGTGGTTAATAAAGACAACAAACAATGCGGCTGCAGAGAGCCGTGTGCTTCCAGTGTGTGTGTGTCTGTGTTCATCAATAATGAATGCTGGCGGTGTTGCTGGGATTTGAGGGACTTTCTGCTCATGTATATTTTAATGAGTAGCTGTGTGTGTGTGTCTAAGCTTCAGTCATTCTCAGAGGTGAAACTGAGATTCAACTGTTAGCAATCACTGTAGAAAGACGGAGGAAGTCAAGGCAAAGAGAGGAGATGCAGACACGCAGATTCATTAGTTTTACCTGAATAAACACCAGTTTCATGAATATTTAAAAAACAAACACATCTGCTTAATATGAAAACTTCTGCCGAAAGTGAAAAGCCATTAACAGCGACTAGTTGCTGCGTACGTCTTTCAGAAGAACGGAAACATATTAAACTATCACCAGATCTTAATCAAGGCTTTTAAAAGGTTTTTGCTGTCTGATGTGCAGCGATTGGTTGGAGCTGTCTGAGCTTTTTTTTTTGCTCCAAACTTTGATTTTTTTTTCTTTAGTATATTCATCTGCAGCCTCAAAATATGCGTTTTAAACACATGGGATGACACTCAGGTGTCAAACTGTAACCTGTGAGCTGAAAATAAAAGAAGCTGCAGCTGTGGGCCTCAAACCGGCTCCACAGGCTAATTAAAGGATGACATGGCGCCTGGCTTTGTTCATCTTCTGTAAATGGTTACCTGCATTGCACCCTACAAACACCGGGTATGAAAAAAGTGTTGTTGAAATATGTTTCCTTTCAACTGAAAATCAGAAACAGGCTTGTTCGATGAGTTATGAGCACTTAAATGACAACAAGAGATGTGTATTTGTATCCTTTAAAATGTTTGTTATGCAGTTTGAACTCTGTTCAAACTGCAAAATTCGTTAAAAAATTTAAATGTGTGATGTGAGGATGATGACGTCAACGGTGTGTGAGAAAAAACACAGCTGTTGCGACGACGAAACAAGATTGAAGGTTTTACTGGCTTTCTTCAGGTGTCGTCTTACACGTCGTAAAACGCAGAGAGGAGTCGGGACAGCAGAGCACCTGTTCCCCATTGTGTCCTGAACTCTCACCACAACACGGGGTCACCGGAGCGATGACCAAGCGGTAAGAGCACATCTTTGTCTGGTTACCATGGCAATGGTGCAGTAAGAGAAGAAGAGAATTATTTGAAGAAAAAAAAAGAAAGAGACTCTTGATTTGTGCTTTTGCTGCCGCATTCTGCTCAACCACAATCTTCCTTTCTGTTGTGTGTGCATGTTAATAAAACATACATTTCAAAAGGAAACCACAAATTAATTTCTATATTTATTTCAAAGAAAAGTTACGAGATGCAATAGATGCATAAACATGCCAACTAATCTCCCAAGACTAAATAGTTAAACCCTCTAGAAAAAATTATATCGAAGCAGAATGTTTTTATGAAATTCTTAGAATGATTGTCTTGGTTTTAATCAGAAGGAATCTCATACTTTGTGAGATTTAGGCCAGGAATTTACAGGGTTTTGTAATCATTAGCGACAAGCTGCGCAGTCAGAGAAGCTGTTCGGATACTCGCCTGATCACTAAGCCTATTACTGGAAGGGTCACAAAAAGATGGAACCGAAGGACCCTTCATCAAGGACGTTGGATATCGGGTCACATTAGCCCCTGCACTCCCCCAGTAATCCTGATTCTATCAAGTCTTATGCATGTGTGGTGTTAACCTCTGAGGATGTGTATGACCAACGGCCCAAACAAATCAGCCTGCACAGCTACAAAAAGCATACGAATGCTCAATTAAAGATGTTCAGGCTTCGGCTCTGTATCATCTTCCAAAGACACCTCCTGGGAAATTATGGGGAAGTTCTATCCCTGTGAGCAGAAAGTGTTATCCTTTTGTTCTCAGTAAATGAAGCTGTGGCTACAGTTTAAGGCACTGTCCATGGAACAAAGAGGACTTTTTTTTTGCCAGGGAATCCTAACTCATGAGCAGATGTGCTCAGTCTTTTTCCCTGAAAGCTTAAGAGTATAAAAAGTATTCCCACTGACTGTATAATCTAAACCTCCATTTGCTACTATAAACCACTAAATTCCAAAAAGCCTTAAATATTTGCAGGCATTCATTGAGCCACTATGCATGACAATGTGTTTACTTCATTCTTCCTACAATATTTGGGGTTGTAGGATGAAGGGTTTCACTCTAGAAGTAAAACCATGTCATCTTAGCCTCTGAAGTATATGGATTAAATAGAAACCTACCATTACTTTCAGCCTTACGTTCATTGACTTCTTTATTTTGTCTTGACCAAAGACATCACGTAAGATGTGCTCTGGTCTTGGCCGTGACAGGTGGAAGAATCAATTTGTGTTTCAGGGGCAGAGTCGGCTCGCTGTAAAGAGGCTAGACTGTAACCGGAAGGTCGTTGGTTCAGGTCCCTGTCCTGCTGACAAGCAGAAGACCTCAGGAATGCCACGGCAGCTCAAAGAATGCGTCTGCTAGGCTGCGTGTGTTTGAAGTGCGCTGACTCCACTCGATGGGTGCACTGGACCTGACGGGCCGGAATGCCATCCCACGCGGGAATGTGACCTTGTGCACGCGCGTGTTCAGGCGGCATGAGGGTGTGTTAAGGTGTGTGTGAGCTAAAGAAAGAGGCTCGGAACAGAGAAGAATGCAGAAGAGAAAAGGCATCGGGGAACGAGCGCAGCAGGAAAAACTGACACGCCAGTCTGAGCTACAGAGGATCAGAGAGGGGTGCTTTTTGATAATGAGTCACTGCGCTGGACAAAGTGAATGAGTTTTACAGTAACACCTGAAGCAACATCCTGGCTACAAATTATGACTGTTGACAGAAGCACGAAAACCCTGATTTAACTTATCAGGCTGACTTTTAAGTGGGGTCAGGTTTTTTCCCCCTTATGACCTTGTGGTCTGAGATGACCTCTGTACATTAAGGCCCTTTAAAGCCGAGTCCGCAGCATCCCAGAACAATAATCCAATCACCCCTAAACTGTTTACCTAAGCGTCGCTGTTGCTAGGTTAATGTAAAGTTAAACTTGTCAACTTTAGCTTAGAAATTTGAAGTAATAAAACCTCCCCCCCCCTCTCTGCTGTTCTTCCAGTAGGCATTGGAATCACCACTGGTAGAGGAGCCTGTTGCACTAAAATGGTTACGATCCGTCATCACTTTAGAGGTTGCACTGACTTGGTCCCCAAGTAAGTCATCAGCTGTTTCTGGCCAGAACTGACAAGCATCTAAATGGACATGATCTCATACCTTGTAGCCACAAGTTTCTGCCTCAAACCCTCATCTGTTGCCATGTGTGGCACTTGCCGTTTGTTAACAATTTGACAATAAATTCAGCACACCACTTCCAACAAGTCTGGTCAAACAGCTAAATATTTGCTCATTCAAGTTGGTTTCTGTTGTGCTTAAAGGCCTTAAAACCTGACTCCTTAAGGACCAGATTTGCAGTGGAGACGCGTCTTTCTCCCCTCTTTGCGTTTGTGATGTGCAGCGTAAAAACTGTTAACGTGTTCCCTCTGAGATCCAGGGTGTTAACCATTCTATTGTCCCTGCCGTGACCTGGGGCTCCAACGCGTGATCGCCTCCGGCGCTGAGGCGGCACCCGTGGAGCGCTTTGATGACAGGAAATGTGCTGTGGGGGAACTTTGGCTACGGCTGTTTCTCTGCGCCTGACCGTGACCAGGACGTGAAAATGGACACTTCCTGCTCTTTAACGGCTACAGTAAAAAAGTCGACTAACGGGGAAAAAATTCGTGTCACGGTTATGGTCGTCCTTCCACCTGACCTCCACAAACTCGAGAGAGTTCGCACCAGACTCCTTGGTAAGAGCGCCGTTAGAGGGGATGAGAAGAAATGTGTGTTTTCACATGCCAGGAATGCCACTGCAGCCCTAATGTGCTTCTACTCACATCAGTCATCTGACCCAAGTATGATGTGAGGGAGTGTGTGTGCGTGTGTATCTGTGTGTTTGCGCATATGTGGCATGTGTCGTTGAGAGAATGTATCATAGGAATGAATTAACATATTGACTTTGTGAACACACACACTCTAAACTGATTTGAAACAAAGATAAACTCTCTAAACATAGCATTAGGCAGTTTTAATCTTATTCCTGCATGAGTGTGTGTGTGTGTTTAATCTCCTATATGTGTAGTAATCCAAGAAAGAAAAAAAAAAGCTCTTAGATTACAAGCCTTTCTCAATAGATTAGTGCCCCAGTTTTTATTTCAGTCTCGCACACTCGAAACGCAAGTGTAACTCCACATTAGTGAGGGCCGGGCATCACACCTCAATGCCAAGCCCCGACTCCAACCTGGTCCAAAATTTACCAGGCGATTTGATCGTTTATCTAAAAGTAAAATGCTGAGTCCAAATGTTCTCAGCCCTTATGCTGGTCCCCACACTTACACAGATAATCACTCACTTCGTCCGTCGCCTAATCCGATCCATGAAAATCTGCTTTCATGTGCTTTCTATTTAATAAAAACCACATGGCGGGCTGGGGCGATCAACGAAATAAAAAAACAAAACAAAACTCAAGGAGTCCTCATCAGGAGGTGTATCAGGCTTATTGGGATGTCTCCATGTTGAGATCAGCTCCACGCTCCAGTGGGGACGGGCTTCATATCCCACAGTTGTGAGAGGAATCTGAGGAATGCTGACTGCTGCGCATTCCAACACACACCTACCGAGTGTGTTGCCTCTCTATAGCTCAAAAGTAGATGGTTAGAAGTTATGAGCAAGCTGCCCATCACAGCCCGCTGGTTACAGGTGATTACGGGTGATTATCGGACTGAGTTATTCTCT
Organism: Menidia beryllina; assembly: GCA_013363375.1. Lineage (NCBI taxonomy): Eukaryota > Metazoa > Chordata > Actinopteri > Atheriniformes > Atherinopsidae > Menidia > Menidia beryllina. Next base: position 3,495,609 of record JABUIW010000018.1, on the reverse strand, counting down.
CTGACAATGAGACGCTGACAGGACTGCAAAGTTCTGTAGTTTGTCTTTACGATTTGAGCCGGTCCTAACAGTACGCGGAGAAAAAAAAAGAAAAAAAATTAGAGTAAAAAACTAATCAGCAAATCTCTCTAATTAACCGTTTCTTTCTTTAGTTGTTTTCTCTTTGCTGCTGATCCTGAGATGTGCTGCTCTGTACCCCGACCTGATCCGACTCTCCATCTGCTACAGAAAGCTCTTCAATCTGTCCCGTGTACTTTGAGAGATTTTTTAAAAAGGATTTAGGGGTTTTTTTTATAGCAGTCTTCTGTGTGAAAAGAACATGGCTATTCTGATTGACCTTTGATCCTAAAGCTGAGGTTCAAACTTTACTGAAACAACTTCAGAGGAAAAAAGGGAATTTCTTGTAGATACTTCCGCCACAAACGAGTATTCCAGTAACTCAAAACTTTTCTTTTTTTGTCTGACTAATAAGAAAAGCATCTCATTCCTCCACTATGCAGATGACACTCCCTTTAACCTGCCTTTGATTTTTTTTCTTTTCTTTTTCTTGGAATAAAAACTTGGCGAGTTCGAGGAACATTTTTCTATTTCAGTGAGAACGAAAGTGACATTATGATCTTTGACTTCAGTTGGTGTGTGTGTGTGTATATGTATATATTTATTTATTATCTTAAGTCTATTTTTCATGCTTTTATTAAATCCTAACTAGATTATTGTGATGCATTTCATTTCATGGCTGCTGAATATTTTACCTACCCCAATAAGTAAAATCATTGGCCCCGAAAATATAAAATCTTTGGTATTTCCTGGGATTTTACTACTTCATCTGTCTGTTTAAACCACAAAGAGAAAGAGAATGACATTCACTCTAAGGCAGGCAGAGTAAAACAAGCCCTGAGTGAAACATGCACACGATACAGCAGCCTTTATAAGAGGCGCGAAGCAAGCTCTCTATACCGTGTCTGAAGAAGGATTTTAATTATGCCTCTCGGTGAGGGATGAAGAGCCACAGAAACGAAAACATTACCCGGAGCGAGCAAAGAGAGCAGATGAATGACAAAATGGATCAGGCACAATGCAAAGTACAACTTAAGAGTCGGCCCACACCTTTAAAATGAATTGGTGCCCGTGTCCAAAATCTTTCATTCTACGGGATTATCCCATAGGTAATCAATATGAAGGAAAAATCAGGCTTGCATGTAAGTGACTGCAGCTGAGTTTCTGCTTACTCTCTTTTTTTTTAACTGTTTAGGACACTGCACTGGTAACATTTCAAAATGACTCACAGTTTCTGCCACACAGTCAGTCTCACACACAAACACAAAAAGATAAGGCCATTTGGCCATTAAGTTTGTTTACAAAAACAAGAAGGGAGAAACAGTGGCAACTGAAACACAAACACGACATCAGGGTCTGTGTGTGCGTGTGTGTTTGTGTGCAGACCACACAGCACACAGCCTGACCCTAAGGCTGCTTCTAAAGAGATAAAATGTGGGCTGTCGCCACCTGGTGGCAGACTCCAGAAGTAGCATCACTGATAGTGCTGCAGCAGCACTATGTTGGTTTAGCAAAGATAATATACAAAGAAAAAAGAGCAATAATCAGACAAACATACACTAACTGTGAAGTGTAAATAATCAAAGCTGTTCAGCCTTAAAAATGTACAAAAAAAATGGAAAACATTTAACAGAAAGCAAATAGGCCTGCCTCTGTCAAATAATTCACGTCTTCATTTAGTCTGTGTATACCAGGCACAAAGTTATGTCCACTTAGAGTGGAATGAATCCATTAGGCTTTTAAGTGAGGTAACATTTGCAGAATCCCCTCTCCAAGGACGTTTTTTGTATTTTCAGAGCACAAACATGCTTACGGCTCATGGAGCTGTCCAGACATGAGGACTTATTATGCAGTACAAATGTTTAAATAAATTCTCAAAAAAATGTATATGTATAAATATAAAGACGTTAAATTCTCCTAGTGACAGTTCACATGACCCACCTCAGATAAATGGACATTCACATCTTTCATCCAGCAGATGGAAACTTAACCTAAATCGATGAAAGACGGTTTTTGGTGTCTTTTCATTTTCAAGCATTTCCACAACATCCAGGAGGAAAGAGCAAAGTTAGCCTCAACTATTGATCCACAAAGAACTCATTTGTGGAAAATAAGGAAGTTAACATGAACCAGGGTTCTCCACTAACGGCTGGGTAATTCGATCCCCATAGCTCAATCATTCTGACATTACATGAGGGAATTTGCCATTCAGTTCTCCTTTGCTGTTATTCTGTACTTTTAGGACATGTGCTGCACACTCCTCAGATTATTCGTGAGTGTCCTGTCAAAAGGGGAACCCCTACCTGTTGTTGCAGGTGAGCTGAAGGTGATGTCACTTCTGCACTTTCCTCCACTCTTTCCTCTCTGTTTTCCTCCTCATCTTTCTTCTCTTCTCTGACCCCCTCCATCTTTCCCTCCTCTCCCTCTTTCTTGTCTTGTCCATCTTCTGTTCCTACGGTGTGATTGGCTGAATGCAGGTGGGCGGTGCCAAAGGGCTCAGACGGACAGGACTCATCCTCGATGGTAACTATGGAGACTCTGACCTCATCCTCCTCCTCGCATCCTTCTCTACCTTGGCACACCGATGAGGAGAGGAAGGAAAAGGAGGCGGCTGAGATGGGCTCATTGATCAGGTCCTTTTGGGCTTTGCCTCTGGACGCAGGCTTTGTCCTTTCCATCTCCTCCTCCTCGTCTACCTCACTTTTTGATTTAAATCTTCCTGTTTCTACAGACGCAACTGTCCTCTCCACATCTTCTCTCTCCTTGCTTTCCAAAAGTCCTCCTCCCTCCATATTTTCTTCCCTCCAGATCCCTCTTTAATTTTTCGGCGAGCACAGAAGCATCCTGGAGAGACATAAGGCATTTATTAACAAACCAACAGCAGCCATGTATGCAACATTGTACCCAGTGGACGCTAAAGGCTTCCATAAAATAAGATCCTTAATAAGGTTTTGCAGGTTGTAACCATATTTAACGATTTGTTTTCGAGCCACAAATTTCCCCCAAGACCTCACGGTTGATAGGATGATATGCTGCCCAGGCCCCCCTAATGCTGCCAGCACTGTTCAGATCTGCTGAGAAATGAGTCTCAAAGGCGTCCTGTGATGTCTAGCAACAAGATTAATGATGTAAAAATCTATTTGCTTTCATTATTTTCCTCAAGGTGGTAGGCCATAAGTGTCAAAGCTTCCACATGAGACATTATGGACTGGAAATGTGTGATTTAGACAAGAAAAAGTTGAATCTGTTAAATGACAATGACTGCTGAGTGGATAGAACTGAAGGAGTTAAAGTTATGCTAGGATCTCAGATTGGGCCACGTCTGTCATTGTTCTCACGGTTGGTTGCCAGCTCCATATTGGATATATTGTCCTATCATAGCCAGCACGGACAGAATATTCATTACTAAACTGAGGTGGCAAAAATAAACCAAAAAAACTGAAAAAATTAAATCCATCCCATAAAGTCAGCGACATGAAGCCAATCACTGGGAACCTAATGACTTATGGTTCTGAACCGTGGCTCTGATGTGACCTACAAGACCATTAACCTATAATTTAAAAAAAAACTGTGAATAGTGGAGTGCTGTCATAAAATGAAACATCATGATCCTTGTTGGCTAAGGCAATACTTTCTACCATCTAAAGCTGTTTGACCCTCTAAATGTCATGCCAATCACATTTTTTAGGTTTGCTTTGTTTTAGGATGCTATGACTCACTGTTAAGTGGATCTTTGGCCTACGCACCAGTTAAAAAGGCTGCCATCTACAGCAGTATATGTATCGTATAACTATCACACACCCCATTTAGGGAGACAGGGTTCATACTAGGACTCGTGTGGTTAGTCACAGTATAGATCTGTTTCGGGGTAATTAGTGTGATATGGGACACCTGTGTGGACCAACATGGCCGCAGTCAGCTCAGCATCTTCAAAAACTGAGGTTCACTTTGGGATATAATTTAGCTGTATTCCACCATATTCTATATGTTCTTTATTCGGGATAGCCACCGTGGCTCAAACCAAAGACATTTATGCAAAAAGATATGAAAAATTGTTGCTTAGTTGTATTTTTTCGTTTTTTTTTAGCCTTGAACTCGCGCGTTACTTAAGTTCAACAGGTTAACCGTTGATTTAGGCTATCTCTGGTGTACTTGATTCTAAACACCAAGTTGTGACACAAAGGGGTGGGAAGAAAAACGTCGCACGCCTCCTGGTTTTGTAGAATTGTCTTCAGCATCACCGTCAGCGTTCATAACGGCTCCCCAATTCAGTTTTTATTTGCATGCAACCTTATGATGTTGAAGACTGGCTTTTAATACGCGGGTCTTTAAGTTTACTCGGTTTAATGAGAAAACAAAAACAAAATTCTTAGTTATGAGACATTATACAAATATTAAACTTCTGCTGCCAACGAAAATTAAGAAAACGTGCCGACTTACTTGAAATTACACTCTTCTTCTCGGGTCTTTAAATGTGGGCTTGCTTTCCCCCTCTCTCTTTAACGGTTCTTTATCTGCATGTAGTATTCCATGTTTTCAGCACAAGTATCGACAAAGCGACTTAATATTACTTTTCAACAAATGTTTCTTTTTTCACTCCATTGTCTCAAATTGAGGAGAAATGTAACTTTATCCGGTACTCTTTTCTTCTTCTGCACATGGGGCTTTGTTTGGCGCGTCCTGATGACGTCAGTTCTTAGAACACGCGCCGCCTATTGTTTTCTTTTTCTTGTTCATTGAACCAAACACATATTTCTTTGATTTAACTGTCGACAAATGTCCAAGCACTGTCATAACACGTAAAATGACTAAAGTATAACTGTATTAAATTAACATGAGGATGCATGTCATCTTTAACAATATTATCTATTCACAGGGATTTTTATATTGTCCTTCCCTCGATTGCTCTATATTTATATATGAAAAATCCAAGGAAGGCCAGGCTTTCGCAGAGTGAAAATGTGTCTTGAGATTTTGTCATCAGGTAAACGGAGAAGAAAATGATCCAATTCCTGTCAAGTTCATTTAAATGGGTTGGGCTCAAACAGGGTCTCAGTTTAGGATTGAATGAGAATTATCTCTCAGCTTTATAGATAAATACAGGATACGTTACAATAAATGCACGTTACAGTCTAAAAACTGAAAATAAAGCCAAACGGATAACTTGTAAAGGAAAAAAAGCTGACTTTGCTTCGTTTAGTTGAATGGTGTTGTTTTCAGGCACAGTGGTGGATTTATGTGTTAAATTTTATCTTGTCTCAGAGATTTATTTAAAGTTATGAAACCACCAGGCAGCACCACCTGAACTGTGTTTGGTCACAATGTCAAACACACTTCAGCTAAGGGAAGCATAGATAGATCAGACGTCCTCAGTCATGGTGTTTGTTTTATATACTGCATTTACATTATGTTTACACGCGTAACAATTAATCTATTTTAAGTTTACTTGGCTGTAAATGGAAAACTAAATAATAATAATAATAGTGCCATGTACCTCTTAGTAACCTTGTCTGGAATAACAAAAAGTTTGAAGAAATCTAACTCCCACACCTTAGGGGGCGCTGCAGCGCGTTTAGCTGCTTATTGCCTCGTAAAGCAGGAGAAAACCCAGCGGGGAGACGGCGTCCGGGTCTTCGCCTTTTATGGACTTCCTGGGAATCTCCGTGTCCCTCCCCCACAGCCCAGCTACGTCGGACAGAGTAAGAGGACTCTGCTGGGTGTGCGGTGCTTTTCTATTGACATCTACACACTTTTCTGTTTTTTTCCTTTGTGATAACTTTATTCGTTTTTGTGGCAGAGCATACATTTGATTTAACTGGACTTTTTTTGCTATTTATAAATGATCGAATGAGATAATTTTGCAGATAAACTTTAATGTCACTCCTCAGGGTCTTTTGTTAAAAACCCTTGATCACGTGACTTTATTTTTTTGCAGCGATTTTTTTCTTTGTAAAAACAGCCAGTTTATTCTTATTATTTGCAGGGGGCATATGTTCAGCAGCGACCGGAGGCCAGCCTGTGTGTTTGACACAGTTTCTACCGGTATGTGCATTTTAAATTTCCCTGTTTTCTACTCCACCAATGTGTCCACCAGGTGGAAATAATTTAATTCTGTTGAGCATTTAAGATATTTGCCTCTAACATCCAGATAATTTGCAGTTCAGATTAATTTCATACGAGATTAAATTGAAAAAAGGTATCTTAGTCTGCAGGAAGTGGTTCTGCCAAACTCCAAAATTTCAGGAAATTAGGATAAGAGGATAGTTTGTGTCCATAGGCAATATTCATGCATTGTTACAGCACAGGGATACAAAGGGATTGACTTAGATGGATTTTATTTCATATTAATGTGGAAAATCATCATGTAAATGTGTCCAGTTGCAGCCAAACTGCAATATACAAAAGGAATGCGTTTAAGAAAGACTTAAATGGAAAGGCTGACCCTCCCCCACCCCCCTTCCCCAGACATGCCAACTCTCACATGGAGACAAAAACTTTCAGCTCATAAAACAGCGGCTCTCTGGGGCGAGGTGCAGGATCCTGCTTCCCTTACAGTCCCCCGACACTTGGTCCCATGCTCTCTTCATCCTCCATCACCTCAAGCTCTTGAACTCAAGAAACTAAGCTTTTTTCTGTTCCCTTATCATACCATCTTGCTGAAAAATCACACCATATTGGTGTTAAAGTGATCTTGAATTTAAAAAAACAAATCCTGTGTCATGCCTCGTAGGTGGCAGGTGGTACACAACAGTACAGTTATAGTGCAGTTATAGTTTTATTTGTTATTACATTACACCAAAGGTAATGGTAGATCATTTTAACTGCAAGAAAAAAAGAAAATTTAAGAAAATACGCATGCCATAGGATCTTTAAAAGGGAATAAGCAGATGATGGAAAGAGGGTGGACACTGGCATTTTTTTTTTACTTTAGGGTAAAACTTGTTAACATGTGTATCGAGAGGACACTGTTTAGGAAACACTTTAAAGTTTGGGTTGTCTGTCAGTTTGCTGTAGAGTTCTCTCAGCGTTCTGGTGTCCAGATGCTTGTCTTTAGATTCATCTGGGACGTTTTCTCCCCAATGCGCGCTTGCAATCCACATCTTTGTTTTGGCGCTGTAGCAGCAGAATGCCGACCAGAGCAAAGAGGGAATATTGACCCTTTTATTCAGAACGTTGTTGGAGCTGGGCTGTGCCCCAGTCACCACATAGCCTTCAATGCGACCCCTGCTGTTGATGCAATACTTTTCCATCACACATTTGACACAGGTCTCCATTTTACTCCAGCTGCCCTGGTTGAACGATTTTGCTTGCGGAACAACGTTGGTCAGAGTAAAAGTGGCCACTTTGTCATCTTTGCTGTATGCATAGGAGTTTGGAAATATATGACCTTTATCAAATTTTCTGACTGATGTGAAATCCGTTTCGATGGCTTGGTGGTTATAGGTCCTGCCTTTGTCTCTGTCCATCATGTTCTTGTCTGCCTTTTCATCCTCAAGCTGTGAAAGAGAAAAGAATTAGCTACAGAGAGAAACAAAAGAAAACCATCAATCCATTGTTCATTTTGGCTCTCCAACCTGGATTAAAAAAAGGGTCTCAGTACAGTTTTATTCTTGATTGAACTCATGGATTTCTTTACACTACAGGTCCAAATAATGTGCACTCTGTGAATCTGAGGAGGGGGGAATAATCAAGCACCCATTCCTAAAAATAGTCACATTTTTAGATGGTCAGTAACCTACCTGTGGCTCGATCATCCAGTGTCTCGTAAGTCTCCCTCCCTTTTTTCCACCGATGTACATGAACGCAGAAAACACCGGAATCTTCTTCTGGATGTCATAGAGAGTCAGAAATCTGCCCTTGTCCATATACGTCTGGCAAATGAGTTTGTACCGTTCCTGGTTGCAGATTCTACCACCCTCCAGAATGCCCGGGATAAGTGGAGGGGTTTGACGAAGGAAAAAGTGATTACATTGTGAAATGGACTGAACCACTTCACCTAATGAGGCTCCAATGCAAAAGAGGAAGAGGAGGGTAGCCACAGGGAAGAAACGCCATACCTTTGGTCCTGACATCTTTTCAGTTTGTGTCCTTTGGTCAGAAGATATAACAAAAGCTCGGCTCAGATTTAAACAAATAACACTTAACATAGAAAAAAAGATAATTGTGGACACAGTAGATAAGGAATGGCAACAGCAAGTTTCTTTTGACTAATGTAGGAACTCTTCTGTAAGAAAAATGCAAAAAAAATGTATCTGTTGTTGAGAGAGAACGGTAAAAATGATTCAAGCAATTCAGCCTGAAATACTAAAAAGTTCAACTTAAGATGGAAGTGTTAAACTATCTGCAAAACCTACAAATGTTTAAAATGTTCCATAAAACATTGAAATGTTTTAACTTCTCTGTGACATCAATAAAAAAAGGTGATGATATCAAACGTATGTGAGGACAAAGCATATACATGTAGTAAATGGTGCCACGCTATTGCGACTCTAGTCTCAATGCAAAACATAAAAGAAAAAAACAAATAAATGAAACCTGTTGAGAGGAAGTTATGTAAAACTCCTAAAACTAAAATAATAGCTTTAAAGTTAACTTACCACCTCCACAGAAAACCAGTCAAGTTGCGTCTGGTCAAATTCTGTGGAAGAAACAACAGATATAGCTCCTGTGGTTGTGGTTGTTTCTGAAACTTGACATACATTGAGCAGCTGATGGCTGCAGAAAATTGTTAAGGTCCAGTTTTGCACATTAGAGCATGAGAATACATTTCTTGTAGCTGTCTTATAAGATCTTAAAATCTGATGGATAATGTATCATGCATAAATTATCAAAAAAGTAACCCACATGGCTGAAATAGTTTCAGTCAGTCCCCCCCCCCCCCCCAGACATGTCAACTTTCACATAGAGACAAAAACTTTCAGCTCATAAAACAGCTGCTCTTTGGGGTGAGGTGAGCATCCTGTTTTCTTTACAGTCCCCTGACACTTGGTCCCATGCTCTCTTCATCCCCCATCACCTCTAGCTCTTGAACTCGAGAAACTAAGCATTATTTCTGTATCTTGGTCATATTCCCTTATCATACCATCTTGCTGAAAAATTACACCATATTGGTGTTAACGGGATCTTGAATTTATAGAACAAATCCTGTGTAATGAGTGTTTATGTGCTGGGAGGAGTACTTCCTTTTGAACTGGAAGCAGCCTCAGGAAGAGTGGCCATGTTCCTCGTCTGGTTGGGGGTTGAGCGGACAAGACAGACGCACAAACTAAGAAAAAAAACATAATGACAAAATTAACAGCATAAAGGTGGTCCACAGTTCATGAACTAACCGTTTTATCAACTTCTCCCTTAGATCTGGAGTTTGAAGACAAGTGAAGTGCAAGTGTCAACAGAAGCCATTCATCGCAGAAAAGACAGCTGCTAAGAACAAAGCTAAGACAAGTCCGACTTGTACGAGAAATTTGTTCAGCCGTTGGCAACCTAAAGTGAAATGGAGCCGAAAGAAGATCATCTGGAACAATCCATCTCGTGTTCGATCTGCCTGGACCTGCTGAGGGATCCGGTGACTATTCCCTGTGGGCACAGCTACTGCATGGACTGCATCCAAAGCTTCTGGGACCGAGAGGCTCAAGAGGAAGTCCACAGCTGTCCTCAGTGTGGCCAGACCTGCACAATGAGGCCTGCCCAGATGAAAAACGTCATGTTGGCAGATTTGGTGGAGGAGCTGAAGATGGCTGGACTCCAGATTTCTGCTGAGAATCACTGCTATGCTGGGCCTGAAGATGTGGCCTGTGACGTCTGCACCGAGAAGAAGCTGAAAGCCATCAAGTGCTGCTTGGTCTGTCTGGCATCCTACTGTGAGAAACACCTCAAGCTTCATTACGAATCCCCTGCTTTTGAACAACACAAGCTGGTGGATCCCTCCAAGAACCTCCAGCAGAACATCTGCTCCCGTCACGATGAGGTGATGAAGATTTTCTGTCGCACCGACCAGCAGAGCATCTGTTATCTCTGTTTAATGGACGAGCACAAACGCCATGAAACGGTCCCAGCAGAAGCAGAAAGGACCGAGAAGCAGAAGGAGCTGGAGGCCAGCCGCCAACGAATCCAGCAGAGAATCCAGGAGCGAGAGGAAGACGTGCAGCTGCTTCAGCAGGAGGCGGAGGCCATCAACGGCTCTGCTGATAAAGCAGTGGAGGACAGCCAGAGGACCTTCATGGAGCTGATCCGCCTCCTCCAGAAAAGGAGCTCCGATGTGAAGCAGCAGCTCAGATCCCAGCAGGAAACCGAAGTGAGTCGAGTCCAGGAGCTCCAGGAGAAGCTGAAGCAGGAGATCAGGGAATTGAAGAGGAGAGACGGCCAGCTGGAGAAGCTCTCACACACAGAAGACCACAACCAGTTCCTCCACAGCTACCCCTCACTGTCAGCTCTCAGTGAGTCTGCACACTCCTCCAGCATCAACACTCGGCCTCGGAGCTACTTTGAGGAAGTGACGGCCGCTGTGTCAGAGACCAGAGAGAAGCTGCAGGACGTGCTGACAGAGCAGTGGACGCACATCTCACTCACCGTGTCCGAGCCGGACGTCCTGCTGCCAAAACCAGAACCACAAACCAGAGCCGACTTCTTAGAATTTGCAACGGAAATCACGCTGGATCCAAACACGGCACACGCGCATCTGTTGCTGTCCGATGGGAACAGAAAAGCAACGTACATGAAGCAGGAACAGTCTTACTCCAGTCACCCTGACAGGTTTACCGCATGGCATCAGGTTCTGGGCGGCGAGAGTCTGACTGGACGCTGTTACTGGGAGGTGGAGTCCAGAAGGGGAGGAGTTCGTGTTGCTGTCACATACAAGAGCATCAAGAGAGCAGGGCGCCTAAATGAGTGTTTGCTAGGCTGCAACGACAAGTCCTGGGCATTGTGCTGCGACAAAAACAGTTACACGTTTTGGCACAACAATGTGAAAACTCCTCTCTCAGGCTCTCAGTTCTTCAGGGTAGGAGTGTATCTGGATCACAGAGCGGGCGTTCTGTCTTTCTACAGCGTCTCTGACAGCATGACCCTGCTGCACCGAGTCCAGACCACTTTCACTCAGCCGCTGCACGCCGGACTTTTGTTTTACTCCGATGGGGACACGGCTGAGTTAATTCAACTGAAATAGGCAGAAGTTATCGGAGGCCCATCTGGATGAAAGGCATACTGGTGTTTTTGTGTACACCACTGTTACTGAGAGATGTTTTTTCAATGCATTTGATTATAGAATAGACTTTTTTTTTCTCTGACATTTTAAGACAGTATTTCTATTTTTGTATACTGATGATTAAATTTCACAAATTTCAGGCTCGTTGGCCTTTCTCCAAAACTATCATGATTCTCCCCCTTTATCATACATATCTTTTTGTTTTTAGTTTAGCATACTGTGTAAACACACGTTTTTCCATCTACAAATGAGATGTAAATGACACTGATTAGGTTACACAGTGGACTCAGTACTGGGATTCATATGATACAATTTCTGTTTCAGTCTCAGAACTCTAAATCTAAATGATCAGATGTATCTGCATAATTTTTTAAAGTTACTACTTCTTAAAATCTGGTTTGACTCTGTTCTAAAATTCCTTTGTGCTTTCCAAAGTACTCTCACGATGATGTGAGTGACACAATGACTGAAACGAGGTCTGACAAGGGAGATTTTTATGATTTATATTGACTTTTTCAATTTATTACAAATTGTTAGTTTGTTCTGTCCGACTTGTTCACAAAATGTCAAATGTCAATTTGAGCAAATACTTTGAGTCAGATTGGATGTGCATATCTACCTCCTTGAAAATGTTTTCTTTGCATGTATATTTTTTATCTTTATATTGCATGAGCCACAACATGGTAATGTTGTTTAATGTGTCTTCAACACTTTAGTCAGTGTTTATCACCTCCCATTTTACTTAGTAAAGGTTTTTCCAGATTGGTTTTTATCATAAATAACTTTGTCTTTATTTTCAAATAAAACTGAAGCACAAAAAAGATGATCAGTGACCTGTTGAGAGAAAGTTATGCAAAACTCCTAAAACTAAAACAGTAGCTTTAAAGTTAACTCACCAACGTCACATAAAACCAGTCAAGTTGTGTCTGGTCAAATTCTTTGGAAGAAACAACAGATATAGTTCCTGTGGTTGTTTTTGAAAGGTGACATACACTGAGCAGTTGATCTCTGCAGAAAATTGGAAGCAAACACATTCATAGATATAGCTTATGTTGAAAGAACAACAACAAACAACCAAATAATTAGTTTTCTGTAAAGTGATTTAATATTATGGTCCAGAATTTCACAGCAGAGACATGAAAACAGATCAGCATCCCGCCTAAAAATCCCCAAAAGACCAGGCACAGCAGGAATTGGTGAGACTTGTTAACTGTTGCAGGAAAAAAATCCTCCAAATGAATAAATATTCGGCTGAATGGAAACAGTCCTTTCCCTTCATTTGTCAGTTAAAGAATCCAAACCTTATGGAGGGATTCACACACACACACACACACACACACACACACACACACACACACACACAGAGTCCAGCAGACATTTTCCAGTCCATCAGGGGAGTTCTTTTGTCTGCAAGTTGTTGCCTTGGTGTCAGCTGTGCTAAGTGAAGGAGGCGTGTGCCGTGAACGCGGCATCCCTGTTCAGGAGGCAGTGCAGCTGCGACTCCCCCGTTCTTTTGATTCATAGGTTCCAGAAGCCGGGAGCACGACTGGCAGAATGCTGCCACTTCCACAGCAGCCTACCGGAAGGCAGGGCACCCGGGCCGTGGAGGGCAGCTCACATGGCCGCAGCAGCGAGGGCGGAGGCTGGAGAGGCTGGAGAGGCTGAGAGGGGTCGGGGCGGTCATGGGATGTCCTCCTCCAGGGCGTCAGACAGCATGAGACAAAGCTGGGAGAAGGAGGGTCGCTCCTCCGGTCTCTGCAAAAACAAGAGATTCGCTGTTCAAAGATGGGAACCTGGATGACTGGTAATCTAAAACACACAGTTTTTTATTTTTATTTATCCTAATTTTACTATGAGATATTGTCCAAGCTTTCCCCCTAATAGTTATAATTTTAGGCTCGGAGTTATTTCTCTGCTCCCTTCACCCCTTAAAAAAAAAAAAACATTTGCAAAGCCTCTTTAACATCATTCTCAAGTTAAAACAGGGACAAAAGTGTTGCCTCTAACCTCGCACCAACACTTCTGCATGATGTCATACAAGCCGGGGGTGGCCATTTTTGGTCTGTAGAGACGGTGACCTTGTGATACCAGGGTGACCACCTCGTGATTTGAACTCTGTTCAAACGGCATGCGCCCCTCGGTGAAGACCTCCCACATCAAAACGCCTGCACACACAACAATATGCGGGCTGCATGAAGACGAGCTGATAAAGCCGGGACCTTCACACCGGATCCCTTGGAAGGCGAATGACCTCTGGACAGGAAAACCTGCTCACCGTAGGACCAGACGTCCGACTTGCTGCTGTATTTGCAGAAGTGGAAGACCTCAGGAGGCGACCACTTCACGGGAAACTTGGCATCTGATGAGCTGATGTACTGGTTGTCCAACACATATCTGCACGGAACGGACAGCATTTTTAGCCATGCCAACCTGTGACGGGATCCCTTCCAAATTAGAAAGGAACCAGTAAGCAAAGCAGAATCCAACTTGTACCTGGTCATTCCGAAGTCTGACACCTTAACCACCAGAGCGTCGTTCACTAGGCAGTTCCTGGCAGCCTTCAGAGGAAAAACAAAGACAAATAAACAAACTAGGATGAAAGTGGACAGCTCAACAGCCTTAGTGTCGAGCTTCAGCTGAGGACCGACAAGCATGACGTCACCAGGTCTCTGTGAATGAAGCCGTTGGCCTCCAGGTGATCCATGCCCTCGCAGACATCCAGGCAGATACTCAGCAAGGACCCCTGGCTGAAGCTGCCCCGCCGCTGCCTGAGGTAGTTTATCAGGCAGCCGTGCTCCATGAACTCTGTGACGATGTAAATGGGCTTCTGCTGACTGCACACCCCATACAGCTGCACCAGCTTCGGGTGGGACAGCCTCCTAAAAGGAACGCTTTCGTTTAATTTCCTCCTTAAAAATGGACGACGCCTCTAAAATGAGACACTTGGATTTGAGGAATCTCCGCAATGACCACCGGTGGCCTGAAGTCTACTTTTCTGTCAGAATCTTCCCACTTAAACCGCTTTGTGACACCCTTTTGTATCAGCAGGCAGAATTATATGCTAATGTTTTTCCTCATAACTAAAATGTTTTTTTCCCAGCCTTGACTCTGAGGCCCCTGATTTTCAGGAATAATATTTATCAAATAATCCATTTTCTTTCTTGTCTTTTCTTTCCAAACATGTCTCCCCCCTAGCTTCCCCTCTCAGCCTCCTTACATCATGACTTTGGCCTCCTCGATGAAGTCCTCCTCATACATGGCCCCCTCCCTGATGGCCTTGATGGCCACTTTGTGCTGAGCCCTCCACTTGCCCAGCCGGACTTGGCCGAAATTACCACTGCCCAGCTCCTTCATGAAGGTCAGTTCACTCGGGTTGATCTCCCACTTCTCTGGAGAGGGAAGAGATTTCGGAGATGGAGCATGCGGAAACAGTTTAGTTGGTGGTGTGGGGGGGGGAGAGCTGTGAACTAACTCACCATAACTAAATCCAGCGGTAGAAGGAGCAGATTTGTCTTGTTTTCCTACGGGATATCGCAGCCTGGCGACCAGACCTGGGGAAAAAAATACAAATCGATGCAAATGTTTTAGAAGCCCAAACCGTGAAAAAATAATCTACTGGAAGATTTTACAGTTCTCTATATTTAGCTTTTTTATGAATGGTGGCTCACTGATGGCCCCGGGTTACCTGCTGCGTTGTGTTTGTGGTACTCGATCAGGTCAGGGATGGTGTTAAAGAGGTGTTTTTCCGCCAGGTAAAACTGGTTGGGCACGCCTTTAGTCTCCTTGATGTGGTAATGTTTGATAGCAGCGCCCCCGTCCCTACAAAACCAACAAAATGAGCAGAGAGAATGCAGAGGCATGAATTTCATCAAGATAATTGGCACCTTTCTATTGTACATACGCCTGTTTTACACACTTGAATTGATGAATATTTTCACGTGTTTTTCGCATATCTAAGCCTATCCTGAAACATGACATCATTTAAAAAACACAACTCTTCTGCAGATTGTGACTTGGCCCAACAACAGGGCCCATCTCAGGTTAAAAAAGTCAGCCTGAGATAAGATTACGACACAGCATGACTGAGGGGAACTGAGGAAACCTCTTCAAAATACTCCAAAAGACATTTTCCAAAATAATAAGAAAAAGATTCAAGACCACCGCCTTCAAAAAACTAAGCTTTTTGTGACTTTGGACAATTACAGTGACACTGATTTCAACCATCTTAAAAGTGGAAATGATGGACACGGGTGGAGCATTACCCTCCAACAGACTTGGCGTAGAGGGACACTGTGTACGTTCCCGGGGTGCTGGAGTCCCTGACGATGAAAGATCCCTCTTTGTCCTACAGAGGGAGACAGAGATACAAACACAGAATCAGAACTGCAGGGTTTTCTGGACATCATGCGCATACACATACAAATATAAGATATCCCATGCTTTTAAAAGAGTGTGAATAACTCGAGATGAACCACTTTTACAACTTTCCAACACAGAACTTAATAAAAACACAAATCGTACCTAATCTTCCTCACTTTTCAATTAATCTAACGAATGAATGAAGGTAACTCACCCTGAGTCTGATATTTGGCAGAAACTGTCTGTAAGATCTACTAATAGGTAGGTGGAGTCACACCTTTGGAAGCACTCTCAGATTTTAGAGTTAACAGGACAGTGATGGTCAAAAAATAGGTTTAGGTTATTCCATTTTCAAGCAAAATGACTGTATAAAAATCCTATCTTTACACTGTAGGAAGGGTAAAAGATAACACAGGAAGAATGTACAAAAGGAAACACACTGACCTCTTTTCTCAGCAGCTCCTCTGCCTGGTTTCTGTTGACTTGCTTACTGTACCACCTAAAACGTGTAGACAAGCATCCTGTCAGCATGAGACCACCTCCACTCACCAGTCTGCTTTTTACAGACAGCTTTGGCAGTGCGGTGTGTTACAAACGGGCTTAATCCAAATGTCTTCTGTAAAAAATGACTCCTCTGACTAATGACGGGCCAATTAATAATGATAGCTGCCCTTCCTTGGCAGGATTCGCTTACAGCTTATTGTAGCACTGAAGAAAACACATGAGATAGGTCAGCTCTACTTGTGTAAGGATACTACAGAATAGAATGCTACAAGGGGGATAAACATGACCCCGTCTCAACGTTTTGAAGCCACAGTGCTATTATGAGACTCAAAGAGGAGCTGATTTGTTTCACTTTACGTTTTATGTCTATGACACTCATCCCATCCCAGGTGATGCATTTTTTATTGGTTGATCAAGTACTCGTTCAAGGAGTTCACAAAAAGCCTCCAGCAGCAGCTCAGCGTTCGCCTTTAGCTCCTGCTCCTGCAGAGGCCACCTGCTGTTCGGTTCTCGCTAAGCAGCAGGTGAAGAATAACGCTGAATGCACAAGTAAAACAGACCCTTGCTGTGAGTTTGACTAGTTTTTGCATTCTTGCGGTGAAAGTACTTCAAAGTGATGTCAGAGACACCACTTCCTGTTTTTAAATCATACAGCAGCAAGAAGAGCTTGAAATCTGTAATTGATGATGGTTTTAATGTTGAGTGGTGTCATAAAGAGACAATCTATGAGCAGATACTTTACTTTTGAGCATGATCGACAACCTGGCCTGACAATATTCATTTTTTCTACGCATCATCAGGATCACGGGGTCAGACAGCATTAAAAATTAACCTTATTTTGTAGGGATGTTCTTTTTTTTATAGGAGGTAATGATTAATGGACTTACACATACTGCACCAGGTTTCCGGACTTCTTCTCGGTCACATAGTTACTTGGTATGTAGCCTTCCTCGCTACACAGAAACACACAAGAAGTGAGACGAAGGGGGCGAGAAACGCAAAAAAAACATGACCGGTTAATCAGGAACACAACACTGAGTGAAAAGTTGGAAATGACTTGTTTTGCACATTTTACTATAAAAATAGACGGAAGACTTCTCTGGAAGGAAACCAAAACATATTAGTCCTTTGTTTGGTTTTCACACAATGTATAAATGTAGATTGGGTTACGTGCCACAATGTCCTTAATTTCTTTAAAAGAAACTCATGTTCTCGCTTCTAACAATTCCCTTCTTCCAATCAGTGTTTTATCCATGTCTGTCACGGAGAATCCTACTCTCAAGGACAAGCATTCTTTATCTCTCTTCTTTTCCTCTAAATGGCAACATATTTGCAGAGTGAGTGATAAGCGCCACTCCAAACTTTTTTAGGAATAGCAGAAGATATAGGGTAATCCACCTTATATTTACCAGCATGAGAGTCATGAGAGCTCAACAAAGATGAACTTTACAGGATATCAAATTTGTAACCGAAGCTGTTATAAAGATGTAAAAACTTTATGGTCCAACACTCGCTCTGCCCCTGGGAATGAATGTGAGTGTGTGTGGTTGTTTGTCTCTGTGTGGCCCTGCGAGTGACTGGCAACCTTGTCCAGGGTCTACCCTGTCCCCCCGCCTGTTGTCTGGTGGGATAGGCCCCAGCCCCCCTTGCGACCCCATTGGGAATAAGTGGTATAGAAAATGTATGCATGGATGTATTTAACCCTTGTGCGCCCTCCTGGGATCATTCACACCCCATTTTCATTTAATCCGGGCCACGAATGGCCCAAGGAGGGCGCACAAGAGCTAAAATAGGTCCATTTAGATGTTTTTCTGTTCACTCGGACACACTCACCCATACATGTCGCGCGCCCTGTACCAGTTGATGTCGCACTTATCCAGGACGAGGTACTCGCTTCCTTTCACCAGGTTCAGGTCGTGCGGCTCGGTGGCCGAAAAGTCGTACAGAGCCACCACCACCTCCTCATCTTCATCATCGTCTTCATCCTGATCTTCCTCCTCGTCATTCTCTGCGCCCGGGGGAGCGGGAGGAGGGGGCCGGCGCTGCAGCGGGACAGAGGAAGTGAGTGAATCCACCCGAGAATCCCTGCATGAGTGTCTTGTGATTACTCACTCTGCTTTCCTCTCCAGGAATTGGGGGTAAAGGTTTTCTGGTAACTGAAAAAGAGGAACAGAAACATTTACTCAAGCAGAAAACTTGAACTGGTGAAATTTTCTTCAGAGTAGGGTCTGACCTGCTCTGTTTGGGAAGCGCTGTGAGATAACTGTTTTTGTAATTCGGCGCTCTATAAATACAATTTAATTGAATTCTTTCTTTTTCTGTCCTGTCTTGTTGTTAGATTACTTTTTAGTATTTACATTTTCCAAAAAACACTATCTACACATGTAATCTCTGGGCACTTCAAAGATACTCTGCAATTAAAGTCTAAAACAATCTAAATAATACAGTTGTAACCCAAACAATCCCATTTCATTACATTACAAATTATCCCAAATTATGCAGATCCGGTTCCATAAATGTTTCGTAGCTAAAGTAACCAACAGATTGCACCAAACTAAAGCCTTTCTGCTTCCAAGGGAGGTACGAAGTGATGGAGCAGCCATGCCTGTCTGATGAAATATATCAATTTGGCTGATTATCAGCAGCTCTATAAAAGCAGACTTCGTGTTTGTGAGCTGTACTGGAAAGTTAAGGCATAAGCAAACAAATCGCCAAGGAAGAAAGACATCAGCTAAATGTATTAAGGTTGTTTCCAAATGACTTGGTGGTGGGGGGGGGGGGGGGGGGGGGGGGGAGGGGGGGGGGGGGGGGACATTCAAAACACTTTCAAACATCTGTCTCAAGTGTGTATGTTTCAGGAAGTTCATCCAGAGGTGAAACGATGCAATATCAAATACAATTACAAAACCACCCTCGACTCCACAGGACACCGCCTGCACTGTAAACATTTAAATGAATTAAGGTGTTTAAACTGAACACATTTGGTTTGATTAGAAGGGCTGCTGAGGGTTGTTGGTAGGCGTCCACAAACCCTGCAACCCAATAATGTCCCCAGCAAAGCAAAAATAGATGAAACAAGATTCATACCAGCTGAGATCTGCATCTGTGACCTCACAGTGCTCTGGGAAGCTACGACTTGCCTTAGAGGCATTCTTTTTGTATGAATCTGTCTATTTTCTAAAGAAATGTCTGCATAAAGGGCCTTGAAGTTAAACAGCTGTAATACCTTATCGGGAGGATTAATGGTACAGGTGTGTTTGTGTGTGTGTCTTACTGTTTCCGAACAGGTTGTACTCCTCACAGCCGCATGCCTGTTTTTCTGCCTGCCTGCAGCAGAGCCACACCCCCTCCAGCCAGAACTCAGGGTGGAACTTCATCAACACCAGTGGGTTGTCTTTGATCTCTGGACGCACAAAACAGCAACGCAACAGTGTAAGAACTTCCCTCATGGGGGGGACTGGTGACATTTTCCTGGGAAAACGTTTTTTCTGACTAGTATGCTGTGAGTCTTTAAAGAATCTTCATTTATGAAGGTTTAGAAGAAAAAAAACCTACATATTTGGACCCTGAACTCAAAAGTGCTTCACCAACATTAATCATACATTCTGAAAGCTAAAAAACACAATCTTCCATTCATTAAATTATTTTTTTTTTACCAAATGCTCTGCATCCAACAGAAAAATGGTCTAATTAGATTTTTATTTCTGAGTCTGAAAGTTGGTCAATTTACTCCAGAAGGATTCAGAAGTAGATCCATCTATGATCAGACAAGAACAATGACTAAAGATTCAACTTTAAGAAATACTTTTCTGTTGCCTAACATCAGAGTTAAGAATAAAAAAAAACTGCGTGCCATTTCAGCGAAATGTGACTTGAGATTTGTCTAAATGTTGTTTTGTGAAAAAGGCAGTGGAAACAGCGGGGGCTGCTGGCCACCTGTATGTGAAAACCGGCTGCTGATATATGTGGTTTAAAGTGTGAAAACATTGCATTTCTCACGTAAAACCAGACAACGGAATCTCTTACAGTTACTTGGCGCCCCTACTTTACTTCTACTATAGGACGGTAGAAAAGCTAAAGACGAATGTACCTTCCTTGAGGCTCTGGACCCACTGGATTCTGCTGTTGAGACTTGGAGCGAACACATAGAGGGTGTTGGTGTCGTACACCACCTGAAGACAAAGAGAAAGGCGCTAGATATCTTTCATCTAGATAAAACCACCCAGTATTCCCAGATGTGCAACATTTGTGCCACATACTTCTGAAAATCTTAAAGCGGGGTACGGTAGATGGGAAGGGAGTGGGTGGGGGCAAATATTTTTTATAGAAAAAGCTCAGATGTATATGGGGGTTAAGCATCATGAAGGACAGACTGCAGATGCTTCATTAATGAGGTGGTGTAAGCGGAAACTCTGACATGCAGTTACATTTTCAAGAGGATACACATGAGCCCCTAAATGCAGATAAGCATTTGCTTAAACACGTTTGTAAAATGGACTAAAGCAGCGTTTCAACCCACAGTTGAAAGCAGGGTAGCGGTCATGCGTCTTTGTACCTGGAAAGGGTATTTGTATTGGCAGGGGATACTCCCACCCCCATTCCTGACAATCTCCACACATCTGATGCGCCTCAACTCGATCGAGCCCCTCTTGAACTTCTTCTGTTGATGGAAAAATCGTGTCACAAATATCACTTTTCTTCTTACTCACTGAGTCACATGACTTTTGCGTTCAAACCTGTATTTGATCTGAATCTTATCTGGTGAGTAATTGTGTTTTTTTTGGTGTTTCTCTTCCCCCTTAGAAAGAAGCCTAAATCAAACTGTCATTTCCTCCAGCATCTTGTTTGATTAAGTTACCACTGTAAAGATGTGGGTGTAGGGCTCGTTGTAAAACGGAATGAGCATGAGCAGAAACCTCAGCGTGTTGGACTGTTTTGAAAGAAAACATATCCTTGAACCATATTTTTTCCTTTTTATGTTTTTTTTCTAAATGTTGCAGTGTCATACATTGTTTTCACGCCGTGAGAACAAATGCGTGCTTTTAGAGTGTGTGAAAATAGTAAATTGCTGCTCTAGACTCTAGATGTTGAATGGGGCCTAGAGAGGTGTTAATTAAATCAACTCTTCCAGTCAAAGTAATTAAGTTAAATGCCAAACTTCTTTCCCCGAAAAGGGAAAAATTGTTTTTACAAATTTTACATTGTTCACCTATTGATGATGAAATGAAATGATGAAAAAAGAGAGAACAAACTAAACTGAACTATGACTATGAGTAAAAAAAAAACACATTAATAATGACCTCGGCCTTGCCGTCATAGTAAGTCAGCCTGCTCTTGGTCAGGACAAACAGCCTCTCCTTGTAGTTCAGGGGCGAAGTCCTTTTCTTCTGCTGCGAACGCTTGATCAGCGTTTCCTCCAAAAGCACCTCGGCACTCATTCTGGCTCCGTCTACGTCCTCTGCCCATTGGATGACGGCGTTAGAATGCAGAGGAACGGATCTGATCTCAGGACAGATGCACAAAGTTTGATTACGCTTCTTCGTCCACATAAAAGCTATGTCACTGTGCACATTGTGTGAAGAGATACAATTTCCAAATAATAAGGTAAATATAACAAAAGGGCGAATGTGAGTCAAAGCAATACACACTTTTAGTGTGTGTATTTTCTTCGCTGCTGTGCTTAGATAACACAGATAAAGAGCCTTTAGAAGTCCTCTGAAAGACGATCAATCTCAAGTCTATATTATAACCATAAATTCCAGGTCTCCTTTGCACATATTACTTACCCCCAAAAAACAATAGTTATTGATTTGAATAGAGAAAGATGACTATGCCAGCCCAATTTACTAAGAGCAATTACACTCCATCAGGGTGGTCACAGACAGGATGTCATTCCCACACAGCAGCTGGAGAAAATAAAAAGCCTAAGTAAAAAAGAAAAGGTTAATAATAGTTAACCAAAATCTTTTAAATCACAGCTCAGGAAGGTTTCCACTTCTGAAAGCCAGGGAATTAAAATGCCTGACTGAGGCACTGCATTTTAGTTTCTGTATCAAATACCTTCACATCCTCCTGTGTTCTAAAGAGCTACAGAAAAACACAAGGCTGCTGGTCGCCATTTATTTTAGGTAGTAGAAAATAAGGTGCCCCTGTATGAGGTGATGTATCCACCTACTACTGGTTAGAAATAGATTCAAAGCATTTTTCCTCCAACTACTCAGCCGAAGTTGCTCTTATTGGTGACTGGTGAACTTTCCATCTCAAAAATGAGACTAAGAAATCAAGCGCACAATGTGGAATAGAACAGGTTTGCATGAATATGATTACAATAGGCAGCAAGCAAACTGTACACTTTACAGTTAGGAAAGGAGATGCTGTGTTTCCAAAAACTTTAAAACATTACATTTGCGGAGCATTTCACATTAAACAAAAAGGGGTGTGCTACCTCTTATGAAAAAACCGAGCTTTCTATATATGTATTTAAAAGATGTATATACATATTTGAAAAAAGAAAAGAGTGAGTTTAAACCCATGAACCAGACATTCTCCATGAAAGAGCTCTCAATCATTTAAAAAATGACTGTACATAATAAAGAAGAAAAAATATTTTAAAACAAGGTAAAACAACAGGGAATGCCCTCAGTAGAATACTAGTACAAGGCTAAATACCAATAGAGAACAAGACTCAAACTATCTGTTCAAGCAAACTTTGTTCTTAGAGGTGTTCTCAATCCATCTTTGCTATTTTTTGCCAAATAGATCCTGCTATATCAAAATGTTATCCATTCCATCTTGAAAGTATCCTAAATGGTCTCATACCTCTCATTCTTTGGAGGTATCGATGGCTTAAGACATCGTCTGGCTACAGCTTTCCTAGCAGCTGCGCTGATAATCTGAAACAAGTATTCATCCTTTTGTATGGCATTCTTTTTCAATAATCAACACAGGTATGGAGTCTCGAGTGTTAATGGAAAGCCCTGAGGAAGAGCTCATCTTAAAACTACATTTGATAGTTCAAGATGTTGAACATCTCTGCTCTAATAAAATTCTAATTTACCAACCTTGGCTTCATCTGTAACTTAAAGACAACACCAACGCAGGAAATTCAGTTATACTTACATGAACCTCAGAAGCAGCAGGATTTCCTGCGTGTTTCTTAAATTCTTCTTTTTATCACGCAGTCCCTTAACTTTGATGTGCTGGACATATTTCAGTCAATGACTTTATTCCCCTCCCCATGCTCATATAAGCTTTCGCCAGGCTGGGCTAAACTCCGCTGCGTCGCTAAACTGAATGTCGAGTGTCGACATCATTCAGTCAGGACAAAGCTTCAGAAATACATCTGCCCTCTTGAGAGCCCTGGCCATGCAAGCCTGTTCATGAGCCGGTGCTTTGTCCAGAATGAGAACAGGTTAGAGGCAGAGGGGCAATGGAATGAGGCACAGAGAGAGAAAGAGACAGAGACAGAAACCAACCAAAGACAAGCAACGCTTTTCTAAAAAGGGGCACACAAAATAGGAAACCATGCCAACCACTGACTGAACTAAAAGCAGCAAAACTACTGCATACCCAAGCTTTATAACAGTATGGCTTTCTAAAGCAAGGTTAAATGCTATTTAAAGTGACTAAAATAAAGTCTTGAGGTGGAATAACCATTTTAGAAGCACATATAGATATTTTTTCTGCATAAAAAGGACTCACCAACATATTTATCACCAAAATTATAAAGTTGGAACAAGCTTGAATAATTTATTTGAGCCATATTTTTTTTCATTATTCATATTGAAAGTAACTAGTTGATGAAGCTTCAAATGAAATGTAGTTAAGTACAAAATAGGTCTTGCCTGCCAAAATGGATTTAACTAGAGTTAGAGAATCCCACATTACGGCTGCGACTTTAGACAATTTCACTGTCTAGTCATTCTAATTCCCACAAGTTTAAGGACAAAGATACATTTCTGTTCATGGGTTTTCTTCTAATCACAAACCTGTCTTCTTTCGTCTCTACTAGAGGACATGTGCAGGTGTGTGCTCAAGATTTTATTGGATTTTCTTAGCACTTTTTTAACCCACCAAATTCGTAATTTGCTTATCAGATGAAACAGCAAACTCAGTCAACTGTGTGTGTTTTTTAACCTTGCCCACTGTCAGCTGTGCCTATGGGGGAAAAGAAAGCACTCTTCCTTATGAGAAGCAAGTCCAAAGAAGCTCAGATAAAATTTCACAAACTGTAATGAATAAACATATACATATTTCTGTAAAACACTCATTTTCAAAGGTAAAGATATATGAACTGAAACCAAACATGGTCTGTGGCCCGTGGTGTGAGCCAGGCATGACCCACAAACTAAAAGGTTTAGTTTGTGGGTCATGCCTGCTCTCACGCTGCGCCAACACCACCAGTTAGGGACATTTATGACAGTCTTTTTGCCAATATGTTATTGTCTCTGACCTCGTTCATGGTTAATTTGTCCAAAGAGTGACAAAAACGCTCATGGACAACGAACAGAGCGACGTTTTAAAGGCTTGCCAAGGTTTCCGGCAACACTTGAACGCAGCAGAGGCGCGCTCCCGGCGTTCAGAGAAAGCTGCACGTTCGCATGTTAATAAGTGTCTTGATTTACCTTAAGAATGAAACGCATTCCTAATAAATCCTACTCAGCCAACACAAACTCGTAGGCAGCCCATTAATAAACTATTTATCTTTTGGTGTCCCATGTCCACGCGCGTTTGGATGCTAGTTTAAAGGATTTCTGCACCGTTATGAAGTTTTCAGTGATACTGGCATTGACCACCTAACGACGTGTCCAGAGCGTCATTCTGTTTTCTAAGTTCTGTTTTCTGAGCGCCAGTCAGCGGATATTCCTCTCGGACACATCATTTGCGCACGATCCGTTCAATTACCTCGGAGAAGAGAATATCCTAAACTTTTCTTACCTTGGCGATTCATCGTCTAGTTTTCCTCTCAGCTCAGTATCTCATGACACCGAGAGTGAGAGTCAGGATAGAAATGAAGCCGAAGGAGGCGGACACATGAGAAAAAGAAAGAAAGAAAAAAAGCTGCCACTCAAACTTCCTCGTACTGCTCTGCCGCACAGACTGTGACGGTGTACGAGGAGAGAGGTCAGCAGGGAGGGAGTCAGTTTGAGTGGGCAAATCAGTCCTTAAATTAGAGTGTAAAATCTTCAATATTTGGTTTTGCAATATGAAATGTCGATGTGTAGGCGGGTGCTTCGGTGGCTGCCCAGACAGATTTCCATAAGCGCAACAGGAGCATCCACTGGAAAGCCTGGAGGTCAGCTTTGAAAAGGGAAGATTTTATAAATCAGAGGCTACAACAGGGATTTTTGAAAGCAGGGGCATTCAAGTGAACACACTTTTGGGAATGAAAGGATTTTCAGTTATGATTACTATGATAAAACAGCAGGGTAAAAATGCGGAAAATTGTCAAAAATGAGAACAATTTAGAAAAAAACACATTAAGAAGCTGTGTATAACAGGAAAGAAGATCTGTTAAAGAAAGATAAAAATATATAACTGATTTTGATTTTAAAAAATGAAAGACAATGCCAATACCAAATCACATACCTGAATGGATCAGCAATTCCATTTGGTGGACCTAATTTAAAATCCAAATTCAGATAGACACATTTAATAGGGGATTTTTACATTTTTGGCAAACTGAAACCAATTTTTAGAGGCTTGCATTGAGGCCCGTCTTACTGTCTATACTGTCTGGCCTGAGTCCTCGCCAGAGAAAATGACCAGTGTGATGTGTTTAGGTGGAGGAAGTGAAAGCAAAGTATGGCTCACTTGCTGGGTTTGTGTCCGACCATCGACAGCTGGCTGATAGGTCGTGCAGCGTTTCATTGCTTGACCTCAGAGACCTGTGCCTTCATCTGCTTCAGAAAAATAACAGCTCGGCTGTGCTCGTGTCCGGTCATTTTGGCAGCTGGTTTCAGCCCTTTTCTTGAATCTTTTCACTCCACATAGCGGCATCTACAACTGTCATTTGAGTATTTATGCAAATAAACAGCTATGGCTAAATACTAGATGTACAGACGGCCATGTGTGTGTTTCTGTGTACTTGAATACATGTAAGTTGTCCTCTAGTGCCCATTGAGTGGCGTATGGAACAATTCTATGGGTCCTGGTGGTTCCCCATCATGTTTTTTTTTGTGTAAGCTGGATTCACTTCTGGTTAGCGCACTGGTAGTCAGTTCTGAAGTTTTGTGGCCAGTAAAAAGAGATTCATATCTGTTATGGATACATGGACCACAGATATTTGTTGATATGTTGTATCTGAATGCTAACAGACCAACGGAATCCATAAAGCTATTTAGGGTGTCGTTTTTTGTGGGGGGTTTTTACATACTCCCTCTGCAATTCGGCTTGGTTGTTGATAATCTGACCTTTTATTGAACTAACTGACTGCAGGTCCATTCAGGGAATCACCCAACACAAGAGGTGGCAGTAAACCAAAAGCCCAGTTTTAGCTACACAATCAGATTGTTCGACTAGAGCTTGCTGCTACTTGATGAGTGTTACTGTATGTGTGTGTTCTTCCTGCCTTGCTTTGCAGACGGATGCTCTGTGGTTTCATTCACGTCATTCTTTCGCTTCCTCTTAATGTCGTCTTTATCTTGTCTTTATCTATCTCCCACACTACTAACAGTGTGCAAATAATTCATTTTAGTTTAAAGTAGACATTTAAAAAAAAAAAAAAAAGACTGATGTGGCCAACGGCTGGAAACAACAGCAGCAACAGCACTTCCTCCTCGTTTTCTTTGCGTGCTCCTTCGCCTTGTCTTGTTTGGCGTCTTCACTTCCTCCACCCACCTGCCTCTCTCTCTCTTCCTATACATCTGTGTCGTACCCCACCTGGGGCATCACATCAGCTTCAACAAAGCAGAGGAACCGAAGCTGACCTCAAAAAGTCGACCTGAAGAAGAAAGAGTGGCGCTGAGGAAGAGGAACAGTAGGAGGAGAACAGAGGAGAAAGAAGACACAGAGAGACAGACATGATTCACTCCAGTAAGTACCTGTTCACATACTAACATCTGCAGGCGGAATACTGAATCTGTCCTCTGGGCAGAGGATGTACAAAATACATTCCGCTTTAAAGGGGGAAAAAAATTACCCTCGTGTTGAACATCATTGTTAAAATTTATGTCCTATTTACTTTAATTCGCATGGCTTATGCTTTAACTAAAGGGATTTACAAGTCTGTAACAAAGTTCAAAACTCGGTACATTATTTCTTGACCTTGACTCCTTGGGCTGAAATCTCTTTTGTGTTTGCCTCTTGACCCTTGTGTGTGTTCCAGGGGTCATTCACACCCGTGATTCAGTGAGTATGAATGACCCCAGGAGGACACACAAGGGTTAAATTGCTCGGATCAGGCAAACGAAACGGAGAAGATCACAAAAGGGGGGCGCTTTGGCCTCACTTTTATTTGCACCCATTGACAGAAGTGCATCAAGATTTCGCCCTGGCACTTTCTGCTCATGCAACGCAGCGCTTCTTATTGGGTAGACGACGGGAACGAGAAAGCAAAGTAGCACCTCGGGTCTGCAGTGCCGCCGAGCAGCTCGAGCTTAAGTTTTGTTTCTCGTGCAGGTGAGAGGGCTGGAGTGAATACGTTGGAGAGTTTTAGATGGAGAGTACAGAAGTTGTTTTGTTCTGAAACACTTCTGCGGGCCCTCCCCCTCTGAGCTAAACCTGTATCCATGCACATTACTGGCTGGGTAAAAGGTGCTTCTACTTTAGAAGTCATTGCTGCAGCCACATCTCGGTCAAATGTACAACACTGCATTCACCATCCTAGCGTTCCCCATGACGATTGAAGGACAAAATAGTGCAGCTTTTCTGGATTTGGGATGTTATTCCAGAAAGTAATTGGGCTTCAAGTGCTGTGCTGTATGCTGACTAGATATCTGCATACATGCATGTACATTGGCTGGCTGATTGACACTAGCTTAGTTTCTATAGAGATGACAGAGTAACAAGCCATTCTTTCTAATACGACCCATAAAAGTGGATTTTATACATGCGACTTCTCTTTTGGATTGAGTTTATTGCTTACTTTGCATAATTGTTTGCATATTATGCTCTCTATTAATAGATCACAACAAAACGTTCCTCCTCCTACAGTCTCTGAGTTTCCTTTATTTCAGTTAGAAACCGTACAGTCTGAAAACTGATTAGGGAGTTGTCACCGTTGTTTCTGCAACCTTATTTTGATTAAATAACGATAATTTTGCCTTCTTAGTAATAATCCTGCTGTGACCTCATACGGGCTACTTGTCTGTCCAGTTGAGCTTCCAGGGATCCTACATTTCCTCCTGCTCTCCTCAACCCGACCTGAACCAAATCTCCTTTTTTAGGCAACTCTTTGGGCTTTGAAAGGTTCAGTTAGCTTCTCAAACAGATGTGAAAAGAAAAACATTGCATCCGAATCTGCGCTTTAGAATATTTCTGCATCGTCCCGTAAAGCAGATTCAAATAAATCTCTAACATCAGTAAACAGCCCTTTGGGAACCAGATTCTCGGCTCAAAATAGTGTTTTATGTACATCAGCCTGCATTTTCTGTTGCACTTTTCATTGAAGTACCCGGAGAGACCTGCAAAAAGAGCCTTAAAAATCATGATCGATTAAAGCAATTATTTGGGGTTTGTTGCATTTGCTGTATCTTTTAGATGAAGGACGTCAGCTTACAGAGATCCTTATCATTAAAAGTTGTCTTTGCCGAAATTTACATCACAGAAAACATGCTAACAGCGTACTGGTTCACCACAAACCATCAGAGGAGGTGGACTCCACTAATATGCTGCTGCTTCAGATAGGCTCGATGTCCATAAAGACCCACACGTCCAAATACAACTCAAACAAGTCATTTCCTTTCACATTACAGGTGTTTGTGTTTATCTCTCGAACACACGGGAAGTGAAGTAGCCGACTGTCTCTGCAACCACACAAAGGCTGAGAAAGTGGCCCTAACTCACATGCACAAAGATTTGCAGAGACAAAGTGTTAACTTCAGAGGAAAGGAAACTATACTTCCTGTCAAAGACCTCCTACTTAAAACCGCAGAGGCACTAGGTGACAAAAAGTTAAACTAAAACAGCTTGTGGGACAGGTACTGCATGTAAAATGGATCAAACCTCTGCAAATGAATATCTTTGAAAAGGTTAAGGTTCAGCATTGGAGGCCAGTGTTCAGCCTGTAAACTTTATGTCATAAATGTAGACAGAGGGGAGAGCAAAGAGGGACAGCAGCAACGCGAGACGCATTGGTGAACAACCTGAAAGCGGTCCTTTGTCATCACTGACCAACCTTGGTGCTGATAGACTCAGATCTGGCTTTTAGCAGCCACAGCAAAGCTTGACACCATGGCATCTTTTTAACTACCAAACGTCTCTCCATGCATTTATCACTGGTAGACTGGATTACTGCAATGGTCTTTTAACTGGTATTAAAAAAGAGTATTAAACATCTGGAGTCCCACCAGGACTGACAGATCTGAACACATCAAACCAGTTTTGAAGTCTTTATACCGGCTTCCAGATGTTCAGAGAATACATTTTAAAACCCTGCCGATGGTTTAAAAAACGCAGTCTGACGTGAAGCCTACAGTGCATCTGTGATATGATCAGAGGATTACCCATCACATTGTTTGTTGTAGGTATTTGGTTTTTAAAAGTAATTTCAAAGACAAACTTTCTGAAGGTATTTTCTAAGGATTTCTAAAGATTGTGTTTTTCATTGTTTGAGATTAAATTATTGACACATCCTGCTCCAAGTAGCAAAGACTTAATTTGTCTCAGAGAAGATGATAAAACCGATCTCGCTTCTCAGTATTTCTTGACAGCCCCATGCATCGGACCCCTGTGCTCTGAGCCACTGGGGGGAAAATGTGTACTCATTTCAGTGTGACCATTCTGTAAAATCTGTCTCCAAAACCATTTGGATTCCAAAAAAAATTATAGGAACAAAATAAAGAGTCATTTCAATAAAAAGGGGATGAAGTAGCCTCATCAAATTCACTTTTTCATATACGTTCAAGCTCCAGATGATCTGTTTGCCCTTGTTTCTATTCTCTAAGTGAGTGAGCTTATCTTATTAAGTCCTGAGGTTTATACATTACACCCAGAATGTTAAACTACTTCCTTCAACACCGAAAGAGGTTAAAAAGAGAATAAGATAGACTCACCAGTCCACTCAAGGTGGTTAAGATTTAACTTTTTTTCCTCCCCACTAATCCTAAATATCTTTCCCATTCAACTCCTCCTTCAGATGACTCCATCCGCTCCATATTCTGCTGCTGCTGTTCCGTTCAGACCAGGTAATGACAGTATCCTGAATTTAAATAATAAAAATATCAGTGTTTTAAAAGGATATGATACAAAACAGAATTTCCAAATTTTCATTACTTACGCAGGAAACTAGGTTAATCATTAGACTTTCACAGGTTGATCATTTGTTCATCATTTGTGAATCTTTAGCTTCGTTTGAACTTCTATCTCACGCCCTGAGGGTGAGAATCCTGCAGATCACCCTGTTCACATGCACTCTAAAAAGTTTTCCTTTTAATGGAGCTCAGCCTTCCTTTGTGTAACGTGTTTTTTCTTCTGTTTGTGCATTCCTGGTGGTAATCTGTCAGTACCATCAGGGGATCCAATAACTCTTTATTCCACTGTACAGTGTATGTGAGCAACCGGATTAACACAGACAGAATTCAATTTTTTGACCTTTCTGTTGATACTGATAAAGTTGCAGGGCTACAAGACAGAATAATTCTGAAGAAAAGATAGTGAAAGTGGAAAGGACAGATCTTTATACATCATAAGACATAAACTGATCTGTTTCCATGGCTGGTTTCAGGGAGATCAGCACACACATGGAATTCGAGGGCAGAACGTCCTCATGTTTTCCGACCAGGCGATACCCGGGCCGCGCCCGCCCCGTAAGTAAGAGCGTGTTTCGGAGATATTCACCAGGTATTCTGCCCCAGATTTACCTTTTCCCCCTGTTTCCTTTTCTCCCAGGAAGAAAGGCCCTGGAAGAAACTCCCCCTTCCTCCACCTCTGAGCGGGGACGGTGAAGGGCTGCTAAACGTCGTGGCCATGTACGACTTCACTGCCAAGGAGGACACCGACCTCACGCTCAAACAGGTGCGAGCAAACAATGAGGCGGGGGACAGACTCTTAAACGCCGGCGGAAGAGCGCTGACGCAGTGTGCTGTATCCACAGGGGGAGGAGTACGTCATCCTCCACAAGCAGGACCAGCTGTGGTGGAGCGCCCGGGATAAACACGGGTACCTCCAAACGCAGTCCAGACACAAGTCGGCTCTACCTTCACAAAGTGGCCATTATGTCAGAGGCCCTTCACAGCTCTCATTCTTTCTGGTGCCATCCAACGCAGCTTTAAGATTTGACATTTTTTAATAGCCTCCACTCAGTTGGTCTACATTAAACACTGGCCCTTACTGGATGTGTATCCTTGTGCAGTAATACTGAGAGGCTAATAACGGGCACCCTCAAGATGGCGAGCCACAGAATTGGATACACCCTCAGAAAAGTCAAAGGACTATTTACTTTTTCATAATTTTAGTGGAGCGTCTGAAGGATAAATACACAAACATCAGCCTGATAACATTTCATGGAACTGTTATGACGGGAATCACACATTGCACATCGACCAGTTTTCAAATAAAGAAAAAATCAAATCCCTCCCTCATTATTTCCTCAACAGATTAATAATCACTTTTCATTCATTTGTTTATGTTTTTCTTTGGTTTCTTACAGGAAAAAAGGCTTCATACCCAGTAACTACGTGACAGAAAAAAACAAGATTGAAGCAAATTCGTGAGTCTCACCTGCCCCTGCCTACCTTTTCCCTTAAATTTACCATAGAATTAAAAAAAACTAACATTGTGGATGTTTGCTTGTTGTTGTTGGAGATGGTACTGTAAGAACGTCACCAGAACAGAAGCAGAGCAGCTGCTGAGGCAGGAGGTATGAATCCATCTCTCTGTCCTAATATCCACATTTAAATGTATTTATTTTGAAAAGTCTGGAGAACCGTGATTAATTTGCAGGGCCAGTGATGCTGAGAGCATGCCTTTATTTTAAAAAGAAAATCCCTCAAGCCTTTTTTTTTACTAGAAACTTATGACAAAAAGTTTAATCATAGCAAATGAAAGAAAGAATAATGCTTTTTTCCTTTTGCTTCTTCATAGGACAAAGAGGGTGGCTTTGTGGTGCGGGAGTCTAGTCAAAAGGGAGTCTACACTGTGTCCGTCTACACCAAAACATTAAGGTAATAAGGTGTTGGAGGCAAAACAAATGCAGTGAAAGTCCACTTCTATTAGTGCATAATAACATGACTAACTTTTCTATTTCTTTGTGCAGTCCTAACGGAGATATACGGCATTACCAGATCAAAGTAACTGACACTGGACAATTCTACCTCGCTGAAAAACATACCTTCAGTTCCATACCCGATGTCATACACTACCACGAGCACAATGCAGCAGGTGGGAAAAGTCTGCCACAAGCCCTCAGCTGGAATCCGCTTCCTGGGTTTGTTAACGTGGTGTGTGTTTGTGTAGGTCTTGTGACCAGGTTGCGGTACGCAATCGGACCAATGGGAAGGTGTGTACCTGCCACAGCTGGCTTTAGCTCAGGTAAGTTTACCTTTACGTCAAGGTATGCCATTATTACTAATATTCATTAACATTAAATAAACCATTGAAAACTAGGCAAATTGAAACACGTCTTTAATTTTGTCCTTAATGGCAACATTCTATACAAATGTGAAACTAGTAAAGGATTCCATGAGTAAAAATGGTCCTTTCTGATTTATTTTGTTGTTTGCCTTGGCTCTGGTTTTTGCTATAGCCCTTCAGGTAATTCAAGTAAATCTATATATCCTGTACTTATAAGCTTGAAGAAATCTGTGATAAGGTGGTAACAATTTATTGCAAATAAATGTATGCAGGGAATTGAGTATTATGGGGCAGACTACAGTCTCATCTTTTCTCATAGGGATTACTTATATATATATATTTAGCATTAGAGACAGGTTTACCTATTGTGAGGAAAAACAAAAATTGCTTTGATAGAGATTGTAACTAGTATTTTTCATGTTACAGCTATGAATATATGTTAATAATCCGAACCTGATAAATAAGCAGGTTCCAGTATCAAAATGTGGCAGTTTGACTACACATCAATATGAAGCACTCGACAAATAAAAAAAAACAACTATCAAATGGTGTGAAATGTATCAAACATGATTTAACACAACAATAATTAATTATCAAACACATATGGCTTCAACAAACCGTTCCTTTTTGTTTCTGATTTTACCACCCTTACCCCTCTCAACTTCCTTCCCTCAGAAAAGTGGGAGATCAATCCCAGCGAGCTGACCCTGATGAAGGAGCTGGGCTGTGGCCAGTTTGGAGTGGTGAAGCTCGGCAAGTGGAGGTCTCAGCAAAAGGTCGCAATCAAGGCCATAAGGGAGGGAGCCATGTGTGAGGAGGACTTCATCGAAGAGGCCAAAGTCATGATGTTGGTACAAAGGGAAGCTGTAGTGCGAAATGTAAAGACAGAATGGACCCCTTTTCACTTTTTCCCTCGTTTTTTTTTCTATCTCTGCTATCTTGGTCAGGAAGCTATGCCATCCAAAACTGGTGCAGCTCTACGGGGTTTCCCTACAGCAGCGCCCCTTGTTGATTGTGGCCGAATTCATGGAGAACGGCTGCCTGCTGAATTTCCTCCGGCACAGGGGCAGGACACTGAAAGATGCGTGGCTTATGTCCATGTGCCAAGATGTCTGTGAGGGGATGGAATACCTGGAGTCAAACAGTTTCATCCACAGAGATCTAGTGAGTCCCCACAAAAATGCATTAAGACACTCTTTAATAGTTACCAAAGACGCCTTATAATGTTTTTTAGGGGATAATTTCACCCCCTGAATTAAATTTCACAGTTTAGTTTCACTTAAAAATGACCTGAGCATCAAGCAAAGTTTAGTTCACCATAGTTTCAGCAGCTTTGATGTGTGAACGTCACCTATTTTAGTATTGCCAAAAATGTCTAAATCGAAGCGAACTCATTTCAATCAGTATCGTAGCCCAACTGTTTTGGTGACATTGAATTAAAAGCTTGTCTTCTCTATGTTTTTCTGTCAAACAGGCAGCAAGGAACTGTCTGGTTAATGAACACAATGTAGTGAAAGTCTGTGATTTTGGAATGACCAGGTAAGGAGGTGACATAATTTTCCACCGGATAACATGCATGGAACCAGAACCAGCGGCTTGATAGCCTTCTCATTGAAAACATCAAGTTGTTTCCTTAAAAACATTCTAAAATCATTGACGTTTTCATTATTTGCTTGCGATGGCAGATATGTTCTGGACAACCAGTATACCAGCTCCAGTGGTGCTAAGTTCCCCGTAAAATGGTCTCCCCCTGAAGTTCTCCACTACAGTAAATACAGCAGCAAGTCGGACGTCTGGTCCTTTGGTAAAGACCCAAGAATCCATGGCACTGCTGGTATTATTTTCAGTGAGTTAGAACTTGCATATAACTTTGTGCAGGTGTGGTGATGTGGGAGATATATTCGGAGGGTCGCACCCCCTTCGAAAACCGCTCCAACTTGGAAGTAGTCAATGACATTACCAGAGGGATTCGGCTGTACAAACCGCACCGCGCCTCTCAGCGAGTTTTCACCATCATGTACAGATGCTGGCACGAGGTACCTAATCCCTCATTAACTCAATGCATTTTGTAGAGCACGGTAACCATTATCGAGTAAGTACTGATATAAACTGATACAAATCAGACCTATTTATCTGATCAGTGTTAATGATTGATAATTTCAATCAAACTTTTTCAAACATAGCTCTCAAGGATGTTTTGGCATTTTTTAACCACTGTATCTTTATCTTTCCTCTAAATCTCCTCTTCTTTGGCTATGCAGATGCCTCAGGGTCGGCCACCCTTCTCAGAGCTCCTGGATGAAATTAGAAAACTTGCGGAAATTCCAGATTAACATCAGTCAACTGTTTTTTTTAACGTTAAGTGAACACATGCCATATTTGATGTTGTAAATATATATATATAATATACATATGTATAAATATAAAACTGTTTTTATTTTTACTATTTTGTCATTAAATGGAAGCTTTTCAACCATGTTGAATTTTTAACTCCACACCACACCAAAAACAACTTATTTTTAAGACTGACTTGAAAATAAAAGAACCACCTGCCTCGGAGGATGTTCATTCAGTTGTTTAATTTTGTAGCAAAAAAGCTGATCACAGACATGACACATTACCAAGAAGAAGAAGAAGAAGACGAAGAAGAAGAAGGAGCAGCAGCAGCAGAAGAAGAAACTTCCCTGCAGCTAACTGACGGCAGGGGGAGTTTCTATGGCGACGCGTCGGGTGACAGCCCCGCACACACACACGCGCGTCGGCTTGTGTCCGGTGACTTG
Organism: Menidia beryllina; assembly: GCA_013363375.1. Taxonomy (NCBI): domain Eukaryota; kingdom Metazoa; phylum Chordata; class Actinopteri; order Atheriniformes; family Atherinopsidae; genus Menidia; species Menidia beryllina. The sequence continues at coordinate 3,459,978 of JABUIW010000018.1, read as the reverse complement.
GATACGTTTACACACGGAGAACACACACGGACACAGACAGCGTTACTCCAGTGTTTACGTGGATGGAGGTCAGCACGTAGATTAAAGCGATAAAAGGGTCACCTGCGAGGTCTGTGCGCTGCTGCGTGAGGGCGCGCGCGAGCCTGACTCATCCACAGGTGCGTGTGATTAGCTCTGTAATAATTCTGATAAGTCGTCAAACTTTAGTCTATAAAAAGTAGGCTACACATTAAAAGGGAAATTTGTGCCGCTTTGTATTTAATAAGGCGTATTGTTTTTCATCGCTTTTGGGACTTTTGCATACAAAACATGTGGAATGTGTAAACAATATCAGGCTGAATGTTAAACGCCTCGGGTGAAGTAAACCTTCTCTGCCATTACTTTTCAATTATCCCTCAGCTTAAACGTGATGGAGCGTTACGAGTCCCTGGGTCCAGTCGGAGAGGGCAGTTACGGTACCGTGCTGAAGTGCCGCCACCGAGACTCTGGCCGCCTTGTTGCCATAAAAAAATTCATGGACTCAGACGAAGACAAGACGGTTAAAAAGATTGCCCTCAGGGAGATCAAGCTGCTTAGGGTACCTGTTAATTAATCCATTCAACAGTCAGTCAATCAACAGTTGGCCAATGAGTAACTTAAGCATGGAAGGTCTGTGTGAGACTGAAACCCGAGTGAGGCAAAATGCAAACAAAACCTCGCAATCACGTGGCAATCGGGAGAGGATTCAGTCCATTTTTTGCGCGACATTTGCTGTTGTAGTGGGGCTCCTGATTTGAATACAAAAAGCACGTTTGAATGCGGAAAAAGTGAAGGCCATGTAGTTTTTTTTTGTAGTTTTTTAACCAAACTGAGAAAAACAATAGTTTTTTTTAGAAAGTGCTATGTATTATTGGGGCATTATAGCACTTATTTAGGATCAAGCCAACTGGATTTAATGAAAAATGTGTTTATATGATGTTATTTCCAAACAAACGACACATACATTCAGAAACAATGTTAAGCAGTGTCAACGTTAGTAAAAGGATAGATGCGAGGAAACCATTAGGGCCATTGTCAGTGTTCTAACGTCACTACTACAGGGAGTCCAAGCTTTGGCTGAACTTCTTAACTTCACAATGATTTGTCTTTTAAACCACAAAGCAACTGCGTCACGACAACCTGGTGAACCTTCTGGAGGTGTGGAAGCGTCGTCGTCGCTGGTTTCTGGTGTTTGAGTTTGTGGAGCGGACGCTCCTGGATGATCTGGAGCAAAACTCCAGTGGATTGGACCTGAACACCACTCGGCAGTACCTGTACCAGATCCTGAGAGCCACCAATTTCTGTCACCAGCAAAATGTAAGTGAAAATTGGCAGATTATTCTCTATAACTCCATCTAAGACTCCATAGATTATCTTGTGCTGTGTTTTAGAAGTTCCTGCTAATGTGACCTCAGAGCTAAATTTACAAACCATGAAAGAGCCACATAGTATTTTTACACATTTACCTGTGAAATACAATTATTGACATCTTTTTCTTCCATGAATGCTCAGGTTCGAGGGGTTTAAAAAAGTATGAAAGCAGTGACTTCCTTTTTTAAGACCCCCGGCCATTTAGGAAAGACAGCTCAAAGACCCTAAATTGGTTGTGTTTGGATGCTCTGTCTGACTCATCCCAGGTCATCCACCGTGACATCAAACCAGAGAACATCCTCATCTCTCAGGGAGGTGTGGTCAAACTGTGTGATTTCGGCTTTGCCCGCACCATGGCATCGCCCTCTGAAGGCAGCGTATACACTGACTACGTAGCCACTCGTTGGTACAGAGCCCCGGAACTGCTTGTGGGAGACATCAAGTATGGCAAGTAAGTATCTGCCGACCTGAGCATGTTATATGTAAACTGCTGTAATCAAACCCATTAATGAGTATGAGTTTGTGTGTGTGCGTGTAGACCTGTAGATGTGTGGGCCGTGGGTTGTCTGTTAATGGAGATGTTAACTGGCCAGGCTTTGTTTCCTGGAGACTCCGAACTTGACCAAATATTCCACATCGTGAAGTGCTTTGGTAAGGTCTAGAAATAGCATTTTTAAGTTGTCTTTTCCTTTCGCAGTGCTCTAACTCTACTCTGACTCCGGTTGCTACAGGTAACCTGGTGACCCACCACCAAGAGCTGTTCTACAGAAACCCTGTCTTCTCTGGGGTCAAACTGCCTGAATGTTCAGGCACTGTGCCACTGCAGCAGCGCTTCCCTACAGTCACACCCACCGCCCTTGACCTGGCTAAGGTACTGTTCAGTAAAAACCACTATGAATATGTATAGACGTCAGAAGTAATACAAATAAAGCATGCAACTGAAATGTACTGAAACATCAACCGAGCTACTGAACAGTCTAAACTTGAAATGTAATATTCGATATGATGGGTCTTTGTTTCTACTGTCTATCTTTAACATGTTCAGTGTCTTCAAATATTTTACAAACATACTCCAAACCATACAAAATTTTGGCAAATCATTTTACCAGAGTCAAGAGTTGAAGCAAAAATACTTGTTTTTCCAAATTGGGTTATTTTTGGTCTTTTGTTTAGATGAGACTTATGAATTGGAATGAATCGAAATGGCAGAAAGATGCACTGTCCTGTAGTGACCCTTCATCTAATGGCTTCAAGTCGCTTCAAGTTAAGTCTCTAGTTTCCACTTGACCCTAACAACAAGACCTTTGTGTTTTGTCTTAGAGGTGTTTAGAGATGGATCCAGAAAGACGAAGTCAGTGTTCAGAGCTGTTGGAGCACCATCTATTCACACAGGACTCTTTTAACATCAGGTGCATCTCCATTTAATTAAAATCACAAATGTGTTGTTTGATTGGTTTTAAATGAAAAACTTCTATGGCCAGAGTTTTATCTGTCACCCCTCTAAAATCTTTCTCTGTATCAATGCAGGTTTTTGGAGGAGCTAAATGCTAAGATACAAAAAGAGCACAGGGCTAACTCTACCCTTCCCAAAATAACCAAAACCAAAACCCCGAAACAAGAAAAGGATGAAGGGGATGAGAAAAACTGCAGGGGCAAGGACAGAAAAATACCAGAGAGCGGGGAGGAAAAAATCCTCAAGGAAAAGACGGAGAAAATGAAAGGAAAACAACCATCAAAGGGGTCTAAAACGACCTACAATATGCCAGAGCCATATATGCATAAGCAGTCCAAAACTGGGGGCAGCAAGGGTGTACATACTGCAGCACAGTCTTCTATCGCCATGAAAAGTAAACCAGTTAAGGCCACTGGCGCAGAGCCGAAGAAGGAGACAGAGATTTCGAAGTCAAGTAAAGTCCTGATCTCTGATTTGTCAGATGAAACCAAGGCTGCAGCAAGCCTGAGGAAGAAAGTCACCATGGCCGCCAAACCTGAACAGAAATGTACTTCATCTCCTGAACCAAAGAGAGACCATCAGAAAATGATAAAGGACAACATGGCCGGTAATGACTGTAGTGATGCTGAGAAAACCTCCTACACGATCAAGACGTTAACTAAATCTGAACCAAGTCAAGAGTTTGCAAAGGGTTGGAGGACCGCAAACTCAAAAGTGGCCAAGTTGTCGAAACATTCAACCGTTGATGGTCAAAATTTGAATTCATTCCCTAAAACTTCCGTGGATTCAGCTGTTGGTCGGGCTGACATGACATTAGCACCATCCAAGATTACCCCCAATACCTTGGCTTTGCCGAGCACTCCTTTAAAAACTCTCACCTCAGAACCTCCAGAAGAGCGACCCAAAGCATTTAGTGGCACATGTATGCACAATGCATGCCTGGTAACGGCCACTGCAAACTCAAGTGGAGACAATGAAGCGACAAGGTCGCTGAGTGATAAAACAACGGTTCTGAGAGCGCCTAAGATATCTGAAAAAGAGGACCCAAAGGAATTAGTTTTTCCTTTATCTATTATGTCACCAGCTAAACTGTCAACAAACCCGACTGTGAAGACTGTCGGAAGCTCGGGTGGTAAAAAAGGGAGCGATGGCCGTGACCCCGAATCGAATGCTAAATCACTGAAAGTTCCGAAACCCAAACAGAGACTCGCAAAGCCTGAATCCTTTAGCAACCGGGTGAGGACTTTCAAGACTTCAAAAAACACATGTGGTGCTGATACAAGGAAGAAAAGTGACAGCCCTGAGAGACATGAAACAACAAGCATATCCAATGCTGCAGATAGGACTTTGATAACACCAGCCGACCACAAAGCTGTGACAAGAAGCTCCGCCTTTAACAACATGGACGCCATCGACGTGAACGAGCTTCCTCCACCACCGCCCTGCTCCACTCCTCTCCTCCTGCAACTGTCCTCCACATCTCTTGTCTCCTCCCCCTCTGTCATCAGTACCAACAACTGGGCCGCCAACGACCACTTTACATGGGGAACAACTTTCCATCCTGGTACCAGCAATCATAGGTGGGTCTTACAACACCAAACACAAGGCTGAGAAAGTTGGCAACAACTACAACCAAAACTAGGCTTTAAAGTACTTCAATGACCAAAAAAAGTCTCATTATTGTTAACAGTCTGTAATAGAATTATCTTTACTATGGGATTTGCTGGGTTGACCTCAACCTCATTACTTAGTCTTACTCTGTTGCAAATAATGCTACCGTCAATGCGTCCAGGTTAGAAAGGCAGATTTTTCTCATAGAATAATAAATTATCCTGTTCAAAGTTCAAAAAGTACATACGAAACAACACGTGACAATTAACCCAACCAACTTGCCACCATTTTTGTGACTATGTCTTGCTTGCTATTTAGCCAGTTTAAAGCCAGTTACCCAGGCAATAAACCAATGCCCCGCTTTTGATATTCAACATCTGAGTTAACATTTGTTTACGAGGAGCTTTACAGGTGAAGGCTGCCAGATGCGGAAGTTCTACATGCCTGAATCTCCTCTTGAGAAGCGGGACTGATTGTAGTTCCTGTCGGGTTTTCACATGGTATGAACAGGAAGGTCCATGTTGCAATATGCACATGCGCCTGTGATAAATTCATGGTACTCGGGTGTCTGAAGTTTACAGTGTCCACTGTCAACACTTGGAGGGCCTTAGAGGGGGACTGCCACTGGATATCTGCTAGATCCAGTTGCTCTGGAAAAACCCCGATGGGGTTTTGAAAGTGCTCCAAATATTGTGAAAAAAACACTCTAAGTGTAGATGAAAATACAAAAGTGCCAAGAATTACTTTGGATGGGTTCATCCTCGTAAGCACCTACGGCCATTATGGATTATGTGATAAAACACAGATGTTACAGTCTGCTGTCTGTGTTTTACAGGTATGTTGATAAACCAAAGCATCCCGGTGGCGTTTGTGGACGTCAGGCCCAGCATTTTGTGCCCAGCCACATCACAGGTTCTTTCACCTTTCAGGTAACAGAGGACGTGAGTTGGTTTCTCTCTTTTACCCCACAATGTAGAGGAAATGGCTCCTCCAAAGTGACTTGCTTTCTGTCATGTTACAAGGCAGAGAGCAATCTCGTCTGCGAACGCTCCTGCCTGTCCGACCAATGTGACCTCGGTCCCAGCAGCGGTGTCGTGTCTAAAAACAAATCGCACGTCCATTTCCCAGACTTGAGAAGCTCATTGCTCCCGGAGCTCAGAGGAAGTGAAGGTACCTCTATTTTTTGTGTTTTTTTTAAACCCCTACGTTTAACATTTATCCGCCATTTGATAAGTGGGTCTATTTCAAATTTCCACTGCATGTTATACAGTGAAAAGTAATCATTCCAGACCTGATTTCATCGAAAGAATAATTTCCACAGTCGATAAAGATAAGAAAAGGAAGATTGCAAAATCCTGAAACATGAAAATGCAAATCCCAGGTTTATTTCCTGTCAACTCCTGAAAGATAGATGATGAATGTGGAGCAATCGGAGGACAGTCATTTAGTGGAGTTAATAAAAAGTGAACTTTGGACAAAGAAGGATTTAAAAAGATAAATGGCTTCAATGTATGCATAGGTTTTGTATTTTTGTTCATTAATATGGCCAGAAATACACAGATTTAGATGTGGAAATTGCTTTAATAGGCAGTTTTAGACGGAACACCCGTAGGCACCTTACTGTTGTGCAGTATATATATATTTTTTTCAAAGTTGTGGGGGATTAATATTTTTTTTCATATTTCTTTTTTTAAGATCTTCAATTGCAGAACTGAAATGGCCAACTGTCCATTTTTAGTACAACGATGCAAAACGAAACCTAAAAACTTTAGATCTCAGTTTAAAAGAGAAACCACCAGTTTCATTGTTACTTAAACCAATGCCTAAAAGTCAGAAATCTAGATTGAGTGATTATTTATATACTGTGTCCTCAGGCAAACACTGCAAAAGCGATTCCAGGGATCAGGGGAAGGACAAACATCAAGGTCAACCATTTACACCATCAGAGGCACAGCAGGATCACGACTATGACATATACTCATACACATCTAAACAAATGGAATAAAGGTACTCTTTTCTTCCAAAATGCTTTGATCTACAGTCTGTAGCACTGACACACTCTTGTATGTTGTAAACCTATTTACCTACACTTTTCTCATGTAAAAACATAGTCTATATATTTATTTCCAGTTTCCAGTAACCAAACAACCAAATGATAATGAAAACTGGCACACAGTGAAACAGCAATGAAAAAAAGTTTATGTAAAAGTTATTTAAATGACCGAAATGCAACACAATTGTCGATACATTTTGAATTACTGGTTTGCTTTTATATTGGCTCCAATTTTTTTAATGCGACCTAGAACAAGATGTTTTTTGAAAAGCAAAGATTTCTTTGACTTGTTAACCAGCGTAAAAATGGTTATTGAATTTCAGAAATTGTATTAAAAACATTGCAACACAACTGGTGGGTGTGACAACAAAATCTACCAGCTTGAGGAATTTAAAGTAAACAGTTTTCTCGAGGAAAATCATTTGAAAAACGATTGTATTTCAGTCTGTCAGTTTTAAAACTGAATTCACCCCAAAAAATGTCACCATGGTATGATGTTAAGACTCGTCGCTTGATTCCTCTGAAGAAAATGCGCCTTTTCTCCAGATTTCTGGTGACTCATCGCTACTTGACCCAGCACGATAACCTCCTATTGGTTGAGCCACACGCGCCCTGCTCTGGGCCCAGAGGTTGTAGAGGAGGCTGAGAGCAGGGTTGGATTGGCCGGCAGGGATTGGCCTTCCCGCAGCTGGCTTTGGTCTGATCGGTGATTTGGTTGCCGGTTTCCGTGGCAGCAGTTGTGTAGCTGGCGTTTTGGTCGTTGGCACCACCTGCTGTAAAATTATCTTGATGAAATCTGCTCATTTCCCCAGTGCTGCTCTGACACAGACATGAAATATGCTAATAACATCACCACGAGGATTAAAGCTCCGGTCTGAAACTGGAGGATTTTTTTAAGCTTAAAGGCCTCGAGAGGCTTGATGACGTTTGTGGGAATGTGGGAATTTTTTCCTAAAAACCGACAATGTGAAATGGGAAGATCCTAAAAGCTCTAAAAAAGAAATAGTACACAGCTTTAATGTGACTAAGTCTTTTGGGAGGCTGCTTAACCCCCCTGATCAAAGACCTACCTCTCTCGTGACGGGTGAGGCTGTGGTCCCTGCTGTGGCTGTAAATGCGGTGGGTTCAGACGTGCTGGCAAAAACAATCCGGCAGGTGTCAACGACAGCAGAACCATCGATCTCTGGAAGCTCAAATCCCGGTGGAGGAGAAAAGGATTGAGCTAATGGATTGCAATCAAAGAGGTGTTAACGTTTTAATCTAGAAATTCGAAACACTTGGTTTTAGCTTGTAACTGATAGACATTTTGCATTTGATTTGGGGTAGAAATGGATCGATATGATTTCAGCATCCGCGTTAAGATTTAGAATTTTGGGTTCAAGTCTGCTTGATACTACTTGAAGCAAGTGAAAATACAAAATGCTGCCCAAACAAACTAATCCCCACATTCTGTATTATCTGATCTTTGAAAGTAGGGTCAAAGTAACCACAACTCTCATGTCAAATTTGAGTATTATGACTGTAGAGGGTTTTGTGATTTGTTACTTTTATCTGACTCAGACTTGTAGAATATCAGCTGACGCTGTACAAACTGCCCTCATTCATTAGCCTGCCCTGATTTAGTTTGTGCCCTCCTGATAACTCGAGCAGTGAACTTCTTTCTTCACCTGTGCCAAGGTCAACTGCTTTGTTTGTCTTGAGGTGTCTGCACTGCTATCCGATCTGCCGGTCTCCATTGCATATTTCATGAAGACAGCGCTAAGGTGTGTGTTTTCTCTATTGACTTAGCCTTTTGTTTGCAGCAAAGCTGCCATGAGGGCAATGTGTCAAACAAACTAAACCAAAAACAAAGTTGTCAGATTACAGCAACAGCAAACCAGCCTGTTTGTATCCCTGTGTGCGAATAGACAGAGTTCAAACAAACCACATGGAATGCGAGTGAAACATTAGAGATTTGAAGTATCTGCACTCACCGTGGATCACGCAGATGGCGTGAACTCCGAAGAGGTGGAAGATGAACGTGACCTGGAGGGAAGTCCAGCTGAAAGCCATGGCTGTCGGAGAAGCAGCGGTATGAGAAGAAGTGGAAATCAGAGAGGACCAGGAGAAAGTAAAAGGAGAAGAAGGACTGCAGAGTGACAGAGGAAGGTGATGAAGAATAAAACAGGCAGGGAGGGAGGGGATGAGGGGAAAGGATGGATAGTGTCTAGACTTCAAAGTTTACTCAGAGCAGGGTTGGCAGGGTTTGTGGTTCTGAGTTGCAAAAGTGTAAAACCCTCTAAATCCTGTCTTCTTCTCCTAGCTGTACTTATCTAAGTAACGCTTGAAGGAGCAACACCTGGACTTTAAGATGCACCTTATTCACAGGAAGATGCATGTCTTTTTTGCCAAGCCTTTACTTGAGAAAACATCCAAAATATGAATCCACGTGGGTCAGATACACAGGGAAATGTTTCAGGTTGAATAGAACCGGATAGAAAGTCAGGTTTTACTTTAAGCCGTAAGGAAACTTCAAACATCCATATCCAGTCCCTGAAAATCCTTTACCACAAGCTACAGTAGTTAGCTTTTTCATCCAGCAGAGGGAGCTCTATTTTCAATCTGACCTTGTACGTGCTCTCTTGACCTTCCAGTAAAAATTAGCTCATTGTCTATATACACATTGATATGTATATATACAAACAACCTAGGGTAGGCACAGACATGTATTTTGTACATTTATTGTCTTTTATTCTGGCAACAAAGCCAAATGTGGACTTTAGTGTGTAGTGTGCACCTCTCCGACCATCCTGATCACAAGGCCTCTTGTGCTATTTAGTTATTTTTTTTGTTTGTTTGTTTCTAAAATGTGATTCATGATATAAATATTCCCAAAACATTACTGGTGATGAATGACGAAGTCTGACTGTGTGCTTAAAGAGCTTGGCCGGGGTTATGATGAAGCAACACCTGGAATTTCCCACAGGTTTTCTTTTGGTCTTTTCCTTCTCACTGCCTTTGCTAAACCTCACAACAGTAGCTGGTGTAATTATATTCCAAATCTCAAGGCTTTGTTTGATCTACAGGAAGGTGATTTCCACAACACTGCGCATTCCCTCTCTGGAAGCAGAAACCGTCACCTTAATGTGACTCAGATGCCCTGCAGACTGTGTTGAGAAATGACAGAATGATGGGGTTGTTTTAAACTGACTGCCTTTATTTTGGGCCATTTCACAGCTGAAGTGAATAGATCTGGGTTTTATTTCAAATGGAGCGTGTGGATTATGAAATCACACTCATCTCTTGATTTTTCTAGCTCCAGTTGGCCAGTGAATGTGTCTCTTTTAGGAGTATGCTGCTTGAAGTGTACATAAAAAATAAGAAGAAATTGACCCTGGAAATCGGAAGGTGGTCACAGTCATTCTTGCATGAGATCACTGAAGACAACAAAAGCTGTCCAGCTGTCAACATCAGCGCGCCATGAAGGAAAAGAGCTACAAAGGGATGTCTGTCTTTCCTCCTTTGTAAGTCTGTAACACAGATTTGTTAGGTAAGTGACTTAATTTCAGCAGCTTTTCTTTGTTGTCTCAGCTGTTGGGTCGATGCTTTGCCCCATAAATGCTGAACCGCTTATGGAAACAGTTAGTCATTCAACATCACAAAGCAATCGTCTGCCTGTATCCCATTACTGGCGTTGGTAAAGTGCCTCTCCTAACATTTGAGCCGCACGCGGTTTAAAGCACGGGTTGCCAAGGCAGAGAGTGTCTGTTTACATTCCACACCCACTGTACAGTCAGCCTCTGATCTCTCCCCATGCATGTGCACGTGCTTCACACTTCTGATCTCCTCCCATCACCTTCTGCAAATCCAAACAACAGGCCGATTGTTTTTGGCCCGTCATCTGCAGACTTTGAACAGGATGGGGTCCAAGAAAACCAGACGAATTCCAGCCGAACTGTGCAGACATTCAGTCTGCTTGGGGGAAATTCTAGTAAGATTGAAAGTTTTCGACTAGTGCCACCATGAGGAGAAAACCCAATTTTTCACTCAGATTCTGTTTGCTTCAATTTAAGTGCAAAACGATAAAACAACATTAAGCTTATAAAAGTGTGTAGGAGATTTAAAAAAGGTCCCTTTACAGCTTTATTTGCAGTGTGTTTATGTAAGTTCGATAAATTAGAATATGGAAGAAATATATTTATACTGAAGCTTTATAACCTGCTCTATTTATTTATTAATGTAGATGTGCACAGACACTGGGAAAACCTCTGATTGTGTTGTTTTGGTTGTGGTACAGTGTGAAGCGGTCCATATTCTGGGATAGATTCCATTAACTTTTACACCTTGGGTAATATCTCACACCAGTGCTGAGTTAACTTTGAAAAGGATTCTAATAAGGGGATAAGAGCATATAAACTAAGGTTTCATCATGGAGGCCAATTAAAATCTATGATTAAAGTAAAAAACTCCAGATGTGATGTCATCTTAAAATGTGAGGATTTATTCCCCCCCATGATGATTACTTTTTTTTTAGAGAAATAATTTCAAATGAAGAAAATCGGATTTATTTTGTACAAATTTATAAATACAAAAATGATAATGGTATATTTGTGTAGCTCTGAACTTCAAAGTGCAAAAATCAGAATACAGGATGAGTAAATACAGTGTGATGCAGCCATTAACACGGAGTGAATAAACGATCGATAGCTTCTTTTTGACATGCTCCATAAAACAAAATATATAATTTTACACACAACTTCTCTAATAGATCACAGCTCACTGCATCGCGTGAATTAACTGGATGTAACTCTGGACCTACCTGAGGAAAAAAGGGCTAATTAGAACTGTGAAATGACTTTTAAGTAGCACTTTTGCTTTCCAACTGGTTGTGGGCAAGTTTAGGTGAACTTCCTAATGAAGCGCAGCTTGAGGTACGTGATGACGAGGAAGCAGATGGTCATGATGCCGAGAGCCAGGTGGTTCTGCCAGAGGCCCCAGGGGGAGTACTCGACGCCCTGCTCCTCCAGGTATGCCTCCCCTGTGCAGCTGGACACGCGCAGAGGAAACACGGTTATCCACAGGACTTTAAACTGAATGTGGCGAGTGACTAACTAAAAGATTAACTTTTTTTTTATTTTTTAAACAAGCTGAACTATTCAATCTGATCGTTTTAGAAGATCGTCTTTAGCTTTTGTCTTTAATAACACGACTCTACTGTTAGTTTGAGAGCACCGTTAAAAACCTGTTTATAGGCGTACTGTCAAGTTATGCTTCTATATCAAAAAGAAAGGCCAGTATGATTTCTAAGGGTAAATGCAACCTCAGAGGGGAAATAAAACATGGTGCAGGTACATTGGGGAGCAATAGCCAATATGCTGCTTGGTTTGTTTGTGTGAGCGTGGCGTTGTTACTTACGAGGATCCTGGAGGAATGATGGAGCTGTTCAACCCATGACAGAAGTTCAGCCCGGTAAACTCATTAGCTTGCAGAGCCTGAAAAGAGAGTCAGAATATCGAGCCGTTAAAACATTTTTCTTTCTTTTCTGAAAAGCATGTTGTCCAGATCATGTCTGACCATAAAGTTGAACAATATATCTTTATGGTTCTTATGAGCTCTCGCATCCCTATTTAGAGAGGGCAGATTATAATATAGGTACATTTACTTACAGTAAGGCCATATCTGGGTATACTGAGGTATTTTAACCAAGCCAGCCAGCTCACGATGGAGGGAAGGTTCACCAGCAACCCTGCAAAAATCTACAGAAAAGAGAAGAAATAAGTATGCAAGATATGTAAAGGTACTTTTGGCTTCCCCGTAGGGATATGGCATAATTTTTTGGTTGCTCTACCTACCATTGCCATCGTGTAAAAGCTTATTTGCGAGCCAGTGTGTGTAAATTTGAGTGCCTCACCATCATAAAGACGCAGGTGATGGTCATGAAAATGTTGGCAATCGCCACCACCGTCTGGTCGGCAGAGATTGCAAATGCCATGGAGGTGGCGGTGTAGGCGACCAGAGCGACGGTTAGCATGAAGATGAAGAAGGCCTCGGCGGTGGGTTTAAGACCTGCACGCACATACACAGACGAGTAGCGATTTAGCCTTGACTGACCACTTTGTGATAGCAGCTGAACGGGAAATAAGTAGAAGCAGTGGAAATACAAGTGGTTTCTCTCTGTTTTGTTTACCCACCGATCATGAAGTAAGCAACACAGCTGAAGACGATGGCGGGGATGGTCCTCAGCGTGATGATGTCAGACAGGATCTTACACAGGAAATACACGGAAACACGGTAGTATCCGCTTATGTACTCGTGGCTGCAAAGAAACAAATAGAGGAGAGTGTAAACAGCATCTGATTCTCGGGTTTAAGGCCTACCTAGATGTCTGGATGTGTGCCATCTGTAATCCATCTTTTGGTAAGGAAATGCTACTTATTATCCTTATTTCCACCCTCCTTTCCCGCTACCCTCAGAATCTGCCTCAAATGCAATAAGAAATGTTCATTTTTGAGGAGAAATTATACCTAATTCCATGCTAATCAATTAAAAGGATATGAAGCCGCATGACACTTGGTGTGCATGAAAATATCTACATAAAATGTTAAGTGATCACTTTGATATTAATACTTAACTATCTAACTATCTGACAACTACTTTATGTGTTATTACAACAATTTAAGGACATAAACTGTTTCATAGTGATAATATTGACTAAATCAAAGATAGTTTGGATTCTATTGCTGTCCACCAGAGGGCAGAATAGAGACACGTGAGCACTGACAAAATATCACTACAGTGCGTTGGGACCACTTCTTCCTGAACTCATCCTATTTAAGATGTGTACCCCTTTTAAACACACTGCCTGACAGCAGCTTTAGCTCATTTCAAAAGCAGATCTGTTCGCTAAGCACGCTCAATTTTGAATGAAATAGTTGTTACAGGAGTTTAGAGGTCTATTGTGGTCCCTTAGACAGAGCTGAGCTACTGCATGTTTAACCACACCAACCATGCCATAAAGACTAATGGACTTATGAACAAAACAAAACAAAAATAATAAATTTGCTTTGTGAGGGCCCAGTGTTTTTAATTAAATAGAAAGCAAGGGTCTAAACAGATTTATGTTTGAGCACACACTGATATTGATTTTCTCTAATCTCATTCTCAGAAGGAATGTGAGGCTCTTTCTTCCCTCCCTGTAAAAATTTTTGAAACAACTTATTAAAAAAGAAAGACTTAACCTTCTGGGGACTACAGACGTTCCTCCACATCGTCAAAAAAATCTTGCCGGCTGTTTATTACCAACTGCTTAATCAAACGATGGATATTCTTGTGCCAAATGTAAATGATTAACTTTGTAGGGACCTGATATTTGTCCCCAGATAGCAATCTGATCCCCTCGGTGTCTTCTGAACACGTTTCAACACAGACTGATCTAAACCATAAAAAGCTAAGGAAAAGTTCATGTTTACACCCTCAAACAATTCTAGGGATTTTTCCCGTGACCTTTAATAGTTGACTTAGACCTGACTTGTTACCGCTAGTGGACACAGAGTCCCCAGAAAGCCACTGCTAAAGAGGTGTGTGTGCGTGTGTCAGTGCATCAGACCCACATGAAGAGTTTCCTCTCGGTGATGAAGAGCTCAGCAGCCGACAGCGAGCTGAAACACTGGTTCACAACGATGAAGAAGAGAGCGCCAACTCTGAAAACAACCGTCCAGTTTAATGTAATTACGTAATTCACTTTGTGCGGGACGCACGTGGTGCATCCATTTTTGCACACTGGTAAACACAGGCTGTGTTTCAGTTTTGTGTGCCGATGCTGGTCCTCCAGCTCTGTCCAGAAGTACACTTCTACCAACAGCACTGATGCTCAGAGTAGGAGTGGAAGAACGATTAATCCCCCTCCCATTTTGGGAGATTTAAGTGTGTATAAGCCCTTCATTTTCACGCATAAATGTGTTCATTTATGCCCAGTCTACTCACTAATTTGACATCATTGATTTAGTTGGATTTCCTTTCATAAGTAGTCTATCACCTCTATGGCATATTTTTTTGCAAACTAGATATATTGATGATAAACTAACATTTTTTATATACTGGTACCTTTTCCAGTCCAGATTAATACACACTGTAACTGTTTTTGCATTTATCTATACGTTTTGTAGTTATGTTAATGTATCGGGAATGCTTAGGTGAGATTTTACTAATATAGAGGCAATAACTGTATAATTCTTATTTTTCCTTGAGGCTTTCTCATGGAATGTTTTAACCTTTAGAGTAAAAACGTGAAAATTATGATACAGTCAATTTAAAAGTTAAATACAATTACCACAGGTTTAGTGCATTTCAAATAGACCATAAAATAACAAATACCTGTTCTGTACTCCACTCTGATCCTCTTTGACATCAAAGAAAAGGGCTCCGACAACCAGAGCGAGGAAAAGCGTCACTGCAATCTAAACAAAGGAAATAAAATGTTTAACATACGTTAAGGTACTATCAAGAATTTCCCAGCAGTGTCACCAAACAAACGCTAAAGAAATGTTCACAAGGATTTCGTCATCTCATCACTGATGACTACAAAATAGTAAGTAGACAGCCACTGTTTCTCTGAAACGTCCAAACTGAGCATCTGGGAATAGAAACAGAGTTCCCTCTGCTTTTCTACCTGAGCGATGGAAGTCTGAGGGTTGAGCAGCAGGTTGCGGAAGGTTCTCTTCAGAACCCATTTGAACTGGGTCAGGAAACTGGTGTTGTAGGTGATGGTTCTGGAGCGGGCGGTGGAGGTTTTCGGCTTTCCCTGAGCTATTCTCTCTGAGACACACAAGACGTAACGACAGAATTCACAACAAACATTCCTCAGGTTATATGTACGGTCCTATATTTGTGAAAAAACAAAACTCTTTATTGGCTATTTATTAAAACCATTTTTGAGATAATTTTTTTATACTGATATTTCACACAAAAAGTCTCAGAACTACAAAAAGCACACCAATTGTTGTGTGTCTTTTTCATCGTTTCTGTTTGTGTGTTTTTTGGTGGTGAATTTTTGTGCTTCCTTGAAGCAATTATCTTCCCTTGGTTTCTTTAATCAACATTTGGCTTTTAAATAGTCAGTAAATAAATGTCAGAATTTTATATGCAAACACAGATGCATCAGTAAGAGTTTTCTTTACAGAGTTTCTTAATAAGGTCATTAAGCGCCACCTCAGCATTCTTTGGGAAGTGACCTTTTTTTTTTTGTCGTGCTCACCCAGCTCTGCTTTGGTTTGCTTGAAGCACTGGCAGTTTCTGTACTCCTCCACGAGCTTGTCCTCGATTCCCCTTCTGGACAACGACACAGAGTCTGCATCTGGACATGGGCGTGGAAAGAGTCGGAAAACAAAAGTCACATGAAAGGCTCTCGCGGGTGGACTTTAGTGAAAGAGGGAAAAAAAAAGGTTGAGTTTCGCATTTCCCCCAGATTTATAGCATTTTGTGTTAGTGTAAAGAACAGGAAACGAGGCTCAGTGTTTATTTGAGGCTAAAAATCACCGGTGGTTTTCCCATGGACTTTTATTCTGCATTTATATGTTCTGTTTCAAATAAGACTTCAGGAATGACTATGATACTTAATCCTCCTCACAGACTGCAGGTCTCAGTTAGGCTGCCATAACAAACCCCCCCACCTTCCTCATCCGCGCTGTTGAGGGCCACCGCCGTCGAGTCTCCGTTGATGACGTCCAAGAAGAAGTCAGCGGGGTTGTTGTGGGCCTCGCAGGTGTATCCTTGAAAACAGTGTTCAAACTGAGCTAATCAAAGCACAATGCTGCTCCATGCTGAGAACAACATGCATCAGACTTCTGGTGGGACGTCACGCCCCCTTACCGATCTCTGAGAAGTACTCCAGCGCAGTCTGAGCCGGGCCGTGGTAGACCTGAAACGACATTCAGCATGACGCAAAACGCTCTCTCCGTATACAACTTAACCTTGAGAATTGCTAGAAAAATCTAGTTAAAACATAAAGAAAAGCAGCAGTTGTGGTGACCTGTTTTCCGTTGACCAGCAGGGTCAGGCTGTCGAACAGGCGGTAGATGGTGTATCGAGGCTGGTGGATGGACAGGATGATGGTGCGACCATGGTTCGCCATTCTTACAGAGAGGATAGAGACACATGGATTTATGTTATACTCCCCATGATACCACCATCCATGTCTGAAGTGGTTCGTGTATTATTTCTATTGCTATATGTCGCCTATATGACTGTAATTCTTCAGGCAGTAGTAGTTGTTTTTTTTTTTTCTTTTGATGTTTTTATTTTTAGTATTTATAGTGTGGAATTTGAAAAAAAGGACACTTTTTTGTTTTATTCTGAATTTTAAAGCAGACCAACATGTAAATAGGGCGTTAGGTTGTTTATAATACTATGTTTCTTAATGGGAAACTTACAGATATGTAAAAAACAAGCCTAGTTGCTAATTATAACATCTCTAACCCTTGAAAAAATATTACCTGACAGCATTCACTGAAAGAAGTATAAAATTGTTGACACTTAAAAAAACATTACCTAAAATCTTAGAAAACTTGCACATAGACAATTACTCATACTTTATTTAGCCATTCAGAGTGTGAGCTATGCACAATAAAATGGAACCCTTTATTTTTCACTAATATGGTCATTTAAGAAACTGTAATCCACCGTATGATGTAGGATCCCAGTTCACGGCTCTTATTTGTACGTTAAAGACAAAAGGTTTGGAGAATATTGACCTCTTTTCAATGGCAGAAGCCATTTAAGATAAACATGTTGAAACAGCTCGGCTAACTTTGGGACACGTCTTACGCAGGGGTTCGACATCAGGTTGAGAGTTCTGTGTTGGAGTCGGGTTCAAAGGTTAACGAGGCTCCTCAGGGAGGCTCGGTTGGCTCACCTCTTGAGCAGCAGCAGCACCGAGTTGGCCGTGCTGGCGTCCAGGCCCGTTGTGGGTTCGTCCAGGAAAAGCACCGATGGGTCGATAATCAGCTCCATGCCAATGTTGGTCCTCTTCCTCTCCCCGCCGGAGATCCCGCGAATCAGCTGAGTTCCCACCTGCAAAGGACATCAAACATTCATCAAACATTCTCATTGCCTCTCTATAGTACATACAGGCCTTAATTTACTTTTATTTTTCATCATAAATCTAGTCATTTTTATCGCAAATATCCAAGTTTTTCCACTTTATCCCCACAAAAAATCTGTCTTAATGACTCACTTTTTTTGAGTTTCTCTGCATTTCTTTCTTGCGTCCTGCTCACCTTGGAGTCGGCCACTTTCCCCAGCCCCAGCTCCTGGATCAGCCTGTTGACTTTCTGCTCTTTCTCCTGCTGGCTGATGCTCGACGGGAGACGGAGCGCCGCCGAGAAGCTGAAGTTTTCCCTGACGGTGAGAGTTCCCATCACCACGTCGTCCTGCGGACGGGAAGCCGCGGCTTAAGACGGGCAAACATTTATACAACGCTGGAAAAACCTTTATTTGGACATCGTTCCACATTGAATTTCATTTCCTTCAATGTGATTCTTGACCTCAGAGTTTTTTTTTTAAAGACTAAAACAGATTTGGCCGAAGCTGGTCTTATTGTTGCAGGCAATCTCTTCCTTCCAGGAAACGTTCCTGAATCGGAGACATTCAGAGCTGCAGGTCGGACTTCCCGCCTGGCTTCCTGCTTGCCCGGCATACCTGCACCACGTATCCAGACAGACACTTGAAGTTTGGGGGCTGAGGGGCTCCGTCGATCAGGACTTCTCCTGACAGGCCGGAGGGGTCCTTTCTGGCTGCCAAGACGTCCAGAAACCTAAAGGGGAAAGACACCCAAGAGGTCTGGTTTGAAGACAAATATGACAGAAAAAGCGCCCTTATTTTATTCTGTTTTTCCAGTTTATTCCAATTTGGAAAAATGAGCATCTGGTGGAGGAATGGGACCTCCTTCACAGGGAATTAAGGAACTCCAAGTTTCTATGTTCACATAAATCCACCTTTGTCTTCCGCTTCATATTTTAACTGAAATACATTAAACAACGAAGTAAAAAATAGGTAGAGAAAGAAGAATTGACGCATATGTTCCAAAAACGTGAACTGCTATTACTGATAGATAAACACTAAACTAATTTAGTTGATTTTTAAGAAGACATTGCTGAACGTTTCCAAATCTTAATGTAAACCTCGATTTCCCCCCATGCCCAGGACAGACATATTTGCAAACTCACGAGGACTTGCCGCTTCCTGTCGCCCCCATGATGGCGTTCAGACCCGGCTTCATGATCCCACTGAAAGGGAAACAAAACATTTCAACAAATGCTCACATTTTTTTTCTTATCACAATAAGGGCCAGTATTTGATTTAGAGCACACTAAAACACGAGCTTTCAGAATATGAATGAACAGAGAAAAAAAGGGGGTGTAAATGGTTTTATTTGTATTAGAAATTGTTTGGCATGAGTCAGGAGAAAAATGGCTTTCATAATCCTGTGTACAACTGACTGAGCCAGCCTGTAACTGTAAATAATTACAGGGGCTGGCCTGTAAATTGCCAAAAGCCACTAGTGGCTATAAAGTTATTGCACGTGAGCACACAGTAACCTTTGACCAGTTATGAGAGTCATAGCACTCACATGTTGGGGACTTGGATTGTTTTCATAACAGAACATAATTAAATTCCAGGCAGCCTTGCTAGCAAGCCCTAATCTCACGTCCGATCCGCCACACCGGCTGACTCCTTACACGTCTGTCCCTCCCATCAAAGGTGCCAAAGAGGAGGCGCAGATTCTCCTAACAGCATTCAGCAATTAGATAATATCACATGCGACACAGCGGGTAAAACCAAAGAGATTGCAGCGTATTGCCGTTTAATCTTATCTTATTATCTTATCTGTGTGTCTTAAAAGGAAGCATGCAACATAATGAGAGAGGGATGGCCAGGTGGAGCAGAGAGGAGGACCCCTGTGCATCAACCGGACTGTGGAAAGAGTACCATCACTAACGGTGTCAAAAGGTTTCAGCAGATGAATAAGGAGGCGCATGTGCCAAAGGAAAATATTAGAAAACCATTTTTTCACGGCCCCATTAGGATGTTGAGGATGTTAGAGACTTCTGCATCCAAACGTGAGCTCTCCTCCAGGTGCATTTGAAGGGAATGTAAATATCCTGCAAAGCTTTCCTGCTGAGACTGATTTCCTGGTTGCAAACTAAACAACGGAGCAGCAAGGAGAGTTCTGAGGGCAACGGGAGGGGAAAAATAAATAAGAGAAGAATGGAAAATGAATGCACATGCTATTGACACCTTTTCCAAACAGTTCAAGAGCATCATAAAGAAGGGAAATGAATCAAAAGTGTCCAGTTTTAAATCTGCCACTGCAGAGTTCTGGTTATGATTCTACACTTTCAAACAAAAGGCCTTTAGAATTCATAATAATAATGCTCGTTATAATTTAATTATATAACAAAGGTAATTTAGAAAGAAACTTTTAGAATCTGATCAAAATGTAACTATATGACTTGAACAATTCCAGAAAGAACATTCTGAGGAAAACATTTTTTCAAGATCGAATTCTAGTGATAACTTTTTGATCCTTTTTCTGCTGTTGGAATAATCAAACTTTTGCATTTTAAACATGTCTAGTTTGCAGTATTTTTTTTCCCCACGCGTTTGAACATGTTCTCTAAACAGTGACCCGTTTTTTCCGCATAATCAGGTGGTGAAAAGCGCGATTGGAAAAGAGTTGTTGTATTTTAGAGGAACCAAAACTGCCTTTAACCCCCCACCAGGAAACTGAAAGTGCAGCGACTGTTTCGTTGAAGCGGTTTTGTTTTGAAACACTGACAGTGACTTGACATGACGGTGGGAGTGGTTCCGCTGGAATTTTACTCTGTCCCCCTGTATGATGGTTCTTAATACCCCCGGCCCCCCGTATTTTTTTAGTCCCACTTAACTTTCCTCCCGTTTTTCCATTCTCACATTATGACCCCTGGCAAAAATGATGGATTCTCAACAGTTTGAGGACCTTCATCAGTCCATGAGTAGTCAAATGAGGACTTTCCATGAAAAGTTTTGTCGTCTTTTTTGCTGATGCGGTCAAACACACCACAGAGAAGAGGCATCACTACTGTTGTGAAACTGACTCGTCATTTACCAACGCAGGGAGAGGACTTCCTTCTTTTCGTCAGCAAATCTCAGAAAACATGACAACGCATTTGAATTTCCAGCTCTGGAAACATGACAAAACACTATCTGGACACAGCCAATCGACCCCGAGTGACATCACAAAGATGCAAAAGCGGACCTTTCGCTCTCCAAAGTCGAACCGAGAAATTACAACGAAGTCTGAACCCACCTTCAAGTCTGTCAATGATTGCTTGAATTGAGATTACACCCAAGATACAAGGCAGCAGAGACTATAAATTGTCAACTCAAACTGTAAACTGAATAAACTAGAAACACGAACTGCTCTTTGACCAATTACAGCTTTCGTAACGCACGCACACAAACTCTTACGTCTCTTTATGACATAACTTCATCAAATAGTCACCTGCTGCTGACTCCAAGTCACACCATAAGGCCATTCAATGCCATTTCTAAGCCTTCATCTATGAGTTAAACAGACCTTAAGCCATTTCAGATTTGGAACAGTGGACAGTTTCTATTCATGCAACTGTTCTTTCTAAAGCTTTCTTTCTATCTATCTATCTATCTATCTATCTATCTATCTATCTATCTATCTATCCTTCTGCTTTCTTAATATGGGCAGTAACCCTCTGAACTTTCTCACAAAGTGAGGCTGTGAAGGTATCGAGGCAGGTCAGCATCCTGCCACTGTGCCTGTTTGTTGGTTTAAGCACAGAGTTATTGTCCTCCGAAGGTTATGTATGTACATATGTGTGTGTGTGTGTTCCAGAGGCAAAGTGGAAACCCCAGGCTCCCCACCAGGGAAACTTCCTTCCTCCAAACATGTGAGGGGATTCGGTGCGGCGCGGGCTTGATCCTGTCACGTTGGCGTCCCAGGTGGGCCGCCGGTGGCACGTAGGCAAGCAAACGGACGATGTGCGTTGGGAAACATAGGCTTACCAAACAGGTAAACGCCCCACCCCTTCAGAAAGAAACCCGATTGATGCGACTGGCTAGCGTGACAAACTGGCACCAGACTTTTTGGAAACAGCTCGAATCACGTGGAGAGGGTACGCCCACTGGCAGTTACGATCTAAAGCATTTCGGATGGTAAAGTTCCATAAAGCGTGTGCTAAAAGCTGGATCGGACGCTTGTGGCCATCAGAAGCATTTTCTTGCACCCAATGTCCATGTAAATGTGTCTAACTGTGCTGATAAACGCCGACCAGAGCTGGAACCAACGATTTTCTCCACTGAACAGCACCAGACAGAACGCATATAGCACACCTCGATTTTGCCCTAAAAAGCCAGATGTTACTGGGTGCCAGATGTTACTAAGCCCTGCGATTTTCTGACAGTTTTCACTTTGACACGCGACACTTAGAGTTCAGCCTACAGCTTAGTAACCCAGTTTCACTTCCTCAGTTCATCATATGAGCTGTGCATAGTTCCATAATCATGGACTTGAAGATTGTGGTGGAGCTGGAGCTAAATGAGTTAGAGAAGTTATACTGGGCCCTGCTTTCTCACAGGGAGAAGCAGCCCCGACACCTTTTGAAATTCAGCCTGTTATCCAAGCATTTGGTCTCACGTGTAACCTTCTCTTCAACATCCGAAATTAGCTCGCTTTCTCTTAATCAAGCCTTCTTTGAAACATTTGGATGACTATTTTCTAAGGCAAACGAATGCGATGCCTAATTTAAGCATGACAACTCTTCTTTTTAAATTTCACACTTTTACCATGAAGTGTCACTCCAACCAAAAAAGCAAAAAAATCATTTCCCATCCTTTTCTATAAGTGTAGTCTAGGTGCTCTAGGTGAATTGATCTTGGCGTTCGGACACAGCGGTGTACTCACTTGAGGTCAATGAGGATGTCTTTGGTCGTGGTCTTTCGGGAGAAGCAGCCTTTCCCCTGCTTCACCTTGTAGTAAATATTGTGGAAGCTGACAGTGGCCCCATTTTTGTGGTGGCCCCCACCTGCAAACTAAAGAAAAGTAGCTCATTCCCAACCGCGCTAGCCTCTGTAGCACATGTAAAGCGCCTCGCGCTGGTGTCAAAAGATGAGCTCACCTGGCTTTTAAAGTCTCCATTCAGCCCAGTCTCAGTCATCTCTTGCATGTTTGGAATCCTTCACTTATCGTCCTGCACCCAAAGAGCTGAGGAGACACATGGAATTAACCAAATGATTGGGAGGAGCCCACAAAAAATGTATATGGACAAAAATACATGCATGACTTCCGTGCATGTGTGGACAGAATAAAGAGATTTTTCTTTCACTGAATAATGGTAAGAGGATTTTTGTGTGCTCAGCATGTCAGTGCTGCATTGGATGAGCTGCTGACCACCGCCGTGAGGGGCAGAAAGTAATTAGATAATTTCAATCCTGTAAAGACCTGCGTACAAACTGTCTTTATCATGTGGTAGGCAAAGGATTTTTTATGTTTTTTTTTCTTTTCTATTACATATCCTCTTGACGGTAATATTCAGATTTTTCTTTTTAAAGTAAATGAGTTTAACTTCTCAGCACTTATAATAACTATTTAGATATCATTTCATTAGAACAATCCATAACATGACTTTAGGGATTAAAGTTTGTGTTTTTTAAAAGCAGATCTTTTAATGAACCATTTTTCAATAACTCTAAGCTTAGCAATAACTTAACTAACTTAAATTGTTCCAGTATACCTTTAAAAAACAAATAAACAAACAAAAAAACACATCAAATACTTTATGATTAATGTGTTTTGTGGGTTAAAAATCCAGTCACAAATCAGATTCATTTGATTCAGATCCACCCTTTCCTCAGTTTAAACTACTCCGAGTTCACCAAAACCTAGTGTAAATTTATCTTAAAAAAAAGTTTAAACTAAAACATCCATGTAAATCCAATTTTACCCTCTGAAGTCAGATAATCCCAGTCAGAACAGCCACTTGCAGACATCCACACCACAGGACGGTGACTCGGAGAGTGCAGAGAGTCACACTGCAGAGATCAATGTGTGTCGCAGAGAGAACAGTTTGTTTAGTGTACGCCGAGTGTGCGCATGTGTGTGTGTTTGTGTGTGTGTGTTGGGTAAGCCTGGGTTTATGACTAAGGCGTGATAAGATATGTAGGGAGAAGGGCAGCATTGTCAGTCACTTTCTCCTCCTAAACCCCATTCATCAGTAAAAGTACAGTATGGAGAATCCAGGAAAAGGTGTATTACTTATTATTTACGCTCTCACGCTTTGTATAACAAAGGATTATATCTATTAGATCTTTTTCCCCCCAAAAACAGTTTGATGAAAAAAGACAACTTTAAGACTCATTTAAGAAACAAGGTTCTAATTAAGAAGATTAATGACCTCATATATTTTATCAGGACAGGACACACTCCCTAAAACAAACACCCAAAAGTGGGTTTACACTCACATGGCAATGGTCCCCAACGGGCACGTGACGTTTACGGGACGCCCTGACCGGGGTTCGAACCTGCGGACCCTCCCAGTTAACGGAAGACACGCCCTGAACCCAAAGCCAGAAGCCGCGATTCCGCCATAAAAAGACCAGCATTTGATTCGAAGTCACAAAAAAATAACTTTTGGGGACGACCCACTTCCTCCTGGCGTGAGCTCCAAATCAAATGCCATCACGAATGTACAGGAATTCTATCGCAGTCTACCGCGTTAAATAAGATGAATACATAGAGATGCAGATGTTTTTTTCTCAGCAGAAACAGGACGTCTCAAGTCTAACCGCGCTCAGAGGTTTCTTTAAACTACATCTAGGATGGGGTCAAAATGGAAAAACCGTTTTCATGCCATCGCAGCCCCCTCACCGTGTCTCTGCCGGGCGGTAAAGTCCCGGGTCCTTCCTGCAGATCCCACCGGCTGATCGTTAAGCAACCAACGCCGTGCACATCCCTGCAGCGGTGTGGGGCACATCTGGCCCGCGCAGGGCCCGTAGGTTTACCGGGAGAGGGCTCGTCCGGACCGAACCGGTGTGCATCGCAAACCAGACGCTGCGTAACCGAGCGGCTCTCCGCGTAAAGACGCGCTAAAATGCCCACCGGGGGGGGGGGGGGGGGGGGCAGCGGCGGGCGGAGACACGAGCAGCCGGTCTGTCGGTCTCCGTCTGGCATTTACAGCCGGGCAGGAAGTCAGAGAGACGCTCACATCCTGATCCAATTCGACCCAAATGAGACATCAAATGAGGCGCGTTGAACTGGGTTCCACGTGTTTGAATTTTGACACGTGATCAGAATTTTCTTCTTTTATTTTGAATTAACATCTAAATACTTCAACACGGCCTGAAACGTCTTTGAGCTCTTCTCAGAGAAGGAAGCTCTTCTTTGGATGGTGGCGGTCTTTTGCAGGCCTGACTGAATCTGTCCTCCCCTCGTACTATTTTTTAAGAAGTTTTCAAGTTTCCTCAAATTGTTTGCGACCACGTGGATGCAAAAACTACACTAAAATGTCCGTTAATCAGCTATCTTTGGTATTTGTAACAATACATGTAAAAAATGGGAATAAGTATTGTGCTGTTTGTAACAAAATGCTGGTAAAGTGGTCGTCCTGTCCACGCATGGAAAGCCACGCGTGGACAGGACGGTGTTTGGATGGGTGTCTAATTTGATCCCAACAAGAATCTTGTCTGTATTTCTTTCGCCAATTTTAGCAATTCTTTGTAAATACAGCAAAAAACGCCTCTAAATGTTCTACATTTAGCTGAAAAGAGTTTTTCAAACCCCCCGTTTAAGAGCAGAAAGGCAGCAGCGTTCACTCACCTGTGTTCCAGCGCGGTGGCTCCCCCTGTCGGCCAAAGCACATCACTGCAGCTAAAGTCGTTTGCGTAAAATCAACAATTCAACACTCTAGCAAAAGAAACTGGATATGTTTATTAAAAAAAGCGAAAACAACTATAAAAATGAATACTTAGTAAAAAAAAATTGAAAGCTTGCTGCTTTAATAATGTTGGAGGACATTATTTTTTCTGTTTCGTTGACTCAAAGTGAAAGAGATCGAATGGATAGTGGTGTTATGATAACAGATATGACAATATAGTGAGATTAATAAGTTAAGTATGTCTCAGACCGACTACATTTCTTATACAACACGTCATTTTTAATATAAAATTATTTTACTGAACGTGTAATATTCATGTTTAACCACTAGAGGGCAGAAAACTCCAGTTTCCAGTTACAGGAGCTGAATGTCAGGGGGAGGACAGGGTGTACTGGCATGAGTTTTTTCCCCACCAGTTCTAAAAATACAGGCAAAACCATAGGATAGAAATTGCAGATATGATTTTAAGCCATCACTTTTCAAAAAGAAAGTTGAAGTTTAATACTTACAGCCTGACTTTAAACCATGATGTGAGCCTTTTAAAGGTGAGTAGAGGTTGAGAAGATTGACCAACGAGTTCAATTCAACCACTCACCCACCCACCCACCCACACACACACATACGCAGACACACACACAACCAAAAACAGCTACTCACGCTTAGGCATTCTCTGAAGGTCAGTACACACGTTATCTCTCACAAGGGTTTTAGGTTCCGGTTATGGCGTGTGTCCCTGTGTTTGTTGGGTGTTTTGTTTCAAGGCACTTATTGAACTTGGTGTGTGTGATGTTCTGCCGTCTCTGTCACCTCGTGGTCCCTTGACAGAACTCGATGAATCTTAATGGTTTCTATATTTACCCAGAGTCCTCTTGTTGCCTGCCCATTGGCAGAGCCTAACACTCCTGCGACATGCTTGGACTTGGAGTCAGCTGTCAGTCGGTCCTAAGCGCTGCCTGTCTGCTGCCAGCGTATGATGTGGACTTCAAAGTGTGCTTGACTTCAAAGACTTTGATTCAGTCCATATCTATCTGTTGGAGTGCAACATACCAGATGTGCTGATTTACTGCATATTTAAATGATTAATTATCATGCTCTGTTATGTGTTGTACAGCAAAAGCCATTCTGCACTGTCAGCACAAACCTTTGTGAAAACATGCCAAAACAAGAACATCGGAGTTTCACATTTAAATGATTTATTCTTCCAGTGGGTCTCAAATTGGAGCCCACAAGTCAGAAG
Source organism: Menidia beryllina (assembly GCA_013363375.1). Taxonomy (NCBI): domain Eukaryota; kingdom Metazoa; phylum Chordata; class Actinopteri; order Atheriniformes; family Atherinopsidae; genus Menidia; species Menidia beryllina. The sequence goes on along the minus strand of JABUIW010000018.1, from coordinate 3,433,315 downwards.
TCTTGTGATGGTTGACGTACAGATGCAGGTAGGTCTCAGACAGAGTTAGAGAAGTGTCATACAATCTCTGCCTGATACAATATGTTTTCATTTTGTTACCATTGCAGTTAATCGGGGCCAGTTCCTCCAGTTGAGAACTGGACTTGCTCAAACAGCTATACTTTCCTCTCGGACTTCCTGGAATAATGATCATTCAGCAAAAACAGGAGGGTGGGCCTCAGTGGTCCGGTTAGTTTGCAGAGATTTGTATTTGACTTTGGTGAGAAGATTCCTAACTTGTTGGCTTTTTTTATATATATATCAAATATTAGGGAAAACACTAAGCGTGCCATCCCTTTGAAAGGAAAATGGAGAAGGGGAAAATGGGGAGAATACTTTGTCTAAAGGCAAAGCATATGAAAGACAGGACAAACAACGCGGCGCATTCCTCTGTATGTACAACATATTTCCATATACATTCTATTTACACAGTGACTAGTCGGCTGAGAACCAAAGCGGTGATACGGCCAGGCCGCAGCATCTTGAGATGCAAGAAAGATGGAGGTCGCGAATGATTCGAAGTCGGAGATGAATTTCAGCTTGCAGTCAGGTAGAGCTCAGTCGTGTTTTTCCTCGGCTTCTGTGACGTCTACGCCCATCTGCCACTCGAGGCAAAGTTCCTGCTCATGCTGTACATGGCAGTGGCGCTTTTGTGTTTCCCCCAGGCTCCCAGCGGGATGATGACGATGGTGGAGTTGTCCTCTGAGCCGTACTGTAGCGCCTGAAACACATTTGACATTGTTTTCCGCTAACTGTTTGCAGCCATTGAATGGTTAAATGCCTGAGGACCTCTCAAGGAGACGTTCTCCTCACCATGATACATGAGTTCATGGAAAGAGGACTCTTGAATTGTAAGCAGCTCGCTCATGTTTCCGTATTAAAAAGTGGAAAATACTGAGGGCAAGTTAAAGAAGAAAATAGCCAGTGGATTTTATTATAAGGACTGTCATGGTAAAACAGCCAAAAAGCTTTGACAGCTTTGTGAAATAGAAACAAAACCAGAATGTAGAGATCTTCTGTGTTCAATCATATCTGAACGGTTGCTTGAGTAATTTTTCTCTTGTTCTTAGTTATTGTTTTTTTATTTCTTGATTTGTGTGATGAATTGCTCTATAAAGATGAAAAAAACAAAGCTCTTATCTACCTGCTGAGCAATGACGTCGGCAGCCTCGGTGGGATCCTGGCATTGCTTGATGACGTCACAGATCTCCTGGTTACTCAGCAGGAAGTTGATGCCGTCAGTGGTCAGAGCCAGGAAGGCGTCGTCGGCATGTTTGATCTGCAGACAAACAGGTAGGGCTCATCCGGTACAGCCGTTGCTATGGCGAGTGAGCCCGCCATCGATGGCTGGGGTAGTCAGGGTTTGACTTGAGCTGAGGGTCAAAGGTGACACGACACTGCATTGAGACTCACCTGGAGTCGTTTGGTTTCTGGCTCTGCAATGACGCCGCTGGACTTCAGGTGGAAGTCTCCGATGCTGCGGGTCATGGCGAGCCGCCCGTTAACATTCGCTTGGCCCACGCTGTTCCACGTCACAAAACCACCCAGTCCCTGGATCCTGAACCAAAACAATACACTCAACATTTCAGTTACTGTACACGTGCATTAACATGTCTTTTTTGTTTGGGAGTATTTATATAGATCCCCAAAAAAATATATATTTGTAGATTTGTCAAATGAACGGGCACATGTTATCTAAAGCTATAAAACGTAAATATCTAGGAAAAGCTGCATGTTGCATGAGAACTAGCTGGTGTGATACAACTAGCTTTAAGTTAGCAATGATGGAGACACAACAGCTGCTGAAATTGGCAGCGATTCAGTGACATTTAAAGACGATTTAGGAGTCTGCGCGTGCATCTGCGTTTCACATTCGCAGAATCTTGGCACCGTGGGATGAGCTCGCTTGACGCAAGTGTCTAGTTAGAGGTGGGGCCGCTGTGCTGTGACATAACAGCAGCTGCTCTCAGCTGAAGGGATCCCCAAACCTGTCCAGGCACAGCTCTGCTGGAAGGTCCTTCCATTTTGACACACAGAGGAATCCATTTATAACTCGGCCTGATTGGCTACTGGTGGGAAAACTCCCCCGTGCTGTCCAATCCGGTGCTTAGGAAAGTCTTTGAACGTGCTATTGAGTCTTTTTGCAGAGTATGTTTCACTAATTTTAAATGCATTGTAGTTTTTTTTTTCTGATACGTTTGAGTTGATTTGGATGGAATGTATTTTGATAATATCGCAAAAAATTACATTAGAGATTACTAAACTGTACTTTTTAAAGTTACATTTACTACAATTTGGGGCTGAATTTAAATGAAAACTAAATAAATCATGTACCGTTTCCTCTCGTCTTTGCGGTCAGGTGTGTGGTCGGTGGTGAGCTTCTTTGCTCTTCCGTTCCTGCACAGCATTGCCCGACTGTCACCAACACTGCCGACCACTAACTCCACTCCATCTCGTAACAAAGCAACTGTTGCTGTGGTTCCCACTTTGAGGAAAGAGTCTGGGGAAGGAGCAAACATTACTTTAAAAAAAGGTACGTTTCAAGCTTACTTTTGTTTTGGTTATGCACTCAGAAGAAATTAGTACTCTTGTAGTTGTGTTTTCACAGCTTAGCAGTGACTCCGAGCCTCTGTTGTCTCTCTTGTGAGGTCACACTTGAGCAGCAGCATATTTTCACTGTCTCCATGTGGCCTGTTAGATATGTGTTAATTTGATGTATAGTGAAACTAACTGCCAACACTTTTAAAAATGCAAAAGTCAAAACCACTGCTGGACCAATTTGCTGTGTTATGTTAGTTTGTTAGTTATTTGATGATTGACATAGCTTTTGTGTAAAATAAAACCACCCAGGAGTAAGTAAGTAATAAGTGTTTCTTTTCCTCTGGAAGCATATATCACCATTGTTAAAATAGCTGAGATGGGTGTGCAGGGCCTGGTCAGCATCTAAAAAGGCCTTCTTCAGGACCTTCTCCAGGTCATCGTCCTCCTCCAGAGCACCTCTGCACCAGAACATTCAGTAACTTGTAACATGCAGTCATTAAGGTGACTTAATTAAACAGCAAATTAGTGGATAACCGACCTGATGAACTTTTCCATGAAGGTGTAGCAGTAGTCAGCAGCGTGTGGGCCCCCGTGGCCGTCGAACACAGCAAAGTACAACAGGTTGTCGTGGATGTGGGCGATACGGAGACGGTCCTCGTTCTGCTTTCTGAGACCCAAAACAGAAGCACTGCCAACACGAGACAGACTGACCTGAGACAGCAGGACAAATGTGTTCAATTTCCCTCAGATTTACACCAGCGGAGTGAATCTTTCTTTAAGTGCCCTTTCTTTCGTCCATATATCCTCACAGACATTGCTTCACTCTATTGTCTTACATATCCATTTATCATAGTACTTACTTGTGGAATTGGTTTTCCATATCTGATACTGGAGGGGAGCAGTATTGGTTCTTCTATCCGGTTGTCCCAAATACCGAATGAGTCCCAAGTGACGGGCCGGCCGCTGCCATCACTGTCGAATCGGACCGACCCGCTGGCCCGCCGAGCACCCACCACACCCAGAACTGGCACGCTGGCCTGAGGGGCAATTATCCGAGAAAAGAAATAAAAAGGCTGATGTATACCAACTCCGAAGTTAAACCCTGTTTAAAGATAAAAGTTATGATGAAAACTGTTGGTGGAAGTCAATCTAAAAAACCCCCACTGTGGGTCCAGTCCTGAATAAGCAATGACTAAAAGTCATGTGACTTAAAAATGTGATAAGTCTCAATCACTCGTTTTTAGGACTCCTATGGAACGTAGTTAGTATAGTAATGCCCAAAAAATAACGGGACATTTCTGTTTTCTCTGCATTCCAAATTTTCAAATAATTCTACACAAATTTGAAGTGGAGGAAGGTGTCATAGGTCGAGGGTTACATTTCTGCCTGTAGGTCAGCAGAACGCGCTCTGATCTTCCAAAACTTGCCAACCAAAACACAAAGGTGGGGATGGGATTCACCTGCCCCGGTGTGGAGGCTTCTGCCGATGCTCGAACAGCGAGCTGAGTCTGCCTGGTGACAGAGGCGCGACCACAACGCAGGAGGTTCAGCAGCAGAGCAGACGGCATGGCTGGCTGCTTTTTAGAAGAGGAAGATAAACCTGGCCAGGAAGCGGATTTCTGAACTGAAAAAACAAAGAGGAGGACAGTTAACAACTGATAGAGAAGTCAAAGTAACAACACTAAAGGTAGTCATAATGAGCAACTGTCCCAGAGACACTTTATAATTATCAGCTTCTTAAAATTGGTACAATGGTACAACAGATGCTGTTTGTTTAAAATTTGAAAAAAATCAACCTCTCATGTGAAAGTCAACAGGTACTCAGGGATATTTAACTTTATACCTTGAAGCACAATCCAATAACAAGTGTCCCAGTAGAAGATATTCAGCATCTCTGGTGATCATAAATTAAAAAAGATGACTTTAGTTTCAAGGTAAGACTAAAACTAGTTCTTGTTTTGTTGATGAAGAGTATGGAAAAAGTAAGTAAAGTAAGATGCTCTTGGCTTTAGGTTGGAACAGAAATCTTCAAAATGATTGACATCCAGCGGATATATCGTTTTCCTCCTTTTCCTAGTATCCTTTACTGCCTGACCTTTTCACAGCTCCACCTGAATGCGTGTGTGCTCCATGAATAGCCCTGCAGCTTTATTTTTTGCACCATATCCATAACAAGCAGGTCATATGCTACGGGCCTGGCTCTAAAAATACACACAATGTTTGTGTGTGTTTTTTTCCTTTTCCTATGTAAAAAATATTTTTAAAAACAACAACAGGAAAACATAGGCATATACACGCACATTACAAGAAAAGCAATCCAAACTAAACCCGAATGAAAGTGTAGGGCATGTTAACCCTGAAATCATGACCTTTCCCCCATTTCCCAGTGAAGCGATCAACGTTTCACCAGGCGGCCAGTGCAAATAAAGCCTCAGTGGGAATCGATGCAGAACTACTGACACACTACGTCTGCAGTGCAACACCTGCATGTGAGGTTTATTACTTCAAGAATATAAAGTTATATATACAACAAAAATGCATCATCATTTTTTGCTCATAACATATCAGAATGTCATAACAAATATAACATATCATAACAAACACCAGCAACAATTAATTGTTTAAACTTCTTGTTAATGCTTTTTTGAAAATTATTTTTCATTATTTTTATTAATAGTCCAGAGACGTGACTCTAAAGAAGCATGAAAAAAAAATTATATAAAAAAGAAGGGAAGCAACCAAACTGAGAATATTCCATCACTCTGCTAAAGAATAACATAAAAGAGTCCACAGCATGCCTGCATTTTTTTCTGCAGAGTGAAAACATCCGAATGGAAGCTGCAAAAACACACCTGTTTGCTTTTGTTAACAGGTGATTTTCCCGCTTGTTGCAGTTTCCTTGGCAACAGCTGTCCAGGGTTCCATCTGCAGATACCTCAAGCCATCAGTCCCGCTCACGTTGTGGCTCCGAAGCAGCCCGAAGGTATTTAAACTGAGACAAAGCTCCAATAGGAGCACGAGAGGCCCTGACGTACCATGGACAGGGGTGGGGGGAGGGTTGGGTGGGGGTGGGTTGGTGGTGGGGGGGTACTGTACTGCATTCTATTGGGTACACCCTCACCAGAAAACCAAACATGAAGGGAGCACCATTTAGTGCAGGTTATTGAACTAATCTTCCAAATGTTCAACAATTGTTATCTATGATCAAAACAAGTTTGAAAAAGGCAAAAGAATAATAGATTTACATCTATCTATTTGAAACGTTGGTAAAAGCATGTTAAAACATTTGATTGGTTCTATACATTTCAATATTTGTGTAGTGTTGTGAAGCTCTGGTCGACAAACTTAGGGCCATCACTGTAGTCCTGCAGGACCCCTTCTGGTCAGCAGACAGTACTGCAGACATGTCACAGGACGGCCGGTTACTCCACCTTTCAGAGTGTTTCAGAGCTTAGAGGTAGGGTTTGATTGCTGAAAAAAATGATGATTGAGAAAAATGGTTATTGAAAACGATTGTGAGTCTTATTATCAACATAATTTATTTATTATTCCAGCTGTATGAACATCAGCCTGATATCATTTATGCTTTCAACAGCACTCTGTGTTCTTTCTCAACTATTGAAATTGTGCACTTTACAACATACACATTATGGAAAAACAAATCTGTTTACATCAAACTCCATATCTGGGGCTATTTTAAACAGTTTTTTAAAATATTTAGACAGTAAATTTAGCCGTTGTATCTTTATAATATTTAAACCAAACATAGTCAAATTTCTCAAGTACAATTTATGCTTTAATTTTTCCAGATGTACAGAGCTAAAGTTGTAAGATTAATGGAAATTGCAGCACTGTTCTTCCACCTACTTGTGAAAAGTCCAATAGCAAAAATTGCTAATTGTGTAACATAAACAGTCTCAAACATAAACAAGTGACACAGGAGTAATGCTGATTTTAAAAGCCACTTTTAAAGATTGAAAGAATATAAAGTTATTCCTTTTTCATTTGAGAAATTACACTGTAAATGTGTGAGTGCTACTGAAATACAGTAATAATCTTTAAACTTCACAGGCTGTCATTGACACTTCAGTTAACCATCCTCACTGTAGTGTGCGTGTGTGTTCTCAGGGTGGTCGGAAGTTGCAGTTGAATAAAACATGGGAGAGACCCAGTTGTTAATATGAGGGTGACTCTAACGTTTCTGAATAATTCAATAAAAGCAACCCCGCTCCATCAACAACAGGAATCCCTTATGCAGTATGCAGAGACAGAGGAGGTGTTACGTAAAAGAGAGAAGGAGAATGAGGAGGTAAAAAAAGCCATGATACAGATGAAGAAGTAAGACAGGATGTACCAGTGAGACCTTAAATATGAAGAAATCAAAGGAAAGGCAGCAGAAAATTAAAAGTGTTTACATGTGGAAATATAACTATATGAACTAGATAATGATAATAATAAAAAACGGTTGGTGACAGAAAGAATGAAGACTAAAACAGTGACACGTGTAAAGAACAATTGAGAAAAGAAAAAAAAAAGAGGGACAGATAGAGGAAATCAGAGAAACACAAAGAAATTAAAAGTGATGAGCAGGTAAAAATGCTTATGGACAGGATGAGAAAAGGAAACAAATAAAAACTAAGTCCTATTGGAGAGCAAGCAATGGAAAGACAGAGCATGAATTAGAGAATTTTTTAAAAAGTGCAAAAGTAGGCAAATGGCCAAGGAAGGAAATGTGGGGGACAAAGTCTAAAGAAAATGGAAAGGAGAGAAAATATTCATGAGGAATAAAAATCAAAAGAAAGGAAGAAAATGTGGAAAGAACAAAAAAAAAGATGCATAATTAAGGGGAATGACAGAAGTGTGCACAGGGACACTAAATTGAAGGAACCAAATGGAGGTATGTACATAAGAAAGGGTGTTTGTATAAAGATAAAAAAGAGAAAGCAAGTAAGGGAAAGAAAAAGAAGGAAAATAGAAGAGTAGGAAATGGTAATAAAAACAAATAGTCACAACAAAAGGAAATGACAATAAGTTAGTTGTGAGAACCTGGGACCCTGTGAGCTGGTGGGTAAGTGCTTTGTGCAGTGTTTGGTGGAAAGTGGATAAAATATTAACAGGCAACAGAAACGCTGTACTCTCTGCTCAGTGTCAACATGCAGCGCCACTTAAAACAGAGCCTGGAACAGATCTGGGCATGTACTGACATCAGATTGCAGAGAGAGAAAAGCGATGGAACAGAAGCAATAATAACTGATTAGTATGGCAACATTCTCCAAAAAATGTCAGCAAGATCAAGTGTTGAATAATCTAATCCAGCTCTACAAAATACAACCATTTCTGTTGTATAACGACTTATATGAAGGACGGAATAAACCTTACTGAAACTAAAGCTCAGCCTAAAGTTCGCACCACAGAAACCAGCTACTTGCATTCGACATTTAATGGGAGAGGAAGTCTGCGTTCTGAGGTAGCAAGCTGACAAGGATAGTGCCACTGGAGCCATGTAAAGTCTTTCATCCTTTCATATCGGTGAAGAACGTGGAGAACGAAATGCAGCGATAACTTAGTGTGCTCTGTTTGTGTGCGAACTTTTACAGTCATGTGCAATGCTGGGGCCAACAGTGGGACTGATCTCAGTCTGACACAGAGGACGCTTTTCCGCAGCATCCCAGAATCCCTCCGGTCCTGTTCTTCTTCTCCCTCATTCTGTAGCCTCTCAGGCTGCTTTCGGAGCAGATGGACTTCCTCAGGGTGCGAATGCGTTCCTCCTGCTCCCGAATCTTCGACTCCAAGTGGGACTGGATGGCCGTGCCCAGAGATTCGAGGTCCACCGAGGCGCCGTACACCTCCCAGGTCATCCCCTGCTTGTCCCACACCACCTCCTGAGGCTTTTCCGTGTCCTCCCTGTCCTTGTCCTGCTCTTCGTCATAGCTTCTCCCCCTTTTCTCTTCTTCCTCCCCGTCTTCCCAGATGCTCTCAGAGCTCACGCCTCTGCTGTGGGTTTGTCCGAAGCCCGGCAAGAGGGGGGGGTTCTGCTGGAAGCTGAACGTGCGCAGGCAGACGGGGAGGGAGCTTGCCTTGTCGGCTGCAGAGGGGGGAAGCAGGGCCTGGTTCCGCAGCTCGATGTCAATCTTGCAGATGTGCCTGAGGGAGGGCTGACAGGAAGGGATGCAGCACAGCGAGGGGACCGTTGGGGATGTCAAACTCTCTGATTGACAGCTGGGGGTACCAATCAGGGGGGAGTATGGATCGCCGGAGTGGAGGATGGGACTGGTGGACACCGAGCGCTCAACCACCTCCACCTCCACCTGAACTCCCACCTCTCTCTGCTCCCCCGCCTCAGGGTGGAGCTCCTCGGACCGGTCGGTCATGGTTGCGCTCTCTGTGAGCCCCCTGTTGGAGGTCGGTGCATGACTATAAGAAGAAGTAGGAAGATGATGAGGAGGGGACAGAGAGCCCCCTTGAATATCGTTCTGTTTCCTACACCCCTGCTTCCTCTTCTCCTCTGCCTGTGCACCCATTGCCTCGGATGATGGGATGCTGCTTCCAGTGGTGCTGGTATTTGTTTCTCCCGGGCGACCTGCTTTGCTCGGCAGGGTGCCTGACATCCTCTTCTTATCTCCAGGCGACCGTCCTGTATTGTCAGTCACGCACCCTTGGGAATGCAATTGTTCTTTCCCATCTGCAGCATCTGTTTCGGCTGACATTTTGGTGATGGAGTCAAATGTAAGGCCCCGAGTTAGGCTGAAATTGTAGGATTCACGGGTGGGATGTGTTTCTGTTTCAGCAGATGATGTAGGTATTGATTTTGATCCCTCCTTTGCAAATGTACTAACTGGGGTTTTGAACTTGGGGCTAGAGGTTGCAAGAGGAGAAAGGAGACCTGGGATGACACCTAAGAGAAAGAAAATGAAGTGTAGAAATGACTGACAAACATTAACAAGGATCAAATGTGTAGGATTTACTTAAGTTGCCTACTTATAAAATGCCTACATACCATCAGTACTCTCCAAACACCAGAAAATGCACCAGTGTATGTTTGTGCTGACATGATATGATAACACTAGCTAGCCTGGTTAGTAAATTCTTCCATTTTCCAAGTTTAGTCCAACTTTGTGGACCCTTTCCAAGCTCCTATTCATGTATATTTATTTAAAGATTGGACCACAGAAGATGTTATAATTCCAGAGCATAGCAATAATTACCTGCAACAGAACCACGACTGCTATGATCCTCTCTTTGTGGTTCAGGTGAACTGGAACCAAGAAATTTCCTATGGGTAAGTGCAGGAATCTTCGTAGTTGATGACAGTTTTGGTGAGTCCATCAGTGGGGAGGATGAATTTATAAGAGGTGACTTTGAACGAGACTGAGCTGGTCGAGACTGGGAAGTATCTGAACTGGTCTTGGAGTCAGGAACAGGCTTAGCACCAGAAGTCGAAATCTTGAGATTGCCCCTGGAGATGTTGGATTGGGAAAAGGATTTGGGAAGGTCCAAGTTAAAACTGGAAGCCTGGACAGCTGGTTTAGAGGTTGACCTGGTTGGCCTGGTTTTTGTGTCGAAAATACAATCAGAACTTGAGCTCTGATGAAAATTAAAGCTGGCTTTGTCACATTGACTGGTTTTAAGATTTAAGGTGGCCTGTGACTCAGGAACAGATTTGGGATCTTTATTGTTATTTAAAATAATTTGAGTTTTAGAGTCAACAACCACTTCAGAATCTTTACGTCTTTTGATTTCCTTTGTATCTTTAGAGTCCAAGTTGACTCTGGAGCCCATTGTGGACTTGGAATTTGGACTGGTTTTGGAACTATGAGCAATTTTAAAATCTAAGCTCTCCTTGGAGTCCAAACTGCTTTTGGATGCTGAGCTGCTTTGAGAATCTAGAGTTTCAATGGAGCTCATCTGGGACTGAGATGTCGAACTGCTTTTGTAATCAAGACTTTCCTTGGGCAGGACTGTGGCCTTACTGTTTGTTCTAGATTTTATTCTAGCCCTGTAAGCAGAGCCAGCAACTGAATCTTTGGCATCAAGATTCTCCTTGAGCCCTGATGGGTCGGAGTTTCTAATGCCCCTGCCTTTCCTTTGCATGGATGGTTTAGAACTAATAGAGGTCACTTTAAGGGTTTTGGCACTAACGTCTTCCCTCTGACTTGGTGAGGTAGGCTGTTTGGATCTGTTTTTTGCTGACATCACCGGTGTCCGATTTGCCAGTCTCGGGCTAATTGTGTTTCTGTCTTTTTTCTGATCGTATATTTTTGGGCTTATGGGTAGGTGGAGAGTTCGTGGGGATTTTGCCTCAACTCCAACTTCTTTCCCATCCTCTTCGTTACTGCTTGGTTGCATTGTTTTGTTTGAACTCTTTGTTCCTGAATCCTTTGCAGATCTATTTTTTTGTGTTTCTGTTTGGACTCTCTCCGCTCTCCTGGGGCTGGTATCTTCTCTAGTCGGCGTATTCTCTAGTCGATGCGGCTTTGGACTCGTCACAGTTAAGAGGCTTTTCACATCTGGAGATTTCAGATTTGTCTTGACCATCACTTCAGATGTTGGTGAGCGGGACAAAGATGGGATTTTGCTTTTCTCTCTATCTCCGGGTGACCTGGATCTTGGTTCCATGGATACTTCGACTCTCATCACTGATTTCCCATTTCCTTTATTGCCTCCATCCTTTTTGTTTCCAGAGTCCAGTTTTGAGGTCTCTGCAGCAAAGCGAGGGGTTCTTGGTGAAGGCATGTTGAAATTGAGATTGAAGTTAGGCTCCACATCCCAGGTAGAATTATATTCTGTGCCGTCTGCAGCATCTGAAACCTCCACCTCCCCTGGAATGGAGCACTCAAGTTCGAAGACATCCCTTCTATGTTTTGAAGCATTTGGGGTGTTTGCCATGGTGATGGTATCTGTCTCCAGCGAAAAGAGTAAAATTTGTTTTTGTAGAAATTATCCCATTAAAAGTAAGCACCTGATTGGACAGACAGAAAAAAAAGTTTAGTGAGACAGACTGAGCTTAGAATATTATTGTTCTGATTATTACCATGATGTAATCACATTTGCTGTCAAGATATACTTGTTTTTGGCACAATAGCTAATATGTGTGAGTTTTTGCCAGAGATATATAAAAATTGGGGTCATTTTAAATGAAATCATAAGTCACAGAACACCTTTTCAGCACCATGTCTAGTGCTGTCCCTGGTGCTGAACACAGCAGATAGCTGTGCATCAAAGGCATATTGTTGTTGCAACTGTCTGCGTTGACAAATTTTGAACCACATAAGATTTGGCTAATTTTGCTTAATTTGCAAATTGTGGTAATCAGTGTCTGATAAATGTCTGGTCTTTTCTGATGTGCTACATGACCACCATCCCACTGGAAAAAACATATCCAATATGGCGGCTTTGAAGGTGGCGGCCATGTTTCAGACATAGCCTAAAAGACAGGGCCTTCACCCATTACTCGCTAGGATATTCTGAAATGTCATTTTCCTCTTGTTTTTTTAAATGAAACAGTATCCTGTGACTTTTGAGTCGCCTGGCACATCATTGTTATTATATGATATATTATATTATTGCATGCAAGATTCCAGTTCAAAAGTAAATGTATTTGAAAATGTATAGCCCACTATAGTCATGTAGACTTTCCCATTAATGCCAGTTAACATCATAGTGGACCCAAGTCTAGACATAGCATATACAGAGCCCAACTTGAGTCTATTGGTCAAAGCAGCTTATGAGGTCAACACAAAAATGAACTGCAAAAAAGAAACCTGACACAAATAACAATCCAACATCAAACTAAATAGTTGTACAAATGTATAAAGACAGCTTGTATTTAAAAGAACATATTTCAACAAATTAGAATTTCTAGTGAAAAAATGTATCAAACCGTTTTGACTCAAAATAATCAATAAGTAACCACTAAGCTATTTGAATTGGATTGGGTTCTAATTAAATGATTCAGTATGCATGAAATATTAGTAGAAATTCGATGAGTGTTTTTTTCTTTACCTGCTGTGCTTGACACATTAATCATAAAATCTTAACTTTAACACATCAATTCTGATCATTTCTTGAAGATGCCTCACATTCCCAGCATTATCACTGGACTTAAGATGTGATAGTTATTTGATTAATATCCAACCTAATAATCTAAGTAAGAATCCATCCACGTCATAATTTCAAAATGTATCTAGCTTCCAAATAAATGACAGAAAGAGGGGTTTTATTCACACCTACCCTGACCCCACAGACACTGGTGCTGGTTGGCAGAGGCGTGGTTGAAAAACTCCCGGCTAAGAAAGCAAACAAATTTTCAGATGCTGCTCCCTTGTTCAATCCTACTTGGTCCTCCAGAGGGGGCATCAGAGAAAGTATTAATAGAGGAGACAGAGAGTGAACAGAGAGCCAGTTTTGCTCCTCCTGCTCCTTCCCTGCCTCTCTTCAGTTGCCCCCCTCCATCTGTGGTCTCCTTTAGCTCCTCCTCTTTAAGCCACTTTCCCTTCCTCTGAGTCCTACTGTTCTTTTATTAATCCTCCTCATCTTCACTGTACGCTCTCCTTATTCTCTATACACAGAATCTTATAGCATGAGTAATGGGTTATTTCACACACGGATAATAGCAGATCCATGTTAAACATGCAGGTACAAAAATACTAAACCGGACCTCTGCTGTGACGGTAAAGCTGAGGCCCCTAGATGTCAGCATGTGTCTCTCCCACTGACATTTTGCAGGTGCAGCTCTGGGGGCCCCATGACTGGCAGAGCCCCCTAGGCTCATGCCCCCGACAGGCCTGGCAGAACGACACAAAAACACTATGTGGGAAAATGGGCAGCATTCAGCCGAGGAACAAAAAGCAGGGATGTCACTGAAGAGTAGTTTCTTCTGTGATGTAAGAAGCACTCCCCAACATTATTCTGCTTTCTGCCGAATGGTGAGTAACTTTCCCAAGTTTACATAATTGTAAGTCATGTTTAGCTGACATGTATCCAAGTAAATGAAAAACAAAATGAAATAAATTGACTTAGGATGTGAGTTTGGGATACAATTGGACAAAAAACTTAAGTTAATTCCAAGGACAGAAATCACCGTTGGGTGACCTTGGAGCCTTCAGGCCGTACCGTCAAAATGCCACTGCACCGTAGGCCGCATGGACCCAGAATCTTCCTGGAAAACTACCAGACATGTTATTTGTGGATGGCGGATGCTTTAGCATTTTATCTTACAGAAATCCAATCCATCATTGTGTCTGACTGCTGATACACGTGTGTCTGAACAAGTAAGACCTCTGTGTGTATTTGTGAAAATCATGCTGAAGAGCATGCTGAAAGGGTTACTGGGACCTGAAAGAGGATAAAAGACAGTACAGCTGTCCTCAGATCAGGAAGATATTCCAGTCCTGACTTGCTCAGTGGGGAAACAACATGTGGGCCTCAATGCGTGGCAGAATTACAGAGTAACTGAAGTTTAGCCAGTAGAGCTCAGATAGGAGATGTTACAGCATCACCATGTGGCCACATACTTGAATTGTATGTATTGTATGATTTTCTTTTACCTTCTATATTTTACTTTTTTAAAAGTATTGACATTTTTACTAAATGAAATGGGATCAGTTTGTTTTATACACTGCCTAAATGAAAATGTTAGAATACAATTATTTTATCAGTTGGTTGATTACTTAGCCAGTAATTTATTCTCCTTATGCTTTCAGATGAGGACCATCAGACAGTCAAAACATCCTGACCATCAACAGGAATAATGAAAAATCAAGAACCAGTTTAAGAACTCAAAGTTCAGGTTCTATTCACAAAGTTCAAGGTTACAACAATTGTATTCTCAAAGCATTTTAAAGATCACACAGAAATTCAAGAAGGCAACCATGCAAAATCAAAATAATTTAATTTTGAAGATAAGATGAATGAATACAAGTTGTGCCAACAAAAAGGAAAAAAAATGCTTTTCAAAAAGAAAGACACAGTCAGAATGTGACATCACATGATCAGATTCAGGGTTTATATTTTGAGACTGATTATATTCGTATCATGTCAGAGTTATTTTCCTTCTCTTCTCTGACTGATCTTTCTCCTATGTAAAGAGTTTGTCTCTACTTTACATACAAGATCTACAGAATTGATTGTATATCTGACTTTGAAGTGCTCATCTCCAAATGTGGTCTTTATAAAGACTGCTTTTCCCTGATCCATTTCTTTTCCTGCAGGACGACAGAAATGTAGCTTAATGGAATAAGAAAAAAAAGTAGTTGTAAACAAAATCACTGTATTTGCTTGATGAGGGAGTGGCAAATTCATGACAAACACTGGCAGACCAGAACAGAATGGATTTAAGTCAGCCCTACCTTTGAATTATTCCATCTTGAAGATTTTTTATCCATTGTAGTCTACACAAAACATACTGTGAGTCTACACAGAACCATGTGTGCTTTCATTAAAGGCAACCATACATTATACAGTTTAATCAAACTGGCTTATTGAACTTGTGACTCAGTTAAACCCGTGGTACTGGAGAACAAACACCGCCCATAAACAGCTAAAGTTTTGGGGAAACAGCTGCTGCTCGAGTTATTGGGCTACATTTGTTACTTGGTACAACAGAAAATCTGAGCCACTTAAGATACATTTGTAGTGTACAAATGTATGCAATACATACAATTTCCAAATACATGATTCAGGTTTATAGTATCTCAAACCTTTCTGCCTTGTAGATCTAAAATACTCTCTCTGCCACAGGCAGAGATAATGAACCAAAAAGTACAACGCCATTAAAGAAAAAAAAAACAACCTGTGTGACCAGCTTTACGGAGAGATGGAAAAAAAGATTTGTATCTGTTCTGTTCTACTAGGCCTAACACACAGACTGTGTTGCTTTGACAAAAATGCAAAAAAGCAACAGAGAAACCACAAAATATATAAGACACACAAATGTTCATCAGCTAAACAAAGACACTGGTGTATTTCAAGGAGGAAGTTGAAACCACCTGACCTTTAGAGTGCAAAAGCTTTTGTCTTTATATGTTATATAAACACTGTAAAGTAGTATGCTGATTCTGATTTTAAAACGAGTTTCAAATTTAAGTGTTCCATTAAGTATATCAAATCTACCAAATATTGGAGTTTCATTGTTTTTCTGACTTTCTCAGATAATTTAAAACTGACTCCGCCCTCAAAAAAGGGTTGCACTATTATGTAGTGGGAAAGTTCAAGATCGACCAAGCAGTGTTTGTCTTCAGGTGGCAGTAAGGAGGGAAAGTAAAGTCAAACTACCGTCTGAGAAATTCCAACATCTCCACACCGATGCCATGGGAGGTAAGTTGACATGACTTTTCTTTTTTTTGTGTGTAAGACTGAACACAGAATAACAATCATAAATGTTTTCATGGTAAAAAGGCAGAATGTCAACAGAGTCACATATAACATAAATATAATTTAGGTTCAAATGAGCTTCACAGACTAGTATAGACATGTCTTTTGTCATAACTTCCTGCATAACTGAATTAGTTTTATGAGATGCTCATACTGATTCTTTGTTTAAGGTATGTTTGTTGTAAATAAAGAAAGACTTGGTTAAAATATGTGACTCAGAAAGCAGGTTGATGGTTGAGCTGCATGGCTGGGAACAGAAAGTAACTTAAGGATAGGTCAGACAGCTATAAGTAACCCCTCAGGAACTAAGGAATACTTAAAACGGTGCGAAACAGAGACATCTTATATTCTTAAACAATTAAAGAGATTGTCATTACACAGAGAAAATGGGATAAAAATCAGTTACGGAATAATAGCTGAGTAGGCTGAAAAAAAAACTTTGCAGGAAGTATTTATTTATAGCCAACAATTAAGTATATCCATGATCTATTTTTATTCATTCAACATATGAAACTTATTAATTTGAAATCATTGTTTTATTTCATCAGACCTCAGGATTGTTCTCTTTGGAAAAACCGGAGCTGGAAAAAGCAGCTTGGCTAAAACCATATTTGGAGAGGAAGTGTTTGGCATAAATCACACAGCAATCTCTGAAACATGGGAGTGTCAGAGCGCCACCAGAGAGGTTCACGGAAGAAACGTCACAACAATCGACACTCCTGGATTCTTTGACAGTCGTCACAGTGAAGAGGACCTGAGACCTGAGATAGCTAAGTGCATTACAGAGTGCGCCCCAGGCCCGCATGCCTTTCTCATTTTACTCAAAGTGGAGAAGTTTACAAAGCATGAGAATGAAATCATATCTAAAATAAAAGAGAACTTTTCTGAGGAAGCTTTCAGACGTGCTGTGGTGGTCTTCACACATGGCGACCAGCTCCCTGAAGGGATGAGGATCCAAGAGTTTGTCAGAGGAAATCAGGATCTGAGTCGTCTCCTGCAGAAATGTGGAGGCCGCTGCCATGTGGTGGACAACAGATACTGGACCCGCAACCAGCCGGATGAGTACAGAAACAACAAGATCCAGGTGAGAAAGCTGCTCGACACAATTACAGAGATGGTGAACGCAAACGGGGGAAGTGTCTACACCAATGAGATGCTACAGGCTGTGAGCGGACTGATACAAGAGGAGGAGAGACGCATTCAGATGTCACCAGGACGGATGACACAGGAAGAGATCAAAATCAGGGCGAAGGAAAGGATTCACAATATTCTCAAGAAGGCTGCAGGCATAACTACAGGAGCGTTGTTAGGAGCTCTGCTGGGTGTGCCTGCGATGATCGCTGCAGTTGTGGTGGCGGTGATATCCATGGGGGAAACTGTGGCGGTAGGAGCAATGATCGCAGAGGTAGCAGCAGGACCTGCTACACCCTGCGTGTACATTGGTGTGACGGCTGCAGCTTCTGTTGGAGGAGCAGCAGTCGGAGGTTATGTCGGGTATCGTGAGGCTGTCAAGGCAGATTCAGCTGCCGAGGCAGCAAAGAACACAGCTCAGGCTGTCAAAGAGCTTGCTTCAAAGCCAATTAAAAAAGCCCTGAGTGTATTAAAAGAGGATGAAAGTTTTGAGGAAAACAGGTCACTGTTGAAATATGCTGCAGCTGACCATTCCTGGTCAGCTGCAACAAAGATGTGATTAAAGATCATTCAGATGAGGGATTTCTATGTGATTTAATGTCTCCCCACATAGCCCATAAAGGAACTTGAATTTGATTAAACACTGTAACCCCCCCCCCCCCCCAAAAAAAATCAGGTGTTAGTCTGATGATTAGTTTCTATTTTACTTTTTGTTCTCTAATGGTGTGGGTGTCTGAAGCACATGTTTAATGTCCCTTATTAGAACATTTGTCCATTCTCATTTTGGAGGTTAAGATGGATGATAACAAAACTTTCTTACCAGTTTTGATTTTGAATGAATCTATTGATTGAGCTACTTTCATCTAGTTTCTGCAAACTCTTGTGTGTTTATATGTTGTTAAAAACTGACAAAAATTACTTTTATAAGCCTCATATTCTTCTTTATCAACTTCATGGATAGGGTTTATAAAGGCTTTTAATGTAATTGGGAATTCTACAATTTTTGTTCTGCTTTTTTTACTTGCTGATTTCACAGCAACAGAGACCACATGCTGACTACAGTGATTCCATGCCCTCTCCCCAGACATTATATGTTATGCGTTCTTCACTGTTCTCTGTTTTTAAAAACCCCAAACAGGAACTGATCTGCTGTTTTAAATGGTCATTACAGCTCAGATGTTTGTCAGTTTGTTCACAGTTTGAAGGTAGGGAGAAAAGAAACTGCTGAAATTAACATGTGCAGCGGCATACGTTACCCCACTGTTAGCTTTCGTCTTTTGTTAAGAGAAAATATCCTATGTATATAGTCTATGTGTATCCACTTCAATTAAACAAGCCATTTATAATCTATCCAATCTCAGGCCTCTTCTGTGCTGCTGCTGTTTGAATTTACGCTTATGTGTGAATGGTGGGGTAATGATGAACATTTGATAAGGAATAATTTTTCTTACATATCTTATGCAAGCACAAACAAAAGATCTAGTGCAAAGGCATAAATAAAAAACACAATTAATTTTCCTCCAAAGATAATGCCACTTTTTCAAATGAAAAGGTTTGTTAATCTCATTGTTGTCTTATGATGACTACAATTCTCATTCTTATCGTCCTGTCCATCAGTAATGGATGGCAGAATATCCAGGGAAAGTGGAGACAAACAAAATGAGGATGCACCATCATATGTGAACACCTACGAAGCGTCGGAGGCAAATGAGAGAATGTGATAAGAAAAAATGATGGAGTTTTAAAAAGTTGAAAGAGGATTCATAAATGGAATTCAATGGAAATGACAATTTTGATTTCAGGAAGTTTTCTAAGCAACCAGTGACATAGAAGGGTTATTTTCTTTCCTCCCTCCATTTCAAACTCAAAAAGCAGAAATGAGAAAGTTCTGGGTCAGAAATCTCCCAAGTAAGGTAGTGATGTGCAGGGTGTGTGTGTGTGTGTGTGTGTGTGTGTGTGTGTGTGTGTGTGTGTGTGTGTGTGTGTGTGTGTGTGTGTGTGTGTGTGTGTGTGTGTGTGTGTGTGTGTGTGTGTGTGTGTGTGTGCGTGCGTGCGTGCGTGCGTGCGTGCGTGCGTGCGTGCGTGCGTGCGTGTGTGTGTGTGTGTGTGTGTGTGTG